>PYHX02000467.1:61363831-61883490 GCA_004302925.2 Cochliomyia hominivorax
AAATTCTGCATGCTCCAAACATCAGCACACACTCATAATATCCCTTCGGTGGTATAGAGTATAAATAATTGAAATGGAATGAGCAACAAAAATTTGCACGCTGAATGTCCAAGGTGCACCACTATGTACCTCCATAACATTTTAATCAGATTAACAATATATTCGTTTTGTTATTTAAATAAATTGACATGCTTGACATGCGTAAAAGGTTTAATGAAAAACGTTTATAAGAACTTTCGATCTCACTCCTTACTTAATATAAATATTATTATTATTATTATTATTATTATTATTATTATTATTTTATTATTATTATTATTATTATTATTATTATATTTACATTTAAATTTTCATACTCTTAAAGTTATTTTAAATTCCCTTTATCAATTTCCAAAATATTATAATTGTTCAACCAGCACTTTAATAAATAAATATTGATAAATACAATAACCAACAACAAGCCCTTATAAACACTTTTAGATACATTTAAAAATATTCCATAAATTCATTTATATATTTATGCTTCCTTTAATCGTATTCAAAATTTAATATAACCATCAAGTGAAAATGCCTGTAATTAAATGAAAACAAGTAAAAATGTTTATAGTCGATTAAGCCTGACTATGTAATACCCTACCACATTGTTGGTTATAAATGATAGCTATGAACATTTTATGAACGACTCTCGTATAATTTGCATTCCTAATTTATGATTATGTGTGCAGTACATTAATATGATACTAAGATTTATGCAAAATGGGTGCGTTTAAAAATGATTTTTTCAAGGGAATATCGGACTAGAATAAATGATGGAGATCCTCGTATAATTTCGAACATCAGTTTTAAATAGTACTTATTTTAACTTGACCTGTTGTTATTATAATACCAACGTATATGAGTGATTTAGAAGGAAGGAGGCTTGTATAAGACTATGAGAATAATGGATTGACGTTCGCATAGTTTGGCACATCAATTAAGAATGTTATAAGATATATTAGTGTTGGTTTCGTTGAAATCGCTTTTATACAGAACTTTTATGATCTTAAAATCCCATGCGGGAGGAAATTTGTATGAGAGCTACCTGAAAATATTTGACTTAACATGAACAATTTTAATTGCTTCGTCTTAAGGCCAAAAGAAATAAAAAAATAATCAGATATCTCAGAAAAACCTGCAGGGTGCCATAACGTTTACATGGGACAACCAGCCAGAAAGACGGAAGGACATCGTTAACTCGATGAAGAAATTGATTCTGAATCGAATGGTTAACTTACTTTCTGTATGTTACAAACATCAGCACTAACGCATAATAAGGAAAAAGAGAAGTCAAATACAAACACCATATTGAGTATTCTAACAATTGGCAAATAAAAATAAAAGAGAGAAAAAAAGGAAAATCAAATATTAATTTAAAATCAAACAATATTACGATGATTATACAAAATTTGAAACAGAAAGATGTGTATGGACCACAACCACAAAAACATTTGGTACAATTCGTGTTCGGCTATAACTAAATCGTATCTAATAGAATTGAAAGTGAGTGAGAGTTATTATGTTGAATAGGTGGGTGGGGTGGATAAGATTAATATTATCAAATATATCTAACAAATGTTGGTAGCGGTTTTGATGGTAGTACTACTGTGGTTGTGAATCAATATTAAAAAATCATAAATCAGCAAAATATATATTTGCCAAATTTTATATATATTTATTTTTTGGGTTAAAAACAAAATTTATATAGAACAGTGATCAATAAAATAGCATCACATGGAATATCTATATCACATTGGAGTTTATTAAAAATTAATCTTATGAAAATACCAGTGCACAGTGCTTGAAATGAAATGGAAATAAATTTGTCACTCCGAACGACTATATGGGAATTTCGAACAGTGATAGCACGAGTCCTGTCGAGTGTAAATTTCAAAAATCCTTGTCGTAATGACAGTTTATTGCTTATTGTTAAAAAATATTTAAATTAAAACATTTTATATTCTACTTTTTGAACCATACTAGGCGATTCCAAATTTTAGCCCATTTTATTGAAATATCTTTGATTAAGAATTAATTACAAATTTTTGTAAAGAAAAACAAGTAAAAATGATATATTTAGCTAATACGAATCTTAAATATCCTTCACCACTTACATTTTGCAAAAATTGGTATGATTTGAAGATACTGCCCAAAAACTAATAACAAGTTCATCAACTTAAAAAGCGATTCGGAAAAAGGCCTTTATACACACTACATTAAAATATTGCTACATCTTCCTAAGAGAACCTATAAATATTGATAACGAGCCACAAATTTTATGACCGGTTCTAGAAAAAATAATGTTAAACAAACCAATATTGAAAATATGAAGGCCCATATTTTAGAAAGTTCTAAGCCTAAAACACTATTCCGGGAAATTATAATAAAGGTGTAATACCATTTAATTATACCAAGTTTCATTAAAACACATATTTAAGATGATAGGAAAAATAATTGTGCCGGATTTTAATAGAATTGATCTTCATTTAATAGATTTTTAAACTCAAAACCGTCTTCCGAGAAAAGGCGTTGTATGGGAGCATTGCAAAAATGGACCGACATTAATTTAAGTATATTCAAAATAATTACAAAATCGATTGTGCAAAATTTTAATAGAATTGGTATTTATTAGTTTTATAAGCTCAAACCTATTTTCCGGTGAAGAGACCTCTTATGGAACTATAGAAAAATACGATATTGGTCAAAATAATATTATATAATTAAGATAGTCAGAAAATAATAATGCCGAATATCAATAGAATTGGTTTTTTTTTAATAGCTTTTTAAGCTGAAACTGTTTTCCGGGAAGTGGCGTTATATGGTATATATAGTGAAATATGGTAAAAAATATAGTAGGACATGTAAAAAATAATTTTTTAGAATTTTAATAGAATTTTTTTATATTTAAGACCTTGGGAATTGGCCTTATATGGAAGCTAAGTCCACTAATGGCTACAGCACAATTTAGTATTTTTTTTGAAGTTTATATATCAAAATAAATATATGTGACGAAATTCAGAAAATTATCTTAAAAATAACAAGCTGTATGACGTATTTATTTTGGGGTGTATTAAAATTTTGAATACTTTAGCCTATAAATTATTTCCATAAATCCAATTTCGAAGATTTTTGTACAATAATAAAGTAAATATGTTATAGTTAACTTTTTGTTAAAGTCCAGTTGCATTTAGTTGGCAAAATTAGAAAGGTTCTTTATCAGAAACATGGGGGTCTGAGATGATTTCTTCCGGAGGGTACACAAATTTAAAAAGCATTGTGTTATAATTGAGACAATAAGGATCACAGTTGTGTATTTTGTTCATTGTCCTAAATTTGGCTATGTTTGCTTTTTTTAGTAATCACAATTACTTTCGGTTTCTGGTTTATAATCACCTGGAAGTGGCCTTGTTTAAGACCGATTTTGTGATTTAACGAAATTTTTCAAAATACATGGAAATTCTTTTATCATTTCAATGATATTTTAGCACTTTAGTTTAAAAACACAAGATCTTCACATTCAGAATGATATATTTATTACTTAATTATCTTAGAATTATTTTAATTTTTTTCCGTTATAAAAATGATTCCCGCTGATTTTGATCTTGGCTGGTATCAGCAACCAGTCAAGCATTATAATAAAGATAAGAAGTCTTAGTTAATTGTATAAACGCTGCTATTTTATTATGTATTACTTTACATGTTTTAAATGCATATTAAAGCTAAAAAATCTGTGTTACAAGGAAAAATATTTGGAGATTAGAAATTTAATTTTATAATTTTTGTGATGCCGCCACTTAATAAAGAAATTTTGAAACTATGAATTCTTAGTTGTAGGATTTTTCACTCAGGTTAAAAAATTAAACACTCAAATTATTTTTTATTTGAACACCCTTTATGGACTTCCATCAAAAACCATTTGGAATATATTTCGTCTAGCAACATTTTTATAACTGTACAAATATAAATTTTGAAATATATTTTATTTTTTCATTATTGTACCCTACACCACCGTACGTGGATGTCATATTATGTTTTTGTGCTGATGTATATAACATACAGAAAGAATTGTGTTACACCCACCTTCAAGTATACGTTCGATGTCCATCCGTCAGTCTGTCTATACGGCTTGCTGGCCATCTGAACGTTGTGAACACTCAACAGGTCGCAATTTTTTTAGAATCTTGATGAAATTGTACACAAATTGTTATTTTGGGCCAAAGACATTGCGTATTGAAATTGGTTATGTTTGGTCTAATATTTCAGGAATCTCCCATACAAATGTCCTCCTGCAATGAGATTTTAAGCTCATAAAAGTTCAAAATATAAAGGGATTTTAACGAAATCTGGCAAGGAAGGGCATAAATCTCACACACACGTCCATAATTTCCTTTAACTAACTTACAACCCCGACAAAAAATTCATTTTAAACGAATAATTTTCACTTTCGTTCATGGTGTAGGGTATTATATAGTCGGGCTTGTCCGACTATAACATTCTTACTTGTTGTTTATTTTATAGCCAATATCTATCTAACTATTTATCTATGTATCTATCTATAAGTATACAGGTATACAAATGAAAGTTTAAATTCAGTGGGTCAATATTATAGAAATATGGCTGTGGTAGATGTTCTATATGTGTGTTTATATAATTAAAATTCTATTCTGTATTAAAAACAAACTTTTATATTTGTGTACTTAAAATGAATAAGCCAACCAATGCGTAAACGATTTATGCCGGCTTAAATGGTATTAAAGTCTAAAAAAAATATCGATCATAGACGAATAGTTTTAAACTTAAAACCAACAACTAACATTATTAACTAATAAATATTTTCTAAAAAAATCATAAAAGAAATCAGTTAAATTATTTCGTTAAAATTTTAAATCTATTTTTGTTTAAATTATTTTTAAATTGTTAATATTTATTAAAGTTGTGTTTCAAATTGTATGCAATATTAATTTGGACTTTCTATAGGGTGCTATGAAATAATTATAAATTCAAAACAACAAATAATTTTAATAGATAATAAACATTAAGCAAATGAAAAATGAATTGTTGTACAAAAACAAAAGACAAACAAAAACAAACATAAATAATAAAAAAGGTCACCAGGTTAACAATTGACCAAAAAAAAAAAAATATTGACTTTCACGAAAAAATATTTTTAGAGCTACACAGAACCAAATGTCTTAGGTAATATTAGTGAAAAAATTTCGTAGAACTTTATTGAAAATGTTAAAAAATAAACATATTTTTATTCTAATTAACAGAATTTTTTCTTTCTTATAAAATTATTAAAAAAATTTTAGTATAAAATTTTTTATTGAATTTTGTCAACAGATATTAAGTAAAGGCGGCACTAACGCGTCGTAAGAAAAATAACAAACAAATTTATTCATTTTTACGTACCAAAATGAAATGAAATGAATTTCAATAAAATGTTTGTTAATTTAACTACTTTTTTCGTCTAATAATTTTTTATTTTCTTCGACATATTAAATATGACAAAGAAAATGTAAACTGAATAAAGATATACATACAGGAGAAAGATATTATGTAGAACATTCCAATTAATATGATTGATATTAAAGGAATATTTTGTATAAATTCATGAAATGCAAATGGAAGATCAGCTGATCAATAAACATATAAGTAACATTTCATCAGAAATACAAGAATCAATACTTGCTTCGTATGGAGGCCACTTCACCGCCTTATATATTATTTTTATATTTTTTAAATAAAAATGTTCGTTACACCAAATTTGAAAATTCTCACTGTTACAGTTCTTTAGACATTTCATAATCAAATTTTGTTTTGTATGGGGAGTGCTTATCCTCCTGGTCCTATCGGTATATTTCATGATATATATTATACTTAATATTCTATGTATTAATTTATCACAACAATTAAACATAATTCTTTCCTCAATTTAACTAAAATATTTTAAATTTAATTTAAATATGATATTTAAGTTAAATAATATTCATCAATGTAAAGAATTCTTTTTGGCAATTTGAATAATGTATTATTCAAATTGAATAATATTTATTCAAATGAACAGCATTTTCATTAACAAAATCAAATAGTCATATTGACAATTTTTCGTCAATTTAAAGAATTTACGAAAAATTAAAAATTTGGCCAGTCTTTTCTTTTGGAGTCTATACGATGCATACATATTTATTTATATATATATATATATATATATATATATATATATATATATATATATATATATATATATATATATATATATATATATATATATATATATATATATATATATACATATATATATATATATATATATATATATATATATATATATACATACATACATACATACATACATTCGCACTTCATATTTTATATATAGATTTTATGTTTTTTAAATATGAATTTATAAATTATGAACAAATAATAGCATTTTTTCGTTTAAATAGTTCATTTAATAACCTATTTTCAACAAATGTTACTTAAAATTTTTTTTTAGCCACCGTTTTAGCCATTTTCGGAATTTTAACGTATTTTTAACCATTCTTTTATAAAGATTTAGCCACTACTGATTCTCAGGAATTGACAACACTGGATAAGACGTACCTGAAATATTGGACCAAACATGGTCAATTTCAATAGGTTTCGTCCTTAGGCCAAAATAATAAAATGTACCAAATTTCATCATTTTCAAAAAGTGCACCCTTAGACCTTTGAAACGTTTACGTTAAATTTCCAATAAAATTACTTCACACTTTAGTCAATTATTTTTATGAATAAATACAAAAAACAAAAACAAATTAATAGGAAGTGGATAACTTTGAAAGAAAACTTCAAAATTAAATACTCTCATGAAATGAGTTCCAAAACAATTATTCTAGTTAACAAAGTGTTGTTCTTAAAATATTTTAATTAATGCAAATTTTCAAAAAATATCTTTAGACAATACAAAAAAAAGCTTTAAAAACATAAAATTTGTTTCAAATGTTTGTAAAATTTTAATTTTGCATTTTGGTTCCGGAAAAGTATACATTATGACATAATATTTTTGGAATAAATTTTTGCTATTTTTTATGTTATTTTTTTAATTTTTCTTAACAATAATTATTTTTCTTTTAGCAAAAAGCTGAATTTTAGAAAAAAAAAATATGCGGCAGCCAATGTTGAGCCAGGTGAAGTTGAATCAGACAATAGGAAGTCTCGTATGTTGCCTATTTTTCAATTTGTTGTTGTTTTTCTTTAATATTCACATTATGAGGTTCTTTTTCGTTAAGTAAAATAAAAAATATAATACTACTCAAGTACTACTACTTAAGGCGGCTTTTGTATCTAAACACATACAAATTCATATATATGTAAATTTATTTAGAAAAAAGTGTTTTATTTGTTGTTCTTAAGCCAACATGAATGAGGCCAAAAGAGTTCATTGTTGTCACGTTGCAACGGTAGTTAAGTTGATTCGTTGTTTGGTGGCTTATACCTATATTTTAGCAGCAACAACAACAAAAACAGTTTTTAACCATATCTTAAGTGATTTGTTCTGTGTATTTTTAATACATATTTTTTCGTTTGTTGCCTTGTCTTTTATCTACGAAAACAGATACAAAGTATTTTTTGAATGAAAAAAAAACAAAAACTCTAGGGAAAAAATTCAAATATAAATCTTTAGCATGCCGCGCTCTACATACAAATCTGTTGAAATTGTGTTTAATTCTTCTAAATTGACTAAATGTCTGTTTGTTTTCATACTTATTTTATATTTCAGTTTATTTTACTTTTTTCATTCACAAATCTTTTGTGTTTTAAATAAGAAACAAAGTTGTGTATGAATTTCATATTTGGTTATGTCGAATCATAAATGCCTTCCACCTCAAGTTCACCAAATAATAATCCCATATACTTCACTAAAAATAATTTTATTTCTCGGATTTCATCCAATTGGAATCTTCTTGAAGTTATCATTGCGCTGCTGCAGTATTGTGGCAACCGATAATTTTAGTTTTGGGTAGAAAATATTGTTATGATACAAAATATAAGAGTTCTACGACAGATCGATTCCTCAGTTCTAATTAATATGATTTAATCCATAAACCTGGCTTTGATCAGTTATGGCTCCTAGGTAAATTCATAGTCGATCTTTAAAAAGATTAGTTTTTGGCGAATTTTTCATCCGCCTCCGCAGCATAGATAGTTTTGTTAAGCCGTAGTTCTTCGTAGTCTTATCTTGTGGTCTTTTTGATGAAATTAGGCCATGAAGAAAGTCATTTACAAGATTGCTAAATGTCCAAACGAGAGAAGTTCCATCTGAGCAGTATAAATTATGATGAAATTATGATTTTCCCGATATGTTCTTCTTGCCACTTTAGAATTAAATAGTGATTCACCTCTATCCACCTCTCCCGCATTAAAATTGTCATTACTGAGTTAAAGACTCAATTGGATTTCTTAATTGTTAATTTGTTACCTGAAGTAAAGATGATATCTTCATTATAAAACGATATATTCACATACTAAGTTGAACAGGACATCTATTCCCTCTGTCCTATGTAAATTGTTTACAGTCGTCATTTATTCAGAATGTATCAGATATCAAGCAATAACCTTTAATCAACTTAATCGATTTTACGGGTTTTAAAAAGTAAAACTTTTGAACTCAAACCGTACCTACCCTCACTGATTAAACCCGATATACATATTCTTTGCCTTTATGTATATATTTGGAATATATATAATGTACCTCCATTTGAATTGACTTTATAAACCTTCCTAAATCAGTTGTCTTCATGGAGGGTATAAAATTCATTTGAATAAGTATGAGTATTTTTATAAAATCATATTTTTGTCTGAATTCCGTAATTTTTTAGAACCTTGAAGAGTTATTGTTATTTTTTATTGCTGTATATTTCTATATATTTCTAGGGGTACTTTTTGCTTTGTTTGCTTTAAGTGTTGAGTTATGGGGCGATGTTTTTATGAGGTATCAGTGAAGCCATCAATGATGTTTCGTGTTCGGAAGAATAACACTTGACATTGCCAACGTGCTGATTTATGTTTAACAATATAATGTGATGGTGTCTTCTTATACTTATACTTTTACTTAAAGTAAGTATTTTTTTGTTTTTTATTCAAATGTAAGATTAAAGATACAGTGTGGTAAATAGGTTGGATCTAGGGATATATCGCATGCATTGGAATGTTGTCAGGAATGAACAGGATTTTATTATATCATGACCCAGCAAACAATCGAAAAATTTTAGATCTTGAACAAAAACTTATTAACATATGTAATTACATCTTCAATTTATTTCTTAAACAAATTTTCAACTGTAATTTTTGAAATCACTGTAATAAGACAGAATATATTTATTTAACCATATGCCAACAATATAATAGAATGATTCATGGTAGTTTGGCTGAAAGGAACCATTTCATTTCGCTTTTTTGTTTCCTTGGTTTATTGTTTTTTTTTCTGTATGAGTTATGAAATCGTTTGGAAGTACGAGTACCTTGTTATCCAGTTAAAAGGCACTTAAATTTGTATGAGACTTTCGTTACTGTAAACAATTTGTAGTTTCTTTGTTTTTTTTCTTATATTTCTTTTCCATTTTTATATTTTTGCAACGTTGGCTTATTATCTTTTAAAAAGTTTGTGTTGATACAAATAGGCTCCTTGAGGCAAATATTTTTGTCCAGTTTTTTTATTTCACTTTTGCTGCCTTAAAAAGTTCAAGGTTTTTTGCACAAGTAGTCATACATTTTTACTCCTTGGAAAATTATTAAAATAATGTATATATAATTTATTGCTACCGCTGACATTATGACTAATGAGTATTAAAAAAGATTTATTTAATTTAAAGGAAAATAAATAAACTGAAATTATAACAAATATAATTTCATAGTAAAGGTATCTTCTGACATATAAATTTTGGTTATATATTCTTTATATGCACACATTATTGTATCATGCAATGGACATACGTATATGTAATACACTAAATTAGTTATCCTTTGTTTTATACGCAGAATACAAGGATATCAAATAAATTATTTGTATCAAATTATATTAGTATCTATCTCGGTTTGATTCTGAACACAAAAGAATGATATATTAAAGGAAGATTTATATATATTCAAGACAGTTAAAAAAATAATTGAGGCGAATTTCAATAGAATTAGTAATTTTCTACTAGTTTTTTAAGCTCAAAGCTCTTTTCCGGGCCTTATATATGGGGTTAGACATTTCGTCTTATAGATCCTGGGAATAGAGAGTTAAATAAGCAACATATAGATTGGTGCATGACAGTATGAAGTACCTTTCTATTCAGTTGTGAATCTAAATTTAAGATGAAGCGTACAATGGAAAAGCGAGAACATCCAAGAGGGTGAAATAGTTTTGGTTTTAACTTGTTTTTCGGATAGTTTTGTTGGTTCTTTTATAGAAATTCAAAAAAATTATTTTAACGGGTTTAGATTCCATAGAGAACATCTTTGGTTTTTTAAAAGGATGAGTTTGAACACGAAACTTCAGAAGTAATATGGGCTAATAAATTCAATAAGATCAGTGTCTGAAGCGATGATTAAATCTATTCTGATAGTTCTGATCCAAATTCTGAAATGGGAAGCATCAGGTAAGTATGAGCCTAGTATTCTTTCGTGATTTATATCTAGCTGGCACCTGAACCATGACAATATTCAGCTTCAATTCACTTTAGTATCACTGGTAAGTGCTGAAGATCTATCTGAATCGGAGAAATTAAAAAATTTTACTTGGGAGAGCAAAGAAATGTCTTTTCAAATCAGCGTTGCCAGAATGACGATTTTATCATGCATTTGATGATTTTTTGAGATGAATGATGATTTGATGAAGTTTTTACTAAAATAATGATCTTTCCTTATAAAAAAGTAGTTTTCGATATACCTCTAAAAAAAGCTTTTCTTTAAACTGGGTATATGATTTTCTTCACAATTTTTCTGGCAATGCTGTTTTAACTTCATCTGAGAAAGGTGAAGTTCTGAGCCTATTATCATCTTTGCTTGTACCAATAATTCAGGCACTTATAAGCTACTTTCAATCGGTTGGTATAATTTTGGGATAACTAATTTTTGGAAGAGTTCTCAACGAATAGAAATATGCTTTGAAATGCTAATATTAACAATGTTACTTGCATTTCAACATCTATGATTACAGCGCTTATTCAGATACTTATAATTTATATCAGTCCCAGTTCAGATATCGGTCGGTTTAACTTTGAGGCAGCAAATTCATTCAAAGTTTCAAAAATGAAGTAATCTCTAATTAGATTTAAGTCTTTTATTGCAATTGTTAAGAAAATCCTTAATGAACTCGTTCAATCATATGACAAGACCACTTTCTGTCACCACATCTTAGAGTAGACTTTATGTTTTTGGATATGACCATCACATATTTCTCTTTTCATTACCTTGAACATCATAAAATATACCTGCCCAGGTTCGTTTACATTTCTGACATGGAGTGTCAAAGATCTCTTGATATTTCGCTACAATTTTACACATTCTGTTCTTCATGAGTGGCGTCATTTGCGACGCCATTTGCTACGTTTTTCACGAATTTATCTAGATTAAAAAGAATCTTGTTCCAGGGTGACACCGCCATTCTTACTCTTCCTTCTTTGAAATTTTTATTTGCTTAATGTACAATTGAAGCTATTTTATTGGCCATAGAGCTCACAAGTAGTCACACAAAGGATGGGCCATCCATGAAGAGACGGTGTGTATAGACTATATGTATAGTTTAATAAGAGATAAAAGAGTGTCCAACCTTTATTTCTTATTAAATGTACAATCGGTAAAATATATTATTAAAGATCCCCCTCTGAAAAAGTTTTAAAAAATTTTATATAAAAGTCACTTTGAAGTAAATATTAAGAATATAAATATACTCAAAACACGCATTTCAGAGTTTTACTGCGGTTAGTTCCATATTGACATAGGTTATCTTAATGGGTTTTATTGTCGACTTTGAACAACATGACTTTCTAACTTATTTTTTATTATTTTAATAATTGTATTTAAATTTTTAAAAGTTTTGAATTAATTAAATCAAACCTTCCTAATACGTATAGTATGTATAACAAAAACCAATAATAAATATTTAGTAATGTTGTCTTAAATATCATATATTTGTATTATAAAAATTTTATCACAATAAATATATCGAATCATTACCTCGAAATCCTTGTAGTTATATTAAACTATAACAATTATTAAACATAAATTTATCTTTAATTTTAAGTTCAAAATTTTCTCCTACATTCACATGCGATTAATATATTAAAGAGATAATTTGTTTAAAATAACAATTATTGCATAAATTCAAATCATACCAAAGGCATGCAGTTTCAAATACATATGTATATAAGGATATGTTTCTAAATTTGTTTGTTCACACATATATTTATAAATATATGTAGAGGCATATGTATATGTATAACAGTCTGATAACCACAATAGTGTACGTAACATATGCAACAATTCAAAAACAAATGACTAAACAAACCACACATCATAATGATTTCTTATGTTATTAAAGTTCATTTGTTCTATACATCTGGACATAAAATTATTAATACATATTAAATGCAAATATGTTTATACATATGTTTGTAAAATGCGTATGTATATATGCTTTCAAATCAGATTGCATTTTAAATATTATCTATAGTACATCAGAAAAATGTTTCAAAATTTAGATCAGCTTAGGTTGAGACAAATAAAATCAGAACAAAACAATAAAACTTATATAACCACCTAATAATATCTCAGTGAATTGCATTCAAAGGAGCTGCATTCATTTCTTAGATGTAAGTTACTTTAGCTGATTATCTACTTTCATAGTTTCCAAAGGAATTTCAGCTTGTAGTTGACCAGGAATCGTTTGCTTCTTTTTGTGAGGAACAGCATCAGTTTAAAAAGTGAAAGACTATTTTCCCTTTCTCAACATCTGTAGTACAAAGTTTTTTATTCGTAAAAAATTGAAGACATTTCCTAGAAGACTTTGCATTAAACTGTTCATAAAATTAAGTGCAGATACTTCTCCTTTTAAATTCATGTAGAATAATTATTTATTTCGATTGTAAATGCTGGATGCAGATACCTTTTCAGCCTTCTTATAACCAAAACGATTTGCCAGAATATAATGTGACATACTTAAGATAGATTTTCTAAGTTATATCTCCTCAGGTCAATCAATAGGGATTATTAAACAATATTTAAATGTTACTTAAAAAATTAATATAATTTTCTTTATCTGCACATTTTTCCTCTGCAGCTTAAGATGTAGAGACGATTGTACGATATTTAACATGTTTTCCTATTTTCCATACAAAAGAAACTGACATCTAAACAGAGGACAGACGGTCTTCTTCGAATGAGGATTATTATTTAATATTTTCAATATGTTTGGTCTCACTAGTTGGCACGTTAAGGAAACTTATGGCCCTACTGTAGGGTGACTTACCTTCTTCTACTAATAATTTGTCTTACAGGTTTCTCGCACTGCTACCCAACATCATAAGCTTACAAGATGAGGATGAATCAGTGAAAAATCAGATAAAATTAAATATGTGACGGAGAACGAATGATAAAGTTAATATACCCTCTTGTAGTCGTGAAGGGAATATTAATTTCAATTCTAATATTAACCTCTTTCAAAAATTATAAAATTATGTACAATTTTAACATTTATGACAGACTATTTATGTACGTTTAGTTATGTATATAATAATTTCTAAAACAACCTCATTGTTTTCTTGAAACTGAGTGAGTGTTAAGAAAGCACGCGCCATTGCAAAGTGTCAAATTAAACATTTGAAAGATCTATAAAGTTTATGACTACAAATCCGTTATACAAAAAATTTATTTGAAATTGCGATTGAATGAATAAATGTACAAAACAAATATTTTATAATAAGCGATGTTTATGAACCGCAAAAGAAACTATAATACTTGTGGACCGCTTTAATTTTCAATATTACGTATATTTAATTTCTGTTATCTCACTTTTTTGTTAAGTGTTAACAATTTAAAACCACTAAAGTGTTCACAATCATTGAATATAATTGAATATTTGAAATAAATATTTTGTTTGTTTTTTGATTTATTAATTTTAAGCCAATTATCATACTTGTTTAATATCCAGATATTTATACATAATTATTTCAAAAATTATCTATTTTTATAATAGATTTTGTATCTTTGAGGTTTTTATTATTTGGTTATGTAAAACAATTATGTAGGTGTAATTTCAAGATTAAACATTATGTATATTAACAAGGTTAAGATACCAAATTGGTTTCAAGAAATATTTGATATAATTTTTAAATTAATTATCATCTTGAGTACTTGATAATCTTGAAATTTAATTTAATTAAAACCACTTGATAACATTAAAAATAAAAGGGAATCAGTTACTTCCAATTAAAATTTTTTCTTGTCATCTAGAATCTGTGATCAATAAGTTACTATGAAATAGTGGAATGAGTGTTGATTCCGTACGCCATCATGATACATAGATACGTGTATTCTTCAGAGTTTATCGAAACTGACTATCTTCAGTATTTAAACTATTTTTTCATTACACTTTAAGTTATTTTGTATTTGCGCAGGCGTTCGTAACCCACAGAAGAATCCATTTTAAGATAAAACGATCGATTCAGAATCTCTTCCTTAGTTTATTCAATGATCCGTATGGCTTACTTTAGGTATATGCAACGTTGTAAGCAGTTTATAGTCACAGTTGCAATTTGGTATATTACTTTTAGGTAAGAAAAAACCTATTAAAATATCATTAATTTGTAATAGAGTTTTATGCTCATAAAATTAATAACAAATTAACTTCTAATTAGCCCAAATGTGAATTTCAAATTGTAAGGAGGTTCTTTAAATGAGTGTTGATTATTTTGATGTTACAAACATTTAGCTTGTAAAAATACTTTGTCCTGGGGACTGTTATATCTGAGCTAAGGGAAATTTCGAACTGACCTTCTAAAAAATGCGAACATTGATCATTGCTTAAATTTATCTTAGTGAAACTAAATTTATAAGACATTTAAATATATGCGAGTTTTTGCACTTTTAAGTTATATTCCAATTAATACCATTTTATAAGAACTTAGAATTTTCTATGATCCTCTTATAACCCCTACTTCAGAAAATCAGCTCAAATGGCATAAATCTCATATAAATGAAGTATTTTAAAAATCAAAGAAAAAAATTTACGAGAATACAAATAGAATTTTTCATAAGTGGGAAAATAAATCAATAAAATGTACTTAGAACGCACTTTGATGGATTTATGGCCTTTAAATTTTTTAAAACTTTCAAGTTTTTAGCTTCACCTTCATTTAGTAACAGTTTGAAAGAGATGGTTACATGTGCTTTCGAGTTATGTAAGTTTTAGTTTTCAACATTTCTAGTTTAAAAGATTGTAAGAGAGGCCTCTACCGTAAATGATAGTTGTCTGTAATGAACAAATGTTTTTTAACGAACAGAAAAAGAAGTGTTACACCTGCCGCTTAGTACACCGCTGAGTATATTTAATGGCCGTACAAATATCCGGCTCTATGTCCATGTAAACGTTGTGAATACTTTAGCTTATAATTTTTTTAAGCTTTTGAATGTCTAAATGCAAGGAGTGAGATCGAAAAATGTTTAAAACCACAAGCCACTAAACTAACAGTTGATAAAATGTTGAACCTTTTTAAGGTAAATAACTTTTATCGGATTAACAATACAACCAATCATTGGTTTGATATTAAACACAAGAACTAACTTGTTTTACAAAGGTAACTCGATCAAAAAAGTCGCATAAGTATTAAAATGAAAAACGTGTGTTAGGAAATTTTCGATCTCAGTCCTAAAAGCGATTTTAATGAAATTTTGAAAAAAAGCCTTATGATATTCTGAACTGATTTCTCAAATTGTGCGATGGTCAATCCATTGCTTCACATAGAAATATTACAAGCCCCCTTCCAAATATGACTTTCAAGTTTCACATATACTTATAATTGGTCGAATTGAGATTAATATACCAAAAATTGATATTCAAAATTTTACGAGTGTCAGTCCTATCACTAAGGCCCATATAACTCTCAAAAAATCAATTAAAAAGGCTCATTTTATAAAATTTAATTATAAGAGGTTCGTCCATAAAATTGTCGTAACTAAAACCTATATTGTGGTTTAGGATATAACACAGTCATATTGGACCGACTATAACATTCTTCTTTAATTAACATCCGAAAATATTCATCCGATTTTTTGAAATTTAAATTTCCATTTCGTTCAAAACAAAATTATTTTCACACACATAACTAATGATGAGAATATCTTTATCAAGTGGAAAAATAAAAAAATTAAATTGAGAAATTAAAAATAAAGAACCGATCGTGGTATAGTTGCGCGCATCATTTGAGAATATAATTTCGGTAAAATCGCTTTATGGGTTAAAATCCTCATTACGAATATACTTATATGGGGTCTGTATTAAAAAATAACCAATTCCAATATCGTCCTTCTGCCAAAATAATATAACACGCCAAGTTTCATTTAAATGTCTTCAAATTACGACATTAACTTTGATTACAAGCTTAACATGGACAGCCAGCCGAACGGACGGCCATAGTTAAATCTATTGAATAAGTGATTCTGAGTCGAACGGTATACTTAATCGTTATATATAAAAAAAGTATAAAAATGCTAATGTATTGAGTTTTCCATCCCTGATGTAGGCTTAAATGAATTCATATTGCAATATAAAAACTAAGCACCATCTAGCGTGAAATTAAACAATTAAATTAAACTTTAAACAAAGTTCCCCATCAAGCTTAACACTTAACGCATTAGTGTATTAAAATTATTGAAATGCTGCCTCAAAATATGCTATAGTTTATGCTATGACTTAAGTTTAACATTATGACAAATGTTGATTTAATTTGAATATTTTAAGAAACTAACATTTTTCATTCTCTTATTAAGCTTCATTTAATATTTAAATACTAGAATAATTATGTATTTAAGTCACAAACGAAAACAAAACTACAAAAATACAAACCAAAACTCAAAGACTCACAAATATTTAATTATATTACAAGAATTTTCAACTAGTATTTAACTCTAATTTCTTTACCACTTAATCTCGTTTTTCCTTAAGCTGATTACATTTTTCAAGTGTTTGCTTTAAATTGTTGAAGAACAATCATTTCCATTTGAAGTACGACGTTCATTTAACTGCTGCAAATTTTGTTCATTTGGTGTTTCTTTGTTTAATTTTCATTCTTATTTTTTCTGTGAATTTAAGTTTTAGTTTTTTTTTTTTTGTGAAAACACATACAAATTTAGGTGTTCGCCAACTATAATTCTCACCTGATGACAGAACCAATTATTAAAACAATGCAATAGGAATTTTCTTCTATTGCAGTTATTTTCAGTTCTTATGCTATTTGAATCAACCTTAATTAGACTTAACGTTACAATGAGGAAGCACAGCCGCGCCAGCAAAATGTTAAAACTCATCAGAGACTCATTTGTGTCTGTTTTATACGTTTAACTTTATTTAGATTCATTATTTCTATCAATTGTATTTTAGCATTCGTTTTTTTTTTGTTCATCCTTTTCATGTACACCCTTCTTTAATAAAAATAGTGAATGACGGTACATTAAGTTTGTCATTCAGTGTGTAAAACTAAAACAAATTGTTAGGAAGTCTATGATGATTTCCACGTAAACATATATTATCATATGGAAATGTACTTTTGGTACTTAAACAGAAAAGTCGACTCAAAACCAAATAACGAGGAGGATGTTTAAGATTCATGATAACCGTTTGTAGCATTCTCATTTATTGTTTTCCATTTTTGGCATTATTGCAGTCACAGTTTATGGAAATTATAAAATTCGTCTAAAGTTTAATGAAATTTATGCACTTTTCTATACAGGTAATTTTGTTTCTGTTGAGAGTGTTTTTGGTTTTTAGTTGTCGTTATCATTCTTCAGCTGTTTCCATGATAATAATTACATATTCTTTTTTTGGCTAAAATGCCAAAGTACTTTAACTAATTAGTTATTGGTATGTTAAAATTTTACTCAACAGCAACATAAAATGTTTTTCCATTTTTTGTTTTGGCATCAAATATGTCGCTTCAATTAATATAGAGTTGGGGTTTGAAATTTATTTTATTTAAAGAATATTAAAGATCGATTTAAGTTAAATTTAGTAATATTAAAATGTTTGGTAATACGTGCAGTAAAGCCAAAAACGTATTAATTTATACGTAGGATTTTATATCCTTTTGAATTTCGGCATAATTTTGTTGGGAATTATTGTTTATGAACTTAAATACATTAAATGTTGTAGTGCTATTATATACGTATACTGTTTTATTGGCATAGAAGATTGTTTACCGTCCTATGTCAGCCATACTGTCATTAAGGGTTCCTGACATTTCAGGATTTTCCGACCAGCGGCTCCAAGAATTTACTAGTCCCAGAAACTAGAACTTATCCTCAGCAAGAAGTTCGGCGATGTTCGCAAAAATTTTCTTATTTAAATTTTTCTTAAACTTCCGGTCTAGATAAGTTTAGCTTATTAGGCTTTCATGAATTAGAAAGTATAGGTCCTTAAGGTTTCTCTGTGTTACTTAAAAAGATTAAATTAGTGAATCAGGAAAAAAATGTAGTTGAAGAAAAGCGAAGATGTTTGTGGAAGAGGTTTAAGGAATGAAGTAGTGGTATGATGTTCTAGCTCCATCCACTTTTCTCTAAATCATCCTAGTAAGTAGACATAATTCCATCTGTACTGCGCTGCATATTCTCTATTAATTTTTTTACAATCGGTGAGTTGCAAATCGCTCAAAGGATATATGTCTTTATATGTGGGAGTATCTATGTTGGTTGCTATTAGAAAAAAATCTCTTAGCTGCAGTCTCTGCCTGCAATATACAGCTTTTCTTCAGAAGACTAGAAGCCATCCCAATTTTAAATTTTTGCATGAGCCGTTTACAAGTTGAGAATCGCAAATACAGTCCTTATTGATATGGGCCATTATATTTCAGTTATCAATAACCTCATTCTTTTAGGACAGAGTCGAAATTTCATGAGGATTGCAGTATTTCAGCTCTAACCTCTACAAAAAGCTTCTCATTGTAAGAATTAATTTTTTCTTTGAGAGCTGAAACATTGCTATTAACACCATTTTTGCAGTTTCTTCAATGTACTTATTTTTGAAGGACTGAGAAGAGATTTTTGAAATTCTTAAAACCAAAATCTTTATCTTTACTCTGCTTTGGAATTTCGAGCTAAAAGTCATGCTCAGAGAATTACATTCCTTGATGATCAAAACAATGTCATATATCGATGATTTGATAGCTGCAATAACTGGTAAATTTATATACTGCAATCTGCAATAAGATGTCTCAAAGATTGGATCTTAAGCAGAAGTCAAAAGAAATAAAAAATTGAACTTTTCACGAGCAAATACATGAATTTTATGTCAAGGGTTTCTTATGAAATTATTATTCTGTAACTTAACAAAGGTTTCATTGGTAAATCCTAGGAAAATTCAAGGAGTGGTTTTAACACGCAGAAGAACCTGGAAAAGTTATATCCTCTGTAGGGCCTTTTAAATTGTGCCAAGAACTAGAAGCGGACTCGATGACCAGGTCTTTTCTATTAAGGAGTGAGATCGAAAAATTCTTTACACATGTTTTTCATTTAAAATTTGAAACCATGTATTGATATTGATATTTTGATCAACTGAATTTATTTTGTATATTATTGTCAACAAATAAATATATTGTTATCTGTATTAAAATTATTAAATATTTTCTAAGAACCACAACTTTGTACTACAAAAAATTTGGAGAATTATTTAAAGGACAGCCAACGTTATTAAACAGTACTGGGAGAACTTGTGTGGAAGCATTTTCAAAAGAACTTCCAACAAACTCAGTTGGAAAGCAACACGTTTAGCTCAGTGCTCGATACGGAAAGTTATGCAGGTTTAATAACATACAAAGCTCAAAAAATTCCTGACAGAAACGCTGTTAAAAATTTAGAGCCAAAAACAATAATATTCTCGCTACAAATTGAATAACGAAACGAATGTCTTTTTCGCAATTTCCTGGTCAAAAATTTTATGCTACTGATGCTCGAGGGAATACAAAAGAGAATTTAATAGCACCAAAAAGGTTTCCAAAAGTATTGTAAATTTTAAACAGAGATCTTCGAGCAAAGTAACAAAAAGCACTATAAACACCTTATCGGAAGTGGTTCCAAAAAAGACTTCAAAATTTCATTACAAGTGATTAAATAAAATTATTTTTTTGTCAATTGTGATAATAATTTCAATAAAAAAGTAATAATAAGAAAAACATAAATAAAAACTGCTACTTTAGTGGTCTTATTTTTATTAAGATATATGTATGTTATAAATTTTTAAATCTCACTCTCCTTATGTCAGAAATTAAGTTCAAAATTTAAGGTAAATTGGCAAGTGTAGAATAAACAGAGAACTCTCATGCCGTGTGAAATGCCGGTGAATTTCTTACGACAGACTTCTCTGTGATCACCGGACAATTTGTAATAGACAGTTATACATGTCATTAGATAAAATCTTAAATCTTAAAATCTTAAACGATCAAACTTCATTTTGGGTTTCCCGAGGTTTAATCTTTGTATTTCCAATGTAGTAGTTATTTTATTAGTAAGACGAATTGGGTACAATTAGTAATTTCCTTTGCCAAATGCATACCACATTATTGTTCTTGGTCGTACAATATATTCAATAGTTTTTAAAATTCTATGAATCCAGATGTATAATATATTAAATTTTTTGAAATAAACTGATTCCAATTTTATTCATATCTTTTGGGTACAAGTAGTTGTGTCAAACTACTTTCTTGTGCGTATACTTAATACACATTATTGATATTACTCATACGCATCTATTTTATGTTTTTAAATTAATTATTTAAATATCTTAGTAAAGGTAACATAATAAACAAATAAGAATGTACATTCGATCAATTCCAACTATATTATACCCTACTGTTGGTTGAATATGGCTATTAAAAAATTTATGAATTGGCCTCGTATATTTGATTTTCTGATTTATTCTTAAGTGTGCAGTACATTCATGTGACACTTACATCTATGTTCAGTTTACGAGTTTATGCCCTTAAAATAGATATTTTGAAGGGATTTATATAGGACCTATAAGATATAATAGACCGACCTTCGCATATTTTGCCACATTGTTTCAGAATGTCATAGAACTTACTTGTGCCTAAATCGCTTTATTTGTAGGAACTTTATGACTTTAAAACTGCATTCCGGGTGAAACATTTGTATGGTAGGTACTTGAAATATTGGACCGAATATGGTTAATTTCAATAGGCTTCATCCTTAGTTTAAAATAATAAAATTTACCAATTTTCATGGAGATATCTCAAACATTCAACTCAGAAAATTATTCTAAGTCGAACGGTATACTTAACAATAGGGATAAAATCATTCCTTATTGCTGAATACTTATAAATTATTTGATATGAAATGTATTAGTGTGTAAATTTTTTTAAATTATTGCATACATACGCATATGTATTAAAATTTAAAGTTATTATCACATTCATATCATAATAAAACTTATCTATTAAGTAATAAATTTAATTTAATTTTAGAAATAAAAAATATCCTTAAAATAAAATTCAATTTAGAAATTTATAGAAATAAAACTTTATTGCGTTCTTACATTTGTTTACAATGAAAACTACTTTACCTTTTTTTAACAAAAAGAAACTGTTTTTTAACAAACTTTAAATAAAATTTCTTTTACTTTAGTTGGATTTTGTTGTCATTGTTTTCATTAAAAATGTTCTTTTTTATTTTTGTCATAAGTTTTGTATCATATTTCAGAGTGAAACTAACAACAGCCAGAATAATAACAACTATAAGAAGAGCAGCAACAGCATCAGCAAGTATGATATTTTGTGTCCATTCCCTAAGTTTTTTGTATTTGTTGCTTTTTTGTTATTTTACTTCGCTCATGTTTTATTTTTACTTTCTGTTCTAAATTCAATTACAAAAGTGCAATCTTCATAAATCCACTTAAGTGAAATTTCAAAGCGAGCATAAATGTCATTTACACAAAACAAGAAAAACAAAAATAAACACACACACACATATACACAAAATAAGAACAAAAACAACATTTGCAATAACAATAACTAAAATTGCAACAAAAATATTTGCAATATAAAAGCAGAAGAGAATACGAAGGAGACATGAATAAGGTACGAAGTTGAACAACAATATGAATAGAAAATTTACACCTAAAAAGAGAACGACAAAAGCTGAAGTTAAAGAAATCCTGAAGTAATTGGTTAGGGGAAAATGTAATTTTCTTAAGCTTTAGTAGGTTGTGGTGAGGAATTTTTTTAAGATTTTTGGTTGCAGACATTTACTTAAGCCATTAATTGGGCACGTTCTCAGCTTCCTCCAATTAACGTCCCTAATAAACGTTAAATATATTTGTAAATATTCTAAATGGATATTTGAATTTTCTATAGATCTGTTTTTAGTGCGTAATTTTTTACTCCAAGCTTTAACCCGCAAAAAGCGTAGTTTTATTACCTACTTCGTTCACCTTTAAATTTCTAACTCATGTCCATGTACCACGATGATTCAAATAGTTGTTTCTTTAGAATTCAAAATAATGTGCTTATGGTAGTTTATATATCAGTAAAAATGTATATATCTCAATGTGCCAAGTTCTTTTTGACCCAGATTTTATTATTCTGTTTTCAATTTTTTCCTTGGTATCCTAGCGGATGTTTCAATATCATTTCCGTACAGGATATCTTCTTTATCTTGACGATATGAGTCTTGGTGGACTAATTCCCCTTAAGTTTGGAGTTGACATTCCGCAAGGGCCGACAAATGGTGATAATACATGTTGATAGCCTGGACAATGAGCGTCGTTTACATTACTATGTGGTGTATTATTTGTGAGATCATAAAATTCTAGTTATTTTCTGTCGATATTCATAGACGGCAAAACAGACTGTGAATTGTAATTACCCATAAAAGAAGGAATAGTATGTCATTTTGAAGTATTTCCTAAATTTGAAGTTAGCCGAAGCTAAAAGTTTCACTTAACATTTGTTAACAGTATACACTTTTAAACGATTATTATTGTGATTCAAAATTGACGATTTCGAATCTGAAGACAAGGATAAAGATTGATAGTGTTATTCAAAAAATATTATTGTTAAACGTAACAAAAACTCGTATTGTTGTTGAAAGTCACAGATATTTCCTAAAGTTTATTAAAGACAAAGGTTTTTCAAAGATTTTTCGTTTTGCGTTGTTATATATTACCACATCCTGCTGCAAAAAATTGTATATTAAGTCCGATCAACTAGAGAGATCAGAGTCGAAGTAGAAAATTCCTGACCCAAAGGTCATGTTCTGTATTTGTTGGGATTAGAAATGTGTTTTATTAAAGAGCTTTGAAATGGGATTGAACATTGACAGAGGATCTGAGCAGAACTCAATTTATTCGTTTGGAGAGTGCAATTAATAAAATCCACCAGAATATTCGACCAAATCTTTACCCAAAATCCTTTCATATGCTATCAGATAAATATTTTTATGATGTACAATATATAAAGATTCGTTTTTGCCTTTTTTCGATTGTTTTATAGATATTTTATAGATATTCAGATGATTACATTTATAAAACCAAGACTACAATGAAGACAACATGTGCTGCAACTTCCGATGTTTAAGTATAAAAATATCTGCCAGGGAACACCAACCATAAGTCTACTAAAAAGTTGTAGACTTAAAAGCAACAGAACTTCTCACCGTTGCCTTAGGAAAACATATTGTATTTGGTCTGATGATTGTTACTTACAAAATTCGTAGAGTCACTTCCTAAGGATTTTTTTTTGTTAATTCATACTTTAGCGTCTTCCAACAGTAACTCTTGAGTCATATACAGTCACTACAATAGTTTTTGACGTGGGACTCACTACTACTTATGTAAAGTATATAAATGTCTTGTCGAAAATTTTACAAAAAATAAATAATCTCAGTTATTATAAACCGCTAGATTCTTACTTTATAAGTTTTTAGAGGTCCTAATAACTGTTGATCTGCTAGATCATCTGCAATTAAACAATAAAAAACAAAGAGCAGAGCTCCAGCGTAGCTGAAGAAAAGTAATTTAATATTAAGCATTATAATTTAGCAATTAAATATCATAACTTCGGTTTCTAAAAAAAACCTTCTTTCCCCTATAAGGTGTAATTGACAAAGGAGCTGGAGCTTTCATTGGACTTTGATAATTTTATATAGAAAATGAGAAAAAATTAAATTTGAAAGAGTATAAAAAGATACAGGCGGTTAAAAAGATCGAAATTTGCTGCAAAAATCTAACAACCATGGCACACTGTACTCGAAATAACTTCAAATCCTATCTAATGTAAATGCATGACATTATTGTAGGTTATAAGATATACACTAACACAAAGAACAATTGAAAGAAACGGTGAAACATAGGCAAACATCTTACCACCAACACTAGTTTGATGCTGTACTGTTACAAGAAGTCCAAAACAATGTTTCCATTACTTTCCCTTTATTTTAATCTTTTGCGTTTATATTTTCGCATACGAAGTATACAACAACAATGATGTCGGGAACAATTCAAGCGTTTAAAAGGCGATAACACCAAATGCGCTTTAACAAAACTTTATTGTAGTTTTTTCTTATTATTATCTTCAAACTATAAACAATGTTGGCAACTTAAATAAATATAAAAACAAGTGAAAATGCAATATGCATCTTAAACGAATTATAAATACCCTTGTAATTTTAAATTTTATAGGAATTGTTGAATACAATGAATTCAGAATAATAACTACTTACAAATTTGGTAGTTAGTCCTTTCACGCCATTCCGTTTGTGTTACCTTAAACAACAGTCACGAAGATTAAGCTCTGCATGATTGCTTCTTTGAAAGAGCCATTAACTGTAAGAATAGATTATTGGACACTTTCTGTTTACAGATATATTAATTTTGAGGAAAATGTTTGCATTGCAGTAATCTATTTATAAGCAAAGATACCTTTCTGAAATTTTCACAAAATGTGCATATTAAAATTCTCTATGTCTAAGTAGAATTATTAATTGATACACTTGAACTTTAATTTGGAATCTTTTGAATCACTTAGATGGCCAATTTACAGTCAGATAGCTTGATGAAATGTGTTACATATTATTAATTTGGCCCCCGATATGGGGTTTTATATCATGCGGTTATTTTATCTAAATTTGGCGCAAATATATTTTTTATCAGACAGAACAAAATTAGTCTACAATAGACTTCAATTCCGATTCAGACCCACTTCCGAAAATAATTTTAAGTGCATAATTCGCAAAAAATATTTGTATTGTGAAGATATTCCGATGTTGTTGCATAGATTTTATATGTAGATCTATGCAACAAGAAAACATCCTGCCAAACTATGAGAGGATCGATCCCTAATTACCTAAAATTGCATAAATCCCTCCTGTATGTAAGTATGAAGAAAATATTAAAAAAAAATCATGAAATCAAACTCTACGAGAATCAAGTCGGTCTTAACCGAATATTATTGTTGGGTAAAGATATCGACATCTATTCTTTTTATTTGATAAATAAGTTGATTTTTTAACTAAATTAAAGATTGAATCGAAAAACTGACTCAAGCCATGGAGCCATTGTGAGGTAGAGAACCCCAAAGTAAAAACTCTGCACTCTAATATTAATATTTCAAAATTCATGGGAATTCATTCAGCAGATCAAAAGTTACAGATTATTTTGTAAAAAGATCGATTCTGCCCTGCAGTGGAATGGAAACCACAAACCGGATCTGTTTTCTATTGAATATTCGTAGAATCAGTCTACGAATGTTGACATGTTAACTAAGTTGACTATATTTTGTACGGTATTCAATACAGCATATTCTAAAAACTTATTATGAAGCTTGTCAATGATAGTCCGACCAAATGGTTAATGTAATGTCATTTCCCGTCCAGTTACTGTTATTTTGAATCTAAATTAATTAAGCTACTTGATATCTCGCCATATTCTTTGAATATATGCGGTAATCAGATGTTAACAACGATGTCACAGAAACAGTTGATATAGTTGTGATGGTCTCTTTGAAATCAGTAAGTTATAGATATCTTATTATAACTCAGACATTTGGCCGCCCATTTAATAGCCTTAGCAGCGTTAAGTGATTTTACTGTGTTACATGCAGAATGACAAACATAAGTCATTCCGCCCTTTCCATGATGGAGGGATAAAATAAATAAACGCAGCAGTTGTATCAAAAAAGGAAATAACAACATAACTGAATATAATAAATACAGAAATAATGACAACAACACTTTGGTGTTGTTCGAATAAATGTAAAAAAACAAGAATACAACAATTGCAACAACTACAACTAAAACTATTGTTAATGTCTTTTAAGACACTTAAGCCGGGATAAACAACATTTTCAACTTTTACTTCAACAAAAATACAAAAAAGGACAAAAAAAATATAATAAAACAACAAATACACTAAGAAAAGGTGTCAAAACTTTCAAGTTGTAATAACAAAGTATCAAAGATGTTTAAAAATATATGAAAATACTAAAGAATATAAAAAATATGACTCTTAAATTCTGAATACAATATGTATGCTGAGGAATTTTTCCCATTGTATATTGTGTGTTTTGAAACAAAAAGATCTTAAAACCCTACTAGACCTATTTGCTGCTTATTTTCTATTATTTAACGCGCCACTAAAAACTATGAAGTGAAAAACTTATACATTTTCCACTCAGGTAACACTTAGGTAACAATACATTTACACAAACATTATTAACGATGATGTGCAACATTTTTTTATTATTTGTTGTTTTACAAACTTTTATAAAAAAATAGGAAAACAAAGAAAAAAACTAGCGAAACAGTTTAACCTACAACTTTATTTCAATCTTATTAAATGAATAGAAAAATATAAGTTTTATATCTTTTTTATTATTTCTTCAACATTTTTGTTAAAACAATAAGACGAGGGAACAATAATAACAAAAACAAGTATGATGTTATAAACGGTCAAGCCCGATTATTTAATAACCTACACCACATTGTTGGTTATAAGTAAAGCTTTCAAAAGTTAATAAACCACCCTCGTATAAAGCTATTTATACCCTTCATCATCGTAGGTGATTGGGGTATTATGCGCTTGTGCTGATGTTTGTAACGTGCATAAAAAATTTCTTTAACCATTCTTTAGTATACCGTTCACCACAGAATCAGCTTCAGAGTTGACTAAACGTTGTCCGTCTGGCTTGTTCTCCATTGTAGATGTTGGGAACGATCTACAAGTCGCAATTTTTGAGATTTATCGATGAAATTTGGCACATACATTATTATTTTCGCCTAATGACGAAGCCTATTGAAAGTGGCCATGTTCGGTCCAGTATTTCAGGTACCTCCTATACAATGCTCCTTTCGCAATTGGTTTTAAAATCATGAAAGTTCTAACTCTAACGTAATTTAAAAATTTGGCACAAGCAAGTTTTTAAATGTTCTAAAACAATGCGGCAAAACGACGTGGGTCGACCCATTACTTTTTATTGGTCCCATAGAAACCCAATTTCCTTAAGGGATATTTTCCATCTCACAGATACGTTGGTATTTTAAAAATAACTAGTCAAATTAAGATAAATATAACAAAAATCTCCGTATAAAATAATACGAGGGTCGATCCATTATTTTTCCTCCAGCAAAATTAATGTTAAAACGCATAAATTGCACATAAATGTGTCAAAATACTGCACTGTTAAGAATAAATCAGAAAATTAAATTATACGAGGGAGGTTTATTATTATATTTATTATTGTGGTGTAGTGCAGGATAAGTGCGCTTTAAAATATTTGCTTCTATTTGTCTTGATTTGACCAATTCTTATTACAATACCAATGTATATGTGGGATTTAAAGTGATTTTTGAAGAGGGCTTGTATGGGACCTATAAAAATAATGAACGGATCCTTGAATAATTTGGCATATTGTTTTATAATATCATAAAACTTTTGAGTCTTAAATCCTCATTCCTCTTTTGTATAAGGACTAGTTGAAATAACAACCACCTATGGTGGTGTAGGGTATAATAATAACAATGAAATTAAAAAGCAAAGCAACTTTTACTTGAAATAAAAAGTTTTTCGTACTTTTGATATTTTATGACAAGAAATAAACAATTCACTTAAACACTAATGCTTAAAATAGAAAAATAATAAATTATATATTAAATACTTTGTTTATATATAACAACAGGAAGAAATTCAAGAATTTGTTATAAATTTTAATAAAAGTAATAAATTCTGCATAAGATAAAAGTTTGATATAATTCCAAATAAAGTAAAAACAAAATAACATAACTTCTTTGATATCCAATTGTTTCCTATTTCGGTTTTTTATGATAAATTTAAAAACATGAAAATGTAATCGATTTCCCTTTCATTATCTAATATGTTAGAGAATATTCGAACTAGAAATGTTTTGCCACGCATTTAATTAAAATCAATTTACCCAAGATTAAAGTTAATTTTGTAATTGCTTTTGGTTGCTGATTCTAGGATTGTCCTCATGTCGATATACAGACATAACGATATAATACAGGCTTATCACACTATGATGCCTTGTGTTTCAAATGAAAAAAGAAATGGAAATAGTCCGATTTCTATTAAATCTTACATTGTGATATTAGAAGTGGGTAGAAGTGTAGTTTCTTGAGTAACTTATACCGTGTTTATACTTTTCTTAATATATCTTGAATTAGAGAAACTTTGGTTTTCCAAAAAAATATGTTTCTTTGAACATTTTTGGCACTACACTAAAGCCTATAAAGTAGCCTTTTAGAAAAGTAGAAATACGGTACACTTAACTTTGGAATTATCACAAAAATTCAAAAAGCGGGTATTTAATTTTTTGGCAAATTATCGGCGAAAAAACGAAAATTTTTTAATATTTAAATGTAAATGCTTATGACTTTTAATTCCAGGAAGATATTATAAAAATTTAAAAAGATTGAAATTTTTAATATTTCTTAAACTGCAAATAAATAAAACGCAAATACAAAATTTTTTGAAATTGTTCATGGTACTCTATTTTGCACCCTTATAACCCATTCCATGGAGCTCCAAAGTTATAATACGTAGCTCCTCTGCTATACGTAGCTCCTCTGCTATCAAATTTCATTCAAATCCTTAAGTCGATCAGAAATTTTAGATTTATTTCCAAACAAAATATTTTCTTCCTTCGAATTTATATATAATTTATACAGGTAAATAATAATATCTGACCATTTTGCAGCAACTTGTTTCCAATAATTCTGCCGAATCTCGTTTAAAATTCTTAAATTTTGTTATCTTCAAACCAAAACGGTCCAAGTTAATAGAACTGACATATACTTAATAAAATTTACAAATATAACTCATACGTTCCTTGTCTATAGTTAAACAATAATGTTTTGCGAAAAAGAAAATAGTTGGTTTTTTAATTTATAATAATATATATTATGGAGTCTTAGATGATTTCTTTTTGGTGTTATGAATAGATTGACGAAGATAATCTTTTTCACCACATCACTGTGTTAGAGTTCTTATCATTTATTACCCGCACACATTAAAGTAAAACCCAACATTTCAGTTTTACGGTTTATTAGAGACTAAAAGCTTAATGCTAAAAACTAAATTAGAGATCAAATATTGTCATACATATTATGCAATCGTGTTTCTGTTAAATCATAAATGTATATCTTTCAACACAAAAACGTTTTTTAATAATTCCCTAACTTTGGAAAATTCTTCTAACAAAATTTCATTTGGACATTCTTGGAATATTTTCTAAATGATCAAAGGTCATTTCTTAGATATTTATACCTCCGGTTATAGAGTTATGCAACATTATTTGAAGACATGTTGAAAAAGCTACATGGGAAATGTCCTAACTTCTGGAGGAGAGATGAAGGATGGTGTAAAATTTTTATATTATTATTTGGTATCGTTAGAAATGAATTACTTTGGATAATAAAATTTTAATATAAAATGGACAAAGTTATGCTGAGGGTAGAGTGCAAGGTGAATTCAAACAGGTAATATTAGTAGCCCAGGTGAAATTTGACATGTCTTTCTAGAAATTTAAAAACATAGAAAACATTTTGTATTTGTTGAATGAAAATTACATTTGTGATATCAATTATTTTAATAGCAAAATACAGCGATCTAATATTCAAAAATCGGTATATACATAAATTTGTTGAAAATTAATTTTGTTTAAAAAATCCGCTTTTGACATCAAGAATAATTCTAAGAGGAATTATGCTTAATAACTGTAATATTTCCATATTTATTTGAAAATATCAAAAATTCCAATCCGGAAAAAATTATTTGAAAAATCCAAAATCTTATTTCAGTACATTGATCATCTTGATTTCTTGAGAGGATAGTCAATAAATGTAACTTAATGATCGAGATATTTTTTGACAATTCTAGCTTTAACCTATTTTCTGTAATTGAATTTGAAGGTGATTTTTTTATATAAACATTCTTAATTTATTTTAATTAATTTATTAATTTATTAATTTATGTTTTTCGTCATAACAGAGATAACTTTCTCTCACTCACGGTTTACCACACTCAGGATCTACTCCTTAATGGAAACAGGGTCTGTCTAATGATTCTTTACGATACATTCTCCCATTGATAAATACCATTGACATGGATCTCAGGCACTTTAGGTATTTGTAGATTATGTGAGGATAAGCTGAAAATAGTGGAATATCTGCAGTCACAGCCCAAATCTCCAGCTTACAAAGGTTAGCCGCAATTTCTACACGTATCAAAGAATTTGGCATGGGGGCTACTATGGACATGAAATGCGTAGTATGACGTTAGTACCTGGATTTCTGTTTTAGTCTTACTCTAACCTTAAATCCACTTTATCGATCATTTATCTTTCTTCCACTCTTTACATACCGCGAGTGAGAGAATATTATCTTTGTTACGAAAGGCAATGGACATCAAAAGTGATTAAATATATGAAAATTCCGTATTCTCATTTTTCTATTTACGTTATGAGTACTTTAATTTTTTTATATCCATAATATTTTAACAATCACTTATAGTTTAATATCTGAATTAAGATACAAAATCAAATTTAATTAACCGAAATGATTAACAAACATAGAATATTTAATTTATTCATAAATATTCATTTTTAAATTAAGTTAAAAATTTGTATCTTTAGGGTGTCGATCAAATAAATAAAAAATAATGCAAATAAATACAAAAACTTCTACACTAAGAAAGAAAACAATATCCATAAAAATTATTATTTTTTTACTTGTTTAACTTCTTGTTGCAAAAATTTTTTAGGGACACCCTATTAAACATTCATATGTACAAAATTTGCTTACGTCCACATGAATATACAGACAAAAATTCTGTGACAAAATTTATAAGTGAAACTATTATTTGGAAATGAACAAGAAAATACTGAAAACACTCCTTCTTTTAATCAACAAAAACTTGTAATTTGAAAGTTAATTAAATGATCTGATCTCAATTTTCCCCAAATAGCTAATCTCAATTACAAAATTAAATTGAACATTATGGCCACATACTACATAAATAATCATGTACATACAATACAATACTCTTAAATATATGTACACATACATAGAAATTAAAGAGTTTGTAGAAAACAAAACCTAAATAGAAATGATAAACTTAACTTAGTGATTGTTCGTAGTAATTGCCATCAAGTGACATCAAGTGGTCGAAAAAGGAAGAAAATAAAATTTTGCTGATAATATGGCAAGTAACAAAAGAACATCAGACATACTTTTTCCAAAATATTACATCTCATTCATCTTGTTCTTGTGGTCACATGAATTGAAAAGTACATATGGATTTCAATAAAAGTTCTAAACATATTTTCGAATATTTCGTTATGTTGAAAATTTCCCAAAAGTATTGTAAATGTCAGAGAAATTTGCTATAAAAGACATAAGTGAACGCGAAATAAGTTTGAGTGGAATGTTTGTTAGTAATTATTGAAATAATGGTACTTTCAATGATGAATTTGTTATGTTTGACTGGACAAATAAGGTAATTTTGATAAAAGAAAATATGGAAATGATGAGAACAGTTAATTTGTCAAACTTCATTTTTTGGATTTTGAAGGAAAATGTGAAATAGAAATATGTCATTAATAATTGGATGACTGTAGTAACTGTACTATAAATATTATATAAGAATTTTAATATGAAAATTTCTGTTATTATTTTATTCAAAGGAACTAAAATTTATTTTAAGGAGACCGAATAAACAAATATTTTTACACGTTTTATTCTTCCACTTTTTCAAATTTAATCAATATTTGAAAGTAATGAAAGGATGTTTTTCTTGGGACCGATTTTAAACATGCGAGAGATTATCAATTCTTTGAGATACATACACACTCACATACTCACACAGACGTATATAATATATAACCGTTTTTCTGAAATACAAAACAGAAACAATTAATTAGTTATAAAATTAGTCATATTTTTGACTATAACTTTTTTCCTACTGAACCGATTTTAATATTTTTTGGAATAATAAAGTGCATATGATTTTATATTGTGCTAAAACCTTATTAAAATTTGTCAGTTTCTAATTGACCATTTTAAAAAAAAATTTCACGCGTGAATTTAAAGGTTGCCCCAGCTATCGGTTTTAATTTTTATCTTTATGATTTTAAATAGGAAACTTCTCAGGACTATTAAAAATACTTAGGCAAGTGAGCGTGCCAACAGACAGACTCAGAAGGTTACACACGGAATAACATATAACTTTATTTCTATTTAATTAAACATACATATAGTTTAATCATCAAAAGAAAACAGCTGCCAGTTTTTAGTCAAATTTGAGAAAAAAATTTTTTTATAAACGTTATATTTTTCTATAAAATTAAAATCTTTTACACACATTTTATCATATCTGTCTATGATAAAATTATTTAATCTGATTTCGATGACTATAGCGTTTTATATGTATATGACATATAATCGTAACCATATGAAATTCATAGTAACAAAATTTCATATTTTTCCGATCATAATGGTGAACAATATTTTAAATTTTAACTTCAGTATTTAGTAAATTTGTTTTTGTTTTCTTTTTCCTAATTATTTCAACATATAGTCCTGTGCAAGTTTTCAGGACTCTAGGATAAAATAACCTATTTTACCGACTTTTTACGAAAACAAATCACTGTTCTTTGGCATGTCATCATATTTTCCAAACTTCTAGTTTTAATTAATAAATTTAATAATAAAATCTTTTTCCATAATAAATTTTTCGCTAACCTTTAAACATTAAGCAACGTCCTTATCAGGAACTTTTTCAGCCTTGCATGTTTTAAAACCTGCATTAGATTTCCTTTTTCATACCAAATAATTCGAGTACTAAGTTAGCAAGATTGCCTTCTTACCAGATATGTTGAGAGCTTTTTTGAAAATTAAACAGTACCTGGAGAATGGACAAGTTCTTCCGGTACTGTTAATAAAAGTTTGAAAACACTTTGACGGCAGACCGTTGAATATTTGCTAATTCTTTCGTTGGACCAAGTTGGGGTTTGTTGAAAATATTTAATAATTAAGTACACAAAGTTTCATTTGTTTGACTTTAAACATGTTTTACAGAGGTATCTTGATCAAAATATATATCAAATAATACGTGGGTTTAAAGTTTTGATGAAAAGATTGTGGAAATAATTTTTCGATGTCGCTGTTTCAAATTCTATTTCTATCACAATTTTCCTTAATTTGTTTTCATTTAACCTTAACATATATTTAAGAACCTCAAGGTAACAGTCAGCCGTATTAATTTAATATGTATTTTTTACTTTATATTTATTGTTATATTTTGTTTCCAAATCAAATGTACATTGAAGTAATTTAGTTAAATAGTAAATTTACCAACAAAATACTTTAACAATCTTCTATTTAACTAGAAAACACACATAACCATAATCTTAAGTGTGTCAATAAGTATCGAGTAGACAATATAGGCAATATGCTGACTTGGTCATATTAGACATAAACATCGATACATTATTCCATTTACATAACCAAATTATAAGGTTTTATATACTTTTATAATACATATATATGTATAAGTATGTATATATATATGACCAATATTATGTAAGAAGTGTGTTAGTGTGTGTGTATGTAACAAATATCAAATCATTACATAAGATATGATTACTTAGTTTCGCTCTAATGTAAATAAACAAATACAAGGTTTAAATAAATATATAGAATGTCCATTCTACACAAACACATAGATAATTATAGACATTTCCACGTGTGTGTGTGTTTGCAATGTGCCTAGTATTTTACGTTCATAATTACAAATACTCTGTTTGAATTTTCCTTTTAAGATAACTTATCGGGTTCTTGAAATCTTTACGCCTCTCTATACCAACTTAAAGCAACAAAGATGACGATAGAAGAAGAATAAGAACAAGAAACAAAACCAGCTGCACATAAAGCTAATTAATTAAATTGTATTTGAATTAACTTCTAGAGAATATTCAACATTAAGATCTACATATGTATTAACATACATACAAACAACTGGCTGCAATGAGTACCAGTACTTGCAATAAGAGGTTCTTGATATTCTAACCTAGAAAACTAAAAAGTGGTGTTAATAACTGTTATACCCATTTCCCATTAACACAAACAGACTTTAGTTGATTCTTAATATTGCACATGTATTTATGTACACATAAATGTATTACACACAAACACTTATTTAATATAAATCGAAACATGGGCGTACGGTTGAATATATATGTGTATATGTATAACAATATTGGGTTATCAATTGAAATTACTTGATTATAGTTGAGTGTGTTGTTCATTTAGCTTATTATGTATAAACACACATACACATATAAACACGACTTTAAATCCTTTAACATAACATATATTTGCAAATATTAACAAACATCTACTAGTGGTATGAATTTATTATTTTTCTTTTAGAAAATACCTACATTCATTCATTCATAGATATGAATGTTTTAAAAAAATTCTTTATAATTGATAACATTCCTTAGAATATATGAAATGATTTAATTGCAGTAGAAATATTGTTTTTTCATTTTTAAAGATTTCCAACATCAAAAGGTAACATTTCTAGAAGTTAAGTTATGTTTATTTTACTTATAAAATTCCAGGTGTGTATTGAGGTTAAACAATGTAGAACTAATTAAATTTATTATATGTATTTTATATTTATATTAGAACATAATACATACTATATATATGTGTCAGAATAATGAGAAAATGAGAAAGCTTTGGCTAAGTTCTCATATGCAGATTATTTTCAGTTCTTATGAAGAATAAAATTAAAGTGATAATAAATATAAAGTGAATTCTAAGTTTTGAGTTTGTACCTTGATCAAAGTAGAGATAGATTTACAAGGTTTTAAAATTTTACACTTCGGATCTAAATACTTAAAAGATGCAGATTTGTTACTCAATTTATAAGCTGGATTCCTCTAATTATTTATTTAAAGGCCTTATGGTAATTTTCCGTTCATTCCGAATGCTGCAAGCCTCTTGAAGAGCTATTATGGTTGTCACACAAATTTAGTAATTATTTAATAGGATATCACTAATAATCCATAATTATATTCCAACCTCTTTTTTGTTGTCTCAGATATTGTTCTAAAGGTTTCTTATAAAATTTACTGGTTTTTTATAGAAAACTTTTCAGAACTTTGGGAAAAATTAACCTTAATTTCATTGAGTTCAATCAATTTGTTAAGATGTAGCATAAAAACAGAAACACGAAAAATCGAATCACTCTGTGGATTAAGGATGATTATTTCATAGCATTTAAAACGAAATGACGAAGTAAAATACCCTACACCTCAGAGTAAGCATATAATCTACAAATTCAAAAATTGTATTTTTCAACTCATTCCAAACCATCGGACAGTATCGTCTGCTTTGATAATTAATGTATAAGGATAACATTTTTAACCCATTTATAACTAACAATGGTTTGCGTATACTTAACGTTAGGATTTTTTAAATATGTTACTCATACGTTCATTTAGGCATTCTCATATATTTTGAAAAAAGTATATATATTTAAAACAGGTATTTCACTCAGTGAAAAATTGAACACCTAGACCATTTTATGGTTGTGAAATCTCAATTACACATGTCTTGATGTTCAAGTTCTCACTAAGTGAAATACCTGTTTTAATGAACGTATGATTAACATATTTCAAAAATCTTGCCGTTAAGTATACGCAAACCATTGTTAATTATTTCCTAAATAGACAGAGAGGCAATATTGTCTGTCAGTTTAGAATGAATTTCATTTAATTAAATCGATCCATATTTGGTTAACGCTTTCTTATGGACTCCTTTCCAGAATGAGATTTTAAATATAAATTACATTCTTTGAAATTCGACATCGTTTCTTTTTTTTCTTTGAGAACGTTCCGGAAAAAGTATTTAAAATTTGTAAAATTCTGAAGAAAAAATCATTCTTTTACATACAAATCAGTTTTTTTTAATTTGTCAATTAATTTGACAATTAGGTAGCCATTGGGTTTTAAACCCAAGTAAATACAACGAAAAAGCTGTTGAATTGAATAAAAGTAGGTTATGTATCAGACAACGAAACCTTTATTCATTGTGACGAAAATTTTCGTAAATTCTTCAAATTTACGAAAAATTGTCAATATGACTTTTTAAATTTGTTAAAAAAAATTAATTTGACTAAATATTATTCAATTTAAATTATACATTATTCAAATTGACAAAAATAAATTCTTTATATTGATGAATGTTATTTAATTAAAATAATAAGAAAAAATTAAGTAAAATTGTTGTAATAAATTAACACATAAAATATTAATTATAAAATATTTCATAAAAATTTCTGATAGGACAGGCCATATGAAGTAAAATTGATTGATGTCTAAGGAACTGTAACAGCGAGAATTTTCAAATTCGATCCTACTGACTTCCTCAAGGAACTGTGTTACTGGACAAAGGGGGAGAAGTGTTTGAAGTTATGCAAAATATTCTTTTAATTCAATCGTATTAATTAGAATTTTGCGTAAAATATTTTCCTCCTTAGATTTCTATATTCAGTTTACATTTTCCTTTTCATATTTCATTTAGTATGATAAAGAAAATATACAAGAAAATATTAGACGAAAAAAATTGAATAAAATTTATTATTCAATTTGTTCATCAAATAATTTCCTTTTAGTGTGTGGAATTAAATAAATTTGTGTGTTATTTTAATTACGTTATTGCCGGTTTTACCAAATATCTGTTCATACAACATATTTTTCTAACAAAATTTTATTTAATTTTAACATCTTTTAATAATTTTTTCATTAAATTAAATGATTGAATGCAATTAATTTATTATTAAACAGAATTTGAGTATAAATGCTTTTGGATTTTGACTCTTCAAACTTAGTTTGAACACATGAGTAATATCTCAAAAATAATATTTTATAGATCGCAATTTTTTAGATAGGGAACGGAGGTGATATCCCTATCAAAACGGTAGTTGTAATATCAAATTTCTTTAAAACTAAAATTGTTTTTACGATTATTTATATAATAATATATAATCTAGAATAGAGAATTTTTACTTATTTTTATATAGAAAAAGTACTGCTACTTTTAATAACCTATGACCTTCTCTAACGCTCATACTTTCCATATGTCATAGTGAAAATCGATTCATCCATTTAGACATGATTGATGTGCCTTTTTACACTTTCTATATGAATTTTCCAATTCAAACTGTATTTAAATATAATGTACCTTTTACACACACAATATGGCGAATAGCATGATAAAGCATTATGATGTTCGTGAACAAACATGGGGGTAAGTAATTATAAACACCTGTATTTCCTAGATTTTTGCACAATTTAAATTAAACGTTATTGTGATTGACTGAAAATTAATTAAAAATCGTGACATTGAACACATGTAAAAAACAGCATTTAGTTTAAAAATGTAATGAAAAAAGAGAAATCCTTCTTTTTTCCCGTTTCACTAAGGAATTAATACTAAACCAGAATGATTTTATATAAACAAAAAGATTTATTTTGATGAACTTTTTATAAAAATTAAGATTTTTTGACATTTACATGTATTTTAAATTTGTATTAAATATAATTAAATTTAAATACGTCTTTGTATTTACAAATACATATCGATTGTTAAAAGAAAATCTCAATTATATTCTCATTTTTATCGCAAACTCACATACTTGCAATTGATATATAATTTCATAGTATAGTAATTATATACCAATATGTATGAATATTTACATCATATAACTGTAGATGTGAGAGCGTAATTTCTTCACTCACACATACGTATAGTCTAGTATTATGTTTACTATTTTTAAATTTGCGGTTGAATGTGATTTAATTTTTATACCCTTCACCACCGTAGGTAGTGTAGGGTATTATGCGTTTGCGCTGATTTTCGTAACATACAGAAAAAAAATGTTTGACTCAAAATCGCTTTCTGAGTCCGTCCGTCTGTTCGACCGGCTTGTTGTCCATGTAAACGTTGTGAACACTCTAAAACCGCAATTTTTGGTCATGTTCGGTCCAATGTTTCTGTAACCTCCCAAACAAATGTCCTCCAGGAGTGAGATTTTAAGTTCATAGAAGTCCTTAATAGAACATAGTTTTTACGAAATTTGACAGAGACATCGATATTCTAAATCGATATGCAAAATTATGCTTCTCATAGGTCGCATAAAAGCCCTTCCAAACATCACTTTGAGGGGCATAAATTTCGCATATACGCTGATATTGTAACAATAATTTTTCAAATTAAGATAAATATAAGCACAAATTGATGTGCATAATTATTCGAGGGTCGGTCCATAATTTTTACTGCTCCCATTTAATCAGAAAATAAAATTATTATATATTATGTAGGATATTAAAAAGTCGTGCTTGACCGACTATAACATTCTCACTTGTTTATATTCGCTTATATGTAAAACATTATGTGTTTGTAAAATGATACTATTTTTCATTGTCATTTCACAGTGGGGCTGAATAAAATCTTGGCTATGAAATCTTGGTTCCCTCTGAAAATCATTTTGTCAATTTTGGCTACCATTTTTGACATATATGAATTATATTGATAACAAAAATATGGTATTTTGGAGGGCAATATTTTGCCATTACAGTACGAAAGACACTCTAGTGTTCTCCATTTGAAGAAAACGGCTGCTGAAATTTATCGGCTGTTATTGAAAGCTTACAACCAACATTTTTGAAACTTCAAACGAATTCAGCCATTTCGAATGTTCATTTCGAAGATAAGAAATTGGGCAATGATTACTTTTGAATGTAAAAAGAATTTGTATTATAATTTGAATTCAAAAAAAAAGCATTCATAATGTTTAATACATTGAGTTACATTCAATTATGAGACATTTACATTCCGAATAATGTAATGTAAATATCGCAAATATAGAAAGTTATATAAAAAGTCTGGCTAAAAATGAAAATCAATGGACCAAGGTAGTGTTTTTTTTTTGGTTGTATCAAAACAGTGTTTTGTTTTACGATTAATTGAAATCAGAATAGAAGAATGCGGAAAACTTGTGCCGAATCTTGTTGATATTCATTTTCCGGGAATTGCAACTGATGATGGATACTTCAACCCTGGTGAGGAATGCATTACAAGTCCATGTCCAGTAAACATAAATGAAAATAGTTTAAGAGTGGTCATAAACAACTTTAGTCCCAATAAGTCGCACAGATCAAGAGATATAGATCTGTCTTGGTTGGTAGGAATCTATTAGGGAATTTAAAAATGGTCTCATATTCCGGCAAAATGGACTTTACAAAAAACATTTTCATGTCTAAAGGAGGTAAGACTTCCCTCACGGGACTAAAACTTCATATTTCTAAGCCTTTCACCTTTGGTGCTTTAACACTGGAGGGAATCTGCTGCTCTCAATATACCTATACTAAGAGTAGACCGGATGGGATGACAACTTTAGTCTCAATAAGTCGCACAGATCAAGAGATATAGATCTGTCTTGGTTGGTAGGAATCTATTAGGGAATGTATAAAATGGTTCCATATTCCGGCAAAATGGACTTTACAAAAAACATTTTCATGTCTAAAGGAGGTAAGACTTCCCTCACGGGACTAAAACTTCATATTTCTAAGCCTTTCACCTTTGGTGCTTTAACACTGGAGGGAATCTGCTGCTCTCAACATACCTATACTAAGAGTAGACCGGATGGGATTAAGAGAAACTCCATAACGACGAAATCTTTCACCTCTACTATGGAATTTGGCTTTGAACGGAATAATTATGAAAAGGGACCGTTTTTTTCTTAGGACCATAGAGTATGCTGATAGTGTAGCCTTAGCGGTATCTAATAAAATCTAGCAATATTATTACTACTTATGGAACTACCACTTTATACTCAAAATGATTTCAGGACTGGGAGAGGCTTAAGTGTGTGAATCTATCCTTAACTTAAAAGTATAAAGTACCAGACTCAAAATTACCGGTGTTGAACGCAATAATTTTGTAAATCTAAACACTTTGGAATAGTTCTTGATGGCAAATTGACGTTGAGTTTAAACACGCAGACTAAATATGACTCAGCCCTTTAAAGGAAGGGACTTCTTATCACTAATGCACTCTGCATCGATTTTTTTGCGATTCTCAACCGGTTAACAGTTGATTTGATGACAAAGAAAATGTTAACTGGAGATACGAGATATATGGTCATGCAAGTGTCTTGGAAACGATGATCGGAGAATACATTGAATATTGCTTCCTTTCCTCGCTTCTGCATAGAGCATTTACTCACCTAATGACATGTCTGTTATGGGATTTCGCAATTTACACAAATCGCTCGAATAGGGACAAAGTAGGTGAGATGTATACATTGAGGAATTTAGAATCCGGATTACTCTTAAATTTTTTGTGAGTGTAATATTTTGCAAGGAATTCATAAAGCGGCCAATTAGCAAATCTAGATCGACTCCGAATTTGATGTGATCGGAGAATATAAATACTTAATTGTGTTTTTAATGATTTCATCCTAACGTTACTCATGAAACTGTAAAGTTGATATTTACTCTTTCACCCCATATGGCGTTCACAAGATTTGAGATTTTGCAATAATTTGATTTTTTCGCAAAATGCACCACTGTGCCATTGTGTTTTATTTTTCATATGTGTATGTTCACGTAAGTGTGTGAGTATGCATTTTAAAAATGGCAATCAATGCAGTGAGGCATTAATTTGTAAACTTATTTTAAACGTATTTTTGTTTTCCATTCAATTCAATTCGATTTCATTCTTTTTTTATTATTTTTAAAAATTCACTTGCATTCAGGTAATATATGAACATACACGCACATAATATACGATCTTTTTTTAATGAAATTCATTTTATTTTTTATATTTTTTGCAGGATTTTCTTTTCACAGAGGTGACATGTTTGGTTGGTGATGCGGTTAAATTAAAGTTAATTTTACTCAATTTATTTCATATTATGAGATATTGTTCGTTCAAAAAAATAAATAAATGTTACGTAATTTTCCTTTATAGTTACAATAAGAAATAAGGTATATGTAATCTAGTATAAGTTTGATTAAAGCATTTTTAGCTTTAAACTTTAATATGGCAATAAGTTGAATAATTTGCAGATTTCCCTTAAGAACTGACAATTTTTTCTTTCCATTTTGTATTTCAACTATGATGTTTCATTTTATGTATTTTTGCTTTCATTTTCTTTTTGGTTTTGTCTTTTTGAGTTCACATAATAAGAAGTGCTCTTGAAGAAAGTAATGAAACCACAAAAAGTATGCAATACCTCAAGGTATTGTGACTCTCTTTCTCTCTTCGTAATACTTAGTATACAAAAAATAGAGAAACACTTAAACAAATTTTAAAGAGTCTATTAAAATGATAATATTTATATATTACATAATATATTTTAATTACTATATTGAATGTAAATTTTGATTTTATATTTATATACAATAATAATTATAATACACATCATTTGAGTATTATCACATTTGATGTGAAGGACCGATCCTCGTATAAATTGGCACAAGGCTTAAAAATATAATAAGAATTATTTCGCAAAATTGCGATAAATTCATTTTATAATTAGGTATTTAATGGACTTAAAACCCCATTCCGATTTATGGGATCTATATGAAATAATGAACCGATTATAACCAATTTTAATAGACATCGTCCTTGGGCCAAAATTGTATCACAAGTCAAATTTCATTAAGGTATCTTCAAAACTTCTACCTGTATTTTATGAAAAATTTTTACATGAAAAGCCGGTTATACGTACGGACATGCTTAAATCGACTTAGAAAGTGATCAGAGTGGAACGGAATACTTAAAAGTGATGATAGGACTATCTATATATTCTATATTTTTCCCAAAGCACAACCCTCACCTATGGTGGTGTAGTTTGTACATATAAATTTCATAAATGTATAAAAAAACAAGTAAGAAGCTATAGTCGGTTAAGCCCGACTATTTCATATCCTACACCACATTGTTGATTATAAATTATTTTTAATTTATTCTGAAGAATGAAATATATTATACTGGTACTAACATCCATGTGGTATTAATGCGTTTAAAAATGATTTTTTATGGACGAACGGAAATTATTAAATCAACTGAGGAAGTGATTCTGTGTTGAACGGTATACTTAAAAGTGGTGGTAGGAATTTTTTATGTCCGTAGCAATCATCTACATAACGCATAAAGGCCCCACCACCAAGATCGGGAGATATATGGATACGTAAAAAAAACTGACTCAAGGTCCTGCAAAGTTTTTAGAGGCGGCATTAGGGCTATAGAATAGTTAAGGATTCAATGAGAAGAAAAATCATTTGACACACGTTAAATTTATCATATGACATTCCCCGATGTAACAATCTTACAATCCTCTGCTATCGTTTTGTTACATACTTTGATCCCACCAAATACAGAGCATTGCCATTATTGTCGTAGCTATTCAATTTCGACAACGATTATTATAGTTGACCGGGATTTAAATATGAAATTTGACCTCTTCTTTTCATCTTCAAAAACAATGCGATGAAAATATACCAATAATTGCAATGTTTAAGCAGAACTTGGGGAAATATTTCGTTGTGTGACTGCTTTGTATTTGAAAACTATTTGTTTCATATTTAAAATTTTTAAACTTATAAAGCTTCTTCTTTTTGTTTGTATCAAAGACGTTCATGTTAACTCTAAACTAATGTGTATACTCTATAAATTTAGATCAATCTTTTAACCAGTATTATAAATCATAAAGAAAATTTTGTAAAATTCGCGCAAAATGTACGAAAAATGGGTAGAGAAATGAAAAAAGCAATTTTCTTTGAAAAAAAAATGTTTTATACGTTCCTGACTCATACTCATGTTATTAACACGAGTTTAGATCAAACGATATTCGGATGTCAAGACGTAATTTCGACGATGGTAATGTAATAGTTTGGATAACATTTTCTGCAGTTGGCAAATAAAAAATTTGTTTTGTTCCATTAAAAATTATAAGCACATTTTGTAACGAATTGCAGAAGATGATTTTTTTCTCTTTTATGGATAAAAAATTGCATATTCCAGCAAGATAATCCAGCTTTGTATATTTTCAAGCCCTCTAAATCATTGTTTAAGAAATACAGCATACCACAGTTGGACTGGCCGGCTTGTAGTTCGAACTTGAATCCAATGGAGATAGTGTGGGAAGTTCATTTAAATAATGCCAAAAACGAACGCTAAACGAAGCTAAAACTTAAAAAAGCAAGTTTGGGAAAAAATTGATTCTAAACCTACTAAAAACAGACGATCATCTACACATTATTAATTATACTAACGAGACTGATAAACTTAAGTGCATTTATAGGAAATACCATTAAAACTTACAGAAAAACTATGAAACTTAGTTTAAAAATTAAAACGAAATACAAATAAAGTATCCAGTTTACAATATTTAAAATAATCTTGTTGTTTAAAAAAAATATTTACCCACTAAATATTTCCTTGTATAATGTTTTATAATTCTAAAAAAGATGTACTGTGCGTTTATGGAATATGCACAAGTGTATGACTCTATAATAAAACTGTTGATAAAATCACAGAAGAAATTGTGAATGTAATAATTGTTTAAAGTCTCGAGTTCGCAATTGCAAGATCCCAAAACCTTATGATTTTAACAAACTAAAATTATTTTAGAAGCGGAAATTGAAAGCAGTGCCATTTGTAACCGTGATCAGAGTACAAGATTAAATAGTGTTTTAGGTTAATAGAACCATTTTCATAAACCAAAAACAAGTCTACTTTAAATTTTGTTAAGTGTACGTCAATAAACAAAATCAAAACAACAATATCATTATTATGGTGTTTGTTGTAGTTATATATATGATACTACTGGTCATAGATGTTGAAAATGATTATAATGACGATTATTATGATAATAATGAAAATCATTATTAACAATGTTGCCATATGCAATTGAGCATTTTAAAGTTACAAAACAAAAACAAACACAAAAACCCAAAAATGTAACCACATAAAGCACGGAGAATGTTGAGGCCAACATATAGAATGGAATAGGAATTGTTTTGGTTCTCTTATTCTTGTATCATATATTGTAAATACAAACTAGTCACATACTAAAGATTATTATATATTTTTAGTTTATCATACTTAATGATACTTTAATTAAATAGTTAAATTAGAAAAATTCTTAAACATTAAACTTAATTTGGGCTTAATAACCTGATAGACAAATAAGGTTTTCTTAATGAGAAAGTTAATAAAAATAAAATAGGTAAAGTAAAGTTCGATCTTAATCACTTGTTGTTTTTACATTGACCTCGAAAACCATAATACAGGATCCAAATAAAATCGTTTTCGGTCAGTTCCGTTTTAAAATAATATCTAGTGTAGAGTAAAAATACTACAAGTAAAAGCACAAAGGATCTTTACAAAGATAAAACCAACATTGTAATAAAACAACAATTTCAACCACCAACAACAACAAGAATATAGAAAGTAATATGAAAATACCAAAATACAACAACAATACAGTAAAACTTAAGCTAAAATTCGTGTTTATGAATCTTAAAATAATCTATATTTTGTAAAATCGAAAATAAAAAGAAGTGTTATTGATTATTCGACACCGAAGTCCAATAAAGCCAACCACACGTTTTACATTTTTCCACAATATTTGTAATTTGCACCCACTGTGCAGTGTAAACATGTAAAAGATTTTATATGCAGTAGAAAATTTTGTTTGTGTTCTTGTGGCCAAAAGGCCTGTTGTGTATGCTACTCACACACCACTTGAGATACATGAACATCCAAACATTTTGCATTATTATGTCATGTAAGTGCAAATGTGTGTAATGGTCCTAGTATATATTTCTTTCAACAAACAAACACTAACATATATGTAAGTGTAAGTGTATGTAAGTGTACATACTACTCAAACATAACAAAAGTGTTATTTTTATTTTCAAATTCCTCAAAATACTCCAAGCGTATTATAATTTTCTAGAGTGTGTTATTGCAAAAATATGTATCTTAGATAATCATTATATAAACAAAATTAATGAAATTAATTTTGAAATTTCTCGGAAAAATTATATTAATTACGTTGAATGATTAGACAAAAATTTCTTGAATATAAAAACTAATCTTGTTAGGTTTCTATGGTAGTTCAAAATCTTATGAACTGTCAAGTAGTAATAGATCGAAACCACCCCGTTTTGACATTGTGCCTAATGTACGTCTATCACTAAGCGAAAGTACTAGATCCATCCCGTCTCTATAAATTATCTAAGTAGATCATATAGTTTTACCGGTAAACGGTCCAGGAATTAATTCCTTTTAATCGCCAATGTGGGACATTCACAAAGGAGATCCAAATTATCACAGCTGAAATAATATTCATTACAGGGAAATCAAAGTCTACTTGCATAGCATACAGTGACCCGGGATCACTGAAAGTTTCTTAGATACAAACCTGCGACTAAGACTCAGGGGTTATCTTGAGTATCCCAGGTTGAAAGCAGGCCATTTCTCCTTGGCGACACTGCATGAACCTTGCTCGGACCATCTGTCTCCGTCCAGTCCTAATATGACTAAGTGGAATTGCAACTGACCTCATGTTGGATATATTCGATGCAGAAACTTCACTGGCTAGCTCATCGACATGCTCATTACCGATGTAGTCCCTATGTACCGGGATCCCACTAGTTTAATGTCAGATGTCGATATAATCGTGTCAGCTTTTACCTGCACCTGTCTATTAATAGGGATTTAGTCACGTGAGCTTTCGCTGACGGTCGACAAATATTTCAATACTTTCGGAAGTTTTCCTGTACTCTATTCGCAGAGAAAAAATATGTTTGCGGTAACCATAAACTAAAGCAACATGCTTTTGTTATCAGATATTGTTAACGTAAGTAAAAAATTTTTTAATTCTCATTATTATTTTACATTAATTAAAAGGGTTATTATTATCGTCACTAAAAACGTTGTTATCACAATTAAAATTATTGTTATCGCCACTTAATATATTTTTATCACCATCAAAAATATTGTTAAGTATTATTTGAAATATTTTTGTCGTTTTATTAAATTTGTTTAATTTCTAATTTTTATTTATTTTAATTTTCTAAATTTTATTTATTAAACAAATTGTAAAGAAATGTAAAAAAAACATATTCAGTTGACATTAAACTAAAAATAATAATTTGCCCTAATAACAATATTTTTTTTTATAACGGACTGTTTAATAACAATAAAATTATGATTAGTTAAACATATTTCCAAATATATTGCGACCACAATATATATTTTTGTTTTATTTAATAAAAAATTTAATAACAGCAACGAAATTGTTACTAAAACAAAATGAATTCAACAATTAACATGTTGGTAATAATAATAAATGTTTGCCGCAAATATATTAGTCTTTGCGGCGAACATTTTGTAAAATTACATTTCTCTGCGTTTAGAAGCTCGCATGCAGATAGCAAACATTTCGGTCTGAAATTCATTGCAATAATCAGGAAGCCGATATGAAGTTCGTATTCTAATATCTTCCGAGAAAACACCAGCTTTACATAGATCTTTTTCGAACCATCAGAGTAGATCTAGTGCTATGATCCCAGATAAGGTTGGAGGGTTTTTAAATTTTGAAGGTTCCATTAAAGTTCAAGTATGGCAAAAATAACCTGAAAACATAATCAGATTATCTGGCAATGTACCTTAAATCCTCGCATATCCATATGTTGAAGATTTCCAACAATATACTTCTTTAAACCTCACTGAGCTGTTTGAAGATGTGGCCTTTATATTCTGATGAATGAGGATAATATGTAGAATGGTATTAACTCTCTCCGAAGTGCACATCTGATTTCTTTACAAGCTTAATTTTGGACAAATAGTTTGTTACGTTAAAGAAATATGTGAACAGAAAGATGTATAGAATTTGAATATTTTTGTAATTAAAAATCTAAATCTACTTAATTTGTAGAAAATGTCATTGAAATCAATTTAGCTAGACAAAGAGCATTTTCTCGGAATGGGATTTTAAGCTCATAAAAGTTTTTAATAAAAAACTATGGTAAGGAAATGAGTCTAATAAAATTATTATATCTGAACAATATTTGGATGTGAGTTACAATATTACAATATTAACAGTAAACGGGGTCGGTCCATAATTTCCCATAAATTTCATATAATTTTCCAAAAAGTAGATACAAATGAAACATTAGGTTGTGCGGAAATTTAAACACCCTTCTCCACTTTCTAATTTCCAACCTATAGTAAACAAAAGAATTTAAATTTTAGGTTATATTGAATTCTTGAGTATAATTCCAGCAAACGTTGAAAAAAATATGAAAAACATTTTTGAAAAACGTATCTTTCACCAAACTCTATTTAAAATATGATGTAACTACACAACAGTATGAGGTGAATGGTATCCAGCAAAATTCCTACTTGTTGTTAACAAATTTACCTCTCAAGTCAGTACTCTGTACGTATACTTAATGATGTTGAGAAAATTGGATCATACGCATCTTTGTACATGATAAAAAATTATATTGAAAATATCACAGAAAAAAATATTCGACGAAATTTTTCAATTAATTTAATAATTAATTTCAAAACAAATTTAAAATATATGTTTTATTGAATAATTATATATTTAATTGTTATGATTTCTATTTTACGAAAACTGACAGGTCTGGAAAAACCATGACATTACATTTTAGCATTCGAACATCGTTTGATCTTAAATTGCGCCATTAATGAGTATGTGTTAGGATCATTTACATTATATTTTCTTCGACAATGAAATTTACTCTTTTCCACTCATCTTTCCATTTTTTGCTTACACTTTGTCTTCTTTTTATATTTTATATCATCTCTTCGTAAAATGTGTGCAACATATTTAAAAGTCTCAGATGGTTTTAATTGCTTCCTGTTTCATAAGATTAATCTTTCCTTTTGTTATTTTTGTATTTACATTGGTAGGTTTCTTGTCACCACAATTCTGTCCTTTCTTAAAAAAGTTACGCACCGCAATTTCAGAAAGTTTAATTTGAGGTTCATCTCTATTGAAGCATCCTTGGTCATGAAAAATTGAATTTGTATATTTTCTTCTTCGGAGAGAAAAATTTTCTTGTTCATCTTCCAACGTTATGAAATTTATCGAATAAATTAGGCCAAGTTCCATTAAAAGGCACAAAATTACTTTTGGTTTAGATCAAGAAAGAAAACAAAAATAGAGAAAAAAATTTAGTGCATTTATAGGAATTTGCATCAGTGTACAGTAATTCTGAATGTGTTATAAAATTTTTTGAGCCACTTTTTTAATTTTGACATGAATCGGTAAAAGTTCACTAAAAAAAGTGCTATGAAAAAATTTTGGTCAGTCTATTTTATCAATACTTTAAAAGCAAAACCGGTTCACAAATAATCATAATAAGCCGACAATTAGCGTGGATGTGAGCATTTAACAGCAGACTTGTAGACAGACAAACGGACATAACTAGACCGACTCAGATTTCCAGTTGATAGTTTATGGGGTCTGAACGTTATACACAAATTCAAAACTGTCTCAGATCCAAAAAACTTTATTACAAAGAGTTTATTGTACAAATTTATTAGATCTTAATTTCATGTTATATTGAATATTATCATGTATGTAAAAACATTCTTAAAGTCCCGTGTATATTTATAATTACTTACTTTCTAATATAACAGTCCATTTTGGTTATTAGTTTTTATTTCCATTTTTAACTGATGAAATTTTCCGTTTCCCCTATTACATGTCCTGATGAAAATATTTTAGACTCATAATTTTTGTATACCCTATACCACCAAATGTGGCTTGCATTTTTGCATTTGTGGTGATGTTTGTAACATACGGAAAAAATGGTGTTACTTATCTTCAGAGTCGGTTAACGATATCCGTCCGTCTATCTGTCTATGTAAACGCAGTGAACAAGGGTCGCAATTTTTGAAATATCTTGATGAAATTTGGTACATTTTATTATTTCGGCCTTTAAACGAAGCCTATTGAAACTAGTTATTTTCGATCCAATAGTTCAGATATCTCCCATACAAATGTCCTTCCGAAATGAGGTTTAAAGTTTAAAAAAATTCTAACAGAAAGCGATTTAACTGAAATTTGGTAGAAGTAAGTCTTATCCTGAAACAATATGCTAAACTATATGAGGATCACTGCAGTATTTCTCATAAGTCCCATAAAACTGTTCCACTTTGAAGGGCATAAATCTCATATATACTTTGGTATTGTAATAAATGTTGGTTAAATTAAAATAAATATCAACAAATATTGACGAGTAAAATATACGAGTGCCGGCCTTTAATTTCAACTAACACCCATATATCCCTCCACAAAACATCAGTTTGAAACGCATAAACTTAACATTAATTTTAGACTTTCAATCATATACTGTGCACTTAAGAATAAATCAGTGAATCAAATTAAACGATGGTCGTTCATCAATAACGTGGTGTATGGTATTGCATAGTAGGGCTTCACCGACCATAAAATTTGTACTTGTTTATATTTTAAAATTCTTTACAGTTTAATTTTTCGTTTCCTTTTAATACATTTCCGTTTTTTTAATTTCCTTTTATATGTTTTCACTTAAATTTTTCCTTTTAAATGTTTTACATATATTTTCTGCCATAAGATATTTTCTATCTTCTTTTCTATAATTTTATAAATGTGAGTATATTTTTCAACTACAAATATATATTTTTACCTGACTTGTTTGGCACTGTACATATATTTAGTGTGTTCGTTCTGTTCTTCTTTGTTAATTAAATTAATTTACAATTATAAACGTGGGAAAATGAAAATTTAAGAGCGCTAATGTGAAAAGCTTATATTTTAATTAAAGTATATATGCTACAATTAATTTTCATCAAAGAAATATGCAACATTACTTTTTTGCAACACAAAAAAATAATAAGACTTGCAATGTCGCTTTAAATAATAATGAAGTTTTATAATGTGACAATTATTATGAAGCAGAATTTTTCATGCGAATGTAGTTTTGGAATGAATTTGGAGAGTAATTTAAAATAAAATAAATTTTGTAGTTAATGAATATTGTTAAATGAAATAAAACTCTTTTATAATAATATAAACAATATAATAAATTATTTAAATAGAATATAAGTGAAAAGATAATGAGGGTAATGAATAATGTCATGATATATACTTGTAATAATGTAGATTTTTGGATTGAAAAATGTACTTATTGTATTAACGAAAGTAGTTGACATTTTAAATAATATATTGAGCATTAACTAATAACATTATTAATTAAGTTAAATATGCAAAGCCAAAATGTATTAAAAAGTTATACCTAAGACGTAATAAATATTAGGGATTTCAAAATGGTTGAGGTTGTTCTTAAGAATATTTAAATAAATTAGTAAATTCCAAATTGTTCAAAATTATTGTTCCAAATTTTCGGCATACACCCCCACACCATTATTCCACTACTTCCATGTTTAATTGTTTTACGGGTGTTCTTCGGATTAAGCGTTTCATTCGAGCGGGCGTACTTAAGCGTAAAAAAAATATTTTTATTAAATCTATTCGTTTTCTTTCATTCATTAATGCAGGACTGTACGAATCAACTTTGGGTATGGTTCTGCGTATTATATCCGCAGAAATGCTTTTGCCCAATGTCTTACTCATTTAGCTCATTTAAATGGATAATTGATAATTTAATTATTGATACTACTTTTCTTTTTTAATTTTTGTTTAGTTATTTTTTTCGAAATCATAATCCATTGTAACTTTTTATTTTTATTTTTATGCGCTACACCACCATAGGTAGGGGGTATTATGCATTTGTGCAGATGTTTATAACGGGCGAAAAAATAGCACTTTTAAGTTTCAATCAGAATCACTTTCTGAGTCGATTTAAGCATGTCCGTCCATCTGTCCATTTGGGTGGCTGTTAAATGTAAAGCTTCATGAAATTTGGAACAATTTATTATTTTGGTATAAGGACTATGCAATTGAAATTGGATATGATTGTTCCATTATTTCATATAGGCCCTACACAATTTTAAGTCCATTAAATTCCGAAAACGATTTCATCCTAATTTTGGAAAAATTATACTCTAAAACGATGTGCTAAATTACAGAAGGATTGATTAATTATTTTCCATAGATCCCATACAACAAATCATAAAACAAATACATACGTAGGTATTGTAAAAATATTTTGTCAAATTTAGATAAATATAAGACACTACTATGCGGAATTTTCTGAGGGTCTTTATATTTTCTAAAATATTTATAAAGAAAAAATTTATTAATATTTTTTTTCAAAAAGTTGATAACATTTTTTTAGATAAAGCCACTTCTTGGTCTGAACAATAGCTTATTATAAAGTATTCTTAACGGAAGACCTACTCATAAATCTAATTCAAAATTGGTCAATTAAATATATATTATTTTTCTCAAATCGTAAAACTAAAATCATCTTCTATTTATCTTTTATCATTTTAGTGAAAAATATAAAAGTTCTAAACATGATTTATTCGAATTGGAATTTTGGGTATGAATACTTGAACATCTTTTTCATTTGCTGATAAGTGCATTTGTGTATTTAGTTATTCCTTTAAATTTTATTGTAGTTTAAATATAAATTTAATTTTTTCAAAATGCAAAATTCTAGGTTCTTCATAATTTGTTTTATTTTAAATAATATTTCGCTTAAAACTTAACATTTATAAGTGTACAGTAATCTAATTTCGTATAACAAAGAATATTAACTAGCTAAATGTTATTATATAATTTACAATACATATCTCCTTCGATTTTATAACCATGTGAATATCGTCAACTATTTTATTTAATCACTTTTATACTCGTCTAATCTGTTCAAAATAAATCAATTCACATTGAACGTCCACCTGAGTTGTAAACCAACCATGAAATTAAATAACCAAATAAATTGTATCTTTGGATACAAAGGAAATTCAGATACTTCAAAATATTTTGTATAGATTGAAGTTACTTATACAAAAAAGTAAAGTAAAATAAAATGAACAAGATTAATAAAACGAACTGGAAGAATAGTAGATCAAAATGAAATACAAATAAGTGTGTGTGTGTATGTAGTAAATAATATATTTTTCCACTTAACTTACAAACAAGCAAAATAACTGTGACTCTCAAAGGATTGAATTCAACAAGATTATGGAGTACGTAGATATGTTTATATTCAACATGATAACTGTCAAACTTACCAAAAAGGTATGTTATTAGGAACGTACACAGAAAAAAATTAAAAATCAAGTTCAATGAAGAAATTCAATTTTTTTATTTTTTTATGTTATATGGGTCGCAATTTTGAAGAAAATTTTCCGAAATTTGCACACATATGTTTATTTTGATACAATAATAAATCCAAAGAAAGAGAATTGTGCTGGGGTCTTTATTTAAACTAGCTTCCATATAATCCCTTTCCCGGAATATAATTAGCTTATAAAACTCTTAATTTTGAACCAATTCTATTGAGATTCGGCACAATTAATATTCTAACTTTTATAAAAATATGGTAGAAATTTTGTTTATAAGAATCCATATTTTGATATAACTCCCATACAACACTACCATTTTGCTTACAAAACACTTAAATAAAGCTTAATTTAACTTAAATTTGGCACAATCGTTAATATTATTAATATAAACAATCTCGGTTCATATATTGCTTTAGCTCCCATATAAGGCTTCTTCCCGCAAAAAAATTTTGAGCTTATACAACTAGTAAATAAAGACCAATTCTCTTAAAATTCGGCTCAATTACTTTTCTAACTGTCTTGAATATACATCATTAATCTGACCAATATCAGAACATATTTTTCTATAACCTTCATATAACGCTCCTTCCTGGAAAACTGTCTTGAACTTAACAACTTTTGTATGAATATGAACTCATTTAAAATATTTTAGTATTTTCTGTTTTCAATATATCTTACTTTGTTCGCGAATATCGGTTCACATTTTTATACAGCTGCCATTTAGGTCTCCTTCCCGAAAAAATTCAAACTTGTAAAACTTTTATACTTGAAACAAACCTATTAAAATTCAGCACAATTATTACTCTAACTAATAAAATATATGCTAATTTTTGCATAATGTAAGTGGTGGAGGGTATTTAAGATTCATCACAGCCGAATATTCTTACTTGGTTTTGTTCTAATCTTGTTCGTTTTCGTTAAAAAGAAATCATAACAATTATAAATTTAATTAATTCAATAACACAAGTAATTCATATTTATTTTAAAATTAATTATTAAGTTAATTGAAAAATTTTGCCGAATATTTTTTTCTGTGTAAGTAGCTGAAGTTCTTGTTAAGAAATTTATATAAATTGTATGTTGTTGAAATACTTATGAAATTTTATTTTAGCTCTTAGAGATTTCGTTTAAAACTATAAAGAATTTTGAAGTATAATAAAAATTATGTAAAGGTTTACAAAAACGTTTGATCTTTAAAAAGATAATTTTCAAATGAAAGAATGATTTCATAAAGTCTTATATAATTTTCTCATAAAGAAATTTTTATGCAAACATACATCAGGAACACTTGTGTAAGTACTGTTTATTAAATTGTTAACAAATCACTGCATAATAATATTAACTGATCTAAAAGTTTACTTAATACAATCGAATAAAAATATATTTTATGCAGTGAATTCGAAAAAAATCGCTATATTTTTATAAAACACTTAATTTCAAATAAAAATAAAAAGAGGTGGATTGATGTTGGATATTAAATATTTTAAATATAATATTTTATTATTACTTTAAAATTATTCCGAGACATTTTCCATTCGTTTTGGATTAACACAGAGTTTTTTTAGTACACTTGCTCTTAATAACAAGTTATGTCTAATAACAAGTTATATAATGTCTACTCATAATTCTTTCTATATGTATATACTTGAAGGATAATCGTGCAAATATCCAGTAAGTTATAATGTAAGCCAAAACAAACCAGTATAATTAATCTGACGCGTGAATAGAAAAAAGTGTGTACAAAAACTTCCTTCAGAAAATGTATGTGCTTTTGCTTGAGAGAATGTTGAAGAAAAGTTTATGATCCAAAAGCATCCAAAATTTTCCAAAAAGTTCTTGGCAGAAATACTGAAATTTATATGAAGAAATGCGTATAAAATGCCACTCGTCAAGTTTTCATTTATTTTTGTTCTGACTTGGAATCCTGTCACTATCCTCTTATGTAGTGTAAGAACAATATTGTGGCACTTGTACCATTTTAGGCAAATCCTCCAAACTTCCCAAATCTATGACCAGTGCAGAGATATTAGGTTCTTGTTAAAAGAACGGAAAAGGTTCAAAATTTCATAACTAGTGATTAAAATATAAATAACTTAAGAAATAATTTAGAGGGCAAATATACTTTGTCATTACGTATGTAACGCTAAAGAGGATTTAAAAGATACCCCAAGTACATATATATCTATTCTCACATCCACAGCTCAATGCAATCAGACTGAGTAATTGCTATTGTTCTGAGAAGTTTCTACTAAAAAAACAATATTCGTTCTTTAAACCAATATATGGGCCAATATCTAAGCCCAAGTAGAAATCTTTTATAAAATTTTCAATTGTAAATCGACAGATTAGTATAAAGTTTTGCATTAAGTTATTTGAAGATCGCTACCATTCCAAAATTATTATGTTGTTTGTATTTGTGTGTGTTGTATATATGATATATGATGTATTTATTTTATACGTATTTCTGGTTAAGAGTGTTTAAAATTCGGCATATCCGATTATAGCATTCATATTAATTTTACATTACATTTACATTTGTAGTAAAAATATATAAAAATACATTTGGCTAAAGGAATACAATTTGTTTGGTATCAGAGCATTAACATATGTTTGAATTTGTAAGAGATAACCAACAGATATAATCGTATTTTTTGCAGTGATTTTTAAGAACTTTCTTTTCCATCTGTGGCCTAAATTCCTCAAAACAACTCAAAAATATCTCAGATCTAACCATATAAATTCTCTAAAGATTCAAAAATTGCGTAACTGTGATACAGTCATGACTTGTTTTGCTTCAATTAAACATCAGTTATTTAAATCTAACTGCAACCTTTCCTAAGATTGCTTAATATTACTAACTTTATAGTATTTTTCCCAAAAACAAAATTTGTATTGATAAATTTTATACTAAACTTTTATGAAATTCATTCATTTTCTGAGTTTTAATACCCTACACCATCTTAGGCGGTTGGGGTATTATGCGTTTGTGCAAATATTGTAACGGGCAAAACAAATTATGCTACTACTACTTTAAAGTACCCCGTTCGACTTAGAATCAAACTACCACTACAATTCTGAGTCGATTTGACGATGTCCGTCCGTCTGGCCAGCTATATGGCTGTCCATGTAAACTTTCTAAACAAAATACAGGCCACAGTTTTAAAGATATCTTAATGAAATTTGGCATGTGTTATTATTTTTACCTATTAACATTGGTGATAATGGGTCCATCATTTCACCTAGCCTCCATAAAAATGTCACAAAAGTTCTAAATGTAAAGCGATGTAACAAGTTATACGAGGATCGGTCCACTATTTCTCAAAGGTTTCATACAACCTCTCTTCTAAATATCACCTTAAAGGACTTAAATCTATCATGTACTTAAGCATTGTAAACAGAATTGGTCAAATCAATACAAATGTATTCAAAATCGATGTATGTAATTTTACGAGACTCGGTGCATAATTTCTTCAAGTTCCCATATACATTCATAAAAAAAATTTTAGTTCCAACATTATATACAGCACTCTCAAGCATAAATTAAAAAATACCTTAATACGAGGTAGCTACCACCAATGTGATATAGGGTATTAAATAGTCGGGCTTGACTGACTTAAACTTCTATCTTGTTTTTTTAAATTATAATCCACATACATGTAAATAACAATGCAAATAAATTTTATTTTTTTTACATTCACTTAATAACTGTAATTGTTACGGAAATACAATCTGAGTATTAAAATAATACTGACCTTCATTTCCTCTCAATAGTGCAACTTAAGTTTATTATTATTTTTAAACAAACAAACAAATAAATAAAATAATTTAAGAATATAAAATCCACATAAAATGTTCAATATGTTCTATAAGATATACATCCATGATATCCATGCAGATATTTATATGCACATCTTAAAATACACTTATTTCACGTAACTTTCATGCTTATGAACATAGTATAGATGCATATGTATTCACTTATACATAAACATACATATATACACACCTATATAAGTGCGAATGTCGACATTCATTATATAAAATAAAGTTTACCTGTTACCTAATTTTCTTTAACAAAAGTCTCTGCAATACTCAAATAATAAAAAATAAGGATAAAAAAGAATAAATAAATATACTTCCGTTTCCGTATAGTCTATGAAGTCAGAGTGCTACTATTATTATTATATTCCTATGAATATACAACTACAAAAACTATTTTATAAATACATATACACACACTTATATTAAGGTGTGTGTGTATATATATACATGTGGATGATGGTAAGTAAATACTTTCCAAAATAAAATAAGTGTTTGTTAAGAGTTTGTTTGTTTAAGGAAAATTTCTGTAGAAGCGGCCAACCATATAAATTTATTTCTCAATTCCCACTTCAATTTCGTAAATTGAATGAAAATCCGAAATGAAAATCCATAAAACTGTAATTTTCCCAACAATGGAGCAACAAAGAAGAAATGGAGAAAAAAATCGAGGAAAAGCAAAAGAAAAAAAGCAACAACACTATTATTTAACCATTCATTTACACATACAACTGTAAAATGAACAACTTTTATTTACTGCTTCTACACTTTACACAGACCAAATAATTGTTTGGTAGACCTTTCTTACAACAAAAACAAAATCTATAATAAAAGAAATAAAACAGAAAGAAATTTAAAGCGGAAGTTAATTTACTTGATAACCCTTTTTCATGCCCTACACCAACAAAGATGGACGAGGTATTGTACAATTATGGTAAAATCTGAAAAATTCTGAAATAACACTTCTAACCCTAAAAGTAAGCTAAAATACTTTTAACTAGTGAGATAATTATAGTCAGTAAACATCGATCTCATCTCTCACCAAAATGTTTTTATATAGATGGCACGTCAGGTATGCTCATTTTTTGAAAATTCATCAAAAATTGATGTTTCAGAACGGTAAAAGCCAAAGCATTCCTTTTTTTAATTAGCTATCACACATTTATTGGTCACCGCGATCGCCGGATATGAATACTATAGAAACTCTCTATAACATTAATCTTTTTTAATTATATACCTTAAGAAAGTATAACACAACAAGTACTTGCAGGAAATGACTACTTTAGTATAGAACAGTACTGTATGTTTTTGGTAGGGTTCTAAATATTTGGCACAAATGAATAGACATCCTTGAAAGATGTTGCAACAAGCGACCAAAAGTAGTTATGATGGACAAGTTAAAGTTAAAATCGGTCAAATTCAACTATTTATGTTGTTGGTTATAAATGACAGTTATCAAAAATTAATGAACAACCCTCGCATATTTTTTCTAATTTAAGCTTAAGAGTACAGTATATTATCATTGTACTAATATTTATATGGGATTTCTGCATTTTACAAGTATTTTTTTCTTGCAGGATTATACGAGAGAAATTATGGACGCCCCTTTGTAAGATTTTATAAATCGATTTTTACTTATGTATTTGACCAAGTTATATTTCAATACCAACGTATATGTGAGATTAAGGCCCCAAGATTTATATTGACAGCCAAATAGATAGACAGAGAGACAGACAGACATATGGATAGATAGACGGGCATCGTAGTAGCGACACAGTATTCTTCTGCACAAACTCATAATACCCTACACTGCCTACAATACTGTATAGGGTATACAAATCACGCCCTCTTGGCTTTCGAATATTCGTATTGTTATACTCTACACTATTTAACGAATCTTTCTCGTCTGTCTATCTATTCTTCATGCTGTCAATGAAAATATTGCAAATAATCTACAGGTCGCAATTCTTAAGATATTTTAGTCCAATATTTCAATAGGTTTCTAATCTCAGAAAACTCACAGTTTTGAAGATATTTTAATGAAATTTGGCTCAAGTAAACGAACATGACAGATATCAATAAAATCGCTCTAGAAATGACAGTGCATAAGTGTCAAAAATTGTAATTATTATGATAATTTTTTGTATATTTATATAATTAGAAAACATCAAACTTAATTTTATGAGGATTGACCCATTCTTTTCTATAGCCCCCACATAACAACCTTATCTACGAATCGTCTAAATTGGTATTCTATCATATATGAGAGTGTACAGAAAATATTTTAAATAAGTATATTTGCTATGAAGCACTAATTATAAAATCAATTTTTGTGAAGGTCGGCCCAATCAAATCAAAGTGTATTCAAGTCAGGCTTTACACTCATCCTTGCTTATTGTTGATTTCTATCTTCAAAGGAGGACAATATTATTTTTGTAACATGTTCGCCTTGATACTCTAATTTTATTGCAATAATTTTTTATACAAAAAGGTCTCTTGAATGCATCGAATACTCAATTGGTGTTATCCATATGTTTTCCGTGTAATCGTAATAAATATTTCTTGCTCTGTAATGTATCTCAATAACTTTAATCGTAAGAGAATGCTTTTATATGACTTGGAATAATAATACAGATTTTGTTGCATTTAATAGGATTATGTTTCCCATATCTCATCTTTAAATAATTAGTGTGGTCCTTAACTTCTGTTCAAAACCGCCACAGTTCTAATGTTATTTATATTAACAGCAAACTTCTACCAACAATCGATAACTTGCAAATGTCACTTTCTTCAAATCAAGAAAGGAGGAAAACCAACTTTTTAATGAAGAATATTCGACAATAAAATGTGTTTGTTTACATATTGGCGTCTATCGAATATTGAATTACCCAACTATCAGGGCAACATTCCAAACACACATTATAAACATTCTTCTACATTATTCAAATTCTTCCAACAAAATCATAATACTGTGTAGGATATTATATATTCCGGTTTGATCTACTATAATTTTCTCAGATGCTTTTTTCCCTGCACACAAAATGGAAGGAAAACATAAAGGAATGAAATTTTGCTAAAATATTGCTGAGAAAAAGTGATTAAAAATCGTTTACAAAAACTGTGTTTGTCAACAAATAAAAAAAACGCTATAAAATGTTTAAATCATTAAAAATGTCGCAACATTTTTTTTTGAAATTTATTAAATAAAATAGAGACAGTAAACAAATGTTTAAAGTACATTCTTAGAAACCAGAACAATTTTAATAAGATTAAAGACTTAGAAGGTTAATTTTATTTCAAACATGTCCTAATGCATATCATTTAAATATAATTTAAAGTTAAAAATGCTCAATAATAATGAAATATTTGATATGAATTGCAGTATATGAAAAAGATTAACAATCAATAGCGATAATAGAAGATTTCTAGCAAAATACTTGATGAGAAGCATCCCTGGAAATTATTTCTTATAATGATCAGTGGTCTAAAAACGCATTATTTTTTGGAAATAATTTTGCAACTTTGGAAAAATTGAATATATATCTTTAACGAAATTTCTCATGGACATTCTTAAAGTGTTTTCCAATAAATTTGAAGAACGACATGTTTTTAGTGTATCGGGAAGTGGATCTCCAAAGTTGGTCACTTGATGATTTTTTTTTAAATCGCCAAAATTTTACATGTGTGAAATATCTCTTATAGTTTGAGTGGTATTTAGACTAAAGTAAAATTTTGTTCCATTGTTTGTACAGGTTTTTCTTTAGTTTTATTTAATTTGGTGGGTTCTATTCAGGTCCAAAAAAGTTTTAAAATATTGCTTGGATTCTGTGCAAAATTTTTAATAATTTTTATGCAGGAATCAGATATTCAATATTTTGGAAATTGAAATGTAGAAAAAATTAAATATTTTCTGATGTTTTTTTAATGTGGTAAATTTTTCCCCTTTTAAATCAATTATTTCCTTTGGATTATACTTTTTTATTAATACTGAAAGAATTTCTAACGTAAATGTATATAAAGGACAATTGATGAAATAGTTTTCTCAAATGTCCTTGCCCTATAATTATAATCTTCTATTGTTTTTTTTAGTACTTTAAGGATCAAAAAATGCTAATCTTCAACCAAGTATCTTGATTAAATAGCTATATTTACTAGATACCCACTCAAGATATCTGCCATATACTGATTCATACAAACAAACAGAATTTAATGTTATAAGTTCTTACGCCTTTTTTATTTAAATAATATTTATTTTCATTTTTGTTGCCATAGTTAAAGAATTCAGTTTAATAGACTTTGTGACCTAAAGTCGATGTTTCGAATTACAAAACTATTTCATCATTAATTTCAAATATATTTTGACGTATGATTAATATTTAATTGCTACAAATATAAAAATATTACTTATACGACTTGAATTTTTGTATATTACATATAATTTTCATATTTTTTTTAATAGTTAGTTAATAATTTTTCGATTAAAAATATCTTTTATGTATAAAATTGTAATCAGAATGGCTTTCAATTTGTCTATTTTCGATTATCTAAACACAAGTTTTCCATTTTTTCAACAAACTGAAGATATAAAAATTGAACTTTTTATATGTTCAATAATAAAAGATATGTGAGATTTAAGATAATTTTTAAAAGGAATTAAATATCAATTATTTATTTCATTGGACGATGTTCATAATTGCAGTTGGTTGTCAGTAACTCTCTAAACAGCTTAGAATATTTTTCAACAAGGGAAGATGGTTACTTATGTACTAAATATATAAGTAGCTCCCATTAAATATTTTATTGCCAGGCTTTATTTTCAATATGTTTTTGATTTAATTTTTTTTATTTAAACAAATACGGTAGTGTGGGTCAGTCTTCCATAAATTATTATTTGCCACGCTTCATATACAGCGTCATCATTTAAAGTCCGATCGAAACAAATTAAATATCGTTGTAATGGTTTAGTAAGAGCTAAATTTTGATCTATGGTGATTTTTGAATTCATTTTGAAGATGATGCAGGATTCAAAAATTATCAAAGAACAAATAATTTTTAAGTATTTTTTCCAATCGAAAGGAAACTCTATTTTGGAGTGTGGAAAAGTTATTTTTTGCATTTCTGAAAATAGCATTAACTTTTCTTTCATTCTACGATATGACTGTGACTGATATGAGTAGCAATCAAATAAAATATTTCAAAAAGGTTTTACTTTGTATTGTGAATAATTTTCGTTTCAAATACTTTTCCTACTATATCTTTAAAGACTCTTTTCCTCTTTTATAAATACTTATTATTGTCCAATTTCACCGAAACTTTTAAATATTCAAGATTAATTTACCGAAATATGGAACTTGCATTGGAGATACAGTTTAATAAGAACCGGTATTCATGAAATTATTCACATATTTTTAAGACAATAAAAACAGTTAAGTGAATTTCGATAAAGTTGGTCCATATTTACGAAGCTTAAAAACCTACTCCTGGAAGGGTAGCCATAGCTCCCCATATTCCTCAAATTAGTTGGATCTGTAATAGACCGTGTTAATTTTGTAATCTATACATAAGTCCATACCCTATTATTTGGTTCCTTTAAAATATCAGAAAAGAATTTATCATATTTTAGCTAATAACTTTATTTCTGCTGATCTTATTTGGATGAACATTTCTATAAATTCAGTAACTTTTAGTTGAAAAATTTGGAATAATTTCATGTAGAAATTTTGAGATTGTCTCTGATATCGTTAGTGCTGATTTTCAATAAACAATCTGGCCAAATTTCTTTTAGTTTAAATATATAAATATTTTCGATAAAGATGCGAATAATATAAAACAAATATGAATATACTTGATTCAGAATTACTATACAATACTCTACACCATGATACAGATATGAAGAAATATGGATCGACTGCTGCAGAATGTGAGGATTATGGGAAATTTTGGATCCATTCTCGCAAAATTGGCTTCGGTTTTTTCTGGTTATAAAAGTCTTAAAAATTCGAAGTATTATCAAGACTTGAATAACATATTTTGACAAATACTTACATGGGCAGCCAGCTGGATTGATAGATGTACGGAAAATGATTCCTTGTCAATTGGTATACTTAAAAATGTTACTTATGTTGGGGCATGATGCAAAAAAGGTTACCACTGATCCTATTTTAAGAGTTTTCATGGAATTGATTTAAAAGTTTGTGTAAATAAATATCTAAAATATTTCTATTAATTATATAATTTATTATTTAACTTTATATATTTTATCGCTCTCTCCAATATCAATAACTTATTTCAAAATAAGACTATTTACACAATTTGATTACTATTTATTAATCTTTTAAAATCATTTCTAGTTACAAAAAGTAAATTTATTCATGCATATTTTAAAACTATTATACCTCAAAAATATAAGAATAAAAAAACATACATACATACACATGCAAATAGCGGAAAAACTATGAGAAAAAAATGAAAAGAGCAAATAAAAAAGTATCTGGTGAAAGGAAGGAAACTGCGCTAGAAAATCGGAAATAAACCACGAGCAAAGTATTTGTTATGCGGTAAAAATGCATAAAAATCCCAAGACCGGCATTTATTCAAATTTATGCCGTAACCTAACGTAATGTAATATTACAACAATAATAAATAGGAAAAATATAAAAATGAATAGTTACAAAGCTAAAAAATATTCACTGCAATTCAAATAACAAAAGAAAAACAACAACTACAGATATATTATATTACTTTACAATACAACCACTTTTCATATATATATTTTAGAATGAAGGTAATATTTGTAGAACAACTATTTAACCGAGAAAAACAAACACAAACTATGAATGTATGAAAATAAGCAAACTAACCATTTCAAATACTTTTAGCCAAACCAGACCAAACAACTAACAAATATTTTTGTAATAAAATAATGTTACTTTTAAAATGAATTCTAAATTTAAATCAGCAAAATACTCCCACAACTACCTTCAAATAAAGCACACTTACACACGCATAATAAAATAAAATATAAAATATATACGTACATTATTTGCAGATTTGTTGGCCACAAAATTTAATAAAAGAGGTCCGTGGTAGGCGGTGGAATTCTTCTTTTCTGCATACTTATGTGCGTCTGCATGTGTTTTAGGTTTTTATGTATGTATAAAAATTGTTACGTTAAAGACTTGGCTGTGCCGGTGGCTACATGCAACTGCCAGGGGATGGCGGCAAATCCTAAGCATTGCAATTCATTTTCAAAATGCATTTACTTGGGTATTTAATTTAACATTTTCTCGCTTAGATGAAGTGCTGCCTCCCAGAATTTGCAAATGCAAAAAAAAAAAATAAAGAATGATGCTACATTTTTTGTAAAAAACGCTTACACTGAAGGGTTTGAGATGATCTCTGTTGATATTTGAGATTGGTCTCAGTCACATTCGTTTACCTTTCCCTTTCTACCGATGATCATCTTGCACTTTTTGCCCCATTTTCTGTAACTGTAATAAATCTAACTTCGTACCCTAATCTTAAATGAATCGATTTAAAAAAAGGGCGTTCAACGGTAATGAAACTAATTTTAAATTCCGAGCTATAAATTCGTCCAGCTAAAACTTACCTACCACTGTTTCAGAAAGATTTTTTAATCACTTTTGCAAGTTGTGGCCGAACGTTGCCATGATGGAAGATTATGATATCTGTCTGTTCAAATATTCTGGTAGTTTTTCATTGATTTCTATCTTCAAATGAATCAATTATTATTACCAAGAATTTACTTGATCTGATTAAGTATTAAATTTTTAGATATTTGTTTTCTGGGTTGATTGACTGGTCAGTTTGGATTTACATATAACGTTTTTACATGGAACCATATTTCGTCACCAATACGATGAAAAACTTTCTACTTTTATAATGTGCATATATTATTCCCGATTTGAAAAATTAGACCTAATTCCTTGATTTGAAATGTTTTGGTCCAATGGCAAAAGAAATTTAGATCAATATCTGGGACAATCTCATGGAAAAATTTTTTAACTGTATGTTCTTCATCAAAATACAGAAAAATATTTATTCAGATTAACAGAAAAAAGTTAAAGGTAATAAACCCCAAAAAATTGGATTAAGCTTGGATCATTATTTTATCTATGTCCTATAACGGGCCCATTCCATGTATAGGTTTTTAGTGGAGAAGGAAACCTTGAAAAGGTAGCACTTCGGTTATGTGGACTTTCACCGACTTAAAACACCTCACAGCACTACCGTTAAGTATTACTTCAGTTAGCGTTACATTCCCGCGACAATTGGATATCCGTTACCCAAGAAAGAACTATGGCTTACAGCCGAATTTTTACAATAACAACTTCGAGTAGCACTTAAGTTACAACCATAATATAGAAATATTATTATATTATTTTATTATTATTCCATCTACTCCTCCATAGTTCCTTTCTCTATAACCTTCATATCCAGTAAGGAACAGCCTTTTAAACCTATATATATGCTTTTTGCACCTTTTGGGAATTCTCCAATTCCTGTTGCCAATTTTTAATCGAACATTCCTTTCCTTTTATTTCACAACATACTCCTTACACTGCCAAAATAGTAAAAATATAGTTTTCGGTGAAACGCTCTTTATGGCCTTAGCCTAAATTGATTCTTCCTGTACAACAAAGTTGAAAATGACACACTAGATAAAATCAGCAGTTTGCTCTGTCGTGGTCGTTTGTAATCCTTTAGCGCTTGATGCTTTGAGATTAAATCTATTATTTTCAATAACTTAATTGTCTCTAAATTGAATTTAACTGGCCTTATGCTCCACCTACTGTTAAGAGTTACCTATATTAGCCAGTATGGTTTGAAGTTCATATATGTACAAATGGAATTATCTAAACTGTCTTAATAAATTTGAAAAATATAGGACAACTTATGACTGATTCCTGAAACAAATATGTATCAATTCTATCAAACAATTATTTTTCTTTGAGGAATATCGATAAATATTTAATTACATTTCTCGGATAAGGTCCCGTTACAGACCAATTTTATGGAAATTCGACATTACAAGTCTTAGATATTGAAATCACGAATTTTTAATCGCGTGTCTATAAAAGGCAAAATTTTGTTAGGATATTACCTCTGGTAAATGGAAATTATTAATTCCGCTTTGGGAACTTTACAAAACCTTTTTTAATTATTTTCTTCGGAACTAAACTGGCTTCAAGTTTGGATCCTTAATAGTTATAATATTGATTTTAAAGGCCTGCTGTTTTATATTATGATTAAGGAATTCTCTTCCAGTTTTTTTAGAATCATGTGTACCTGCTTTCTTCCCAAATTAGATTAGACAAACCTTTCAAAGCTTTTAAAATCAGATTATCACAGAATATGTTTTAACCCATAATTATTTATTTCGTATTTTACTATTGAGAGTCGTCTAGGAACACGGTCACCCCAAATTTATCAGTTTAAGCAAACTAAGTAATGTCTCATAGTAGAAGTGTAGGTAAGTTTAAGTTTTGGGTTTTTACTCTAAATATTTAAAACGATCCAGATTCGTTATATCTGAACCGATTTTAAATATTTTATTTGAGTGAATTCTATAAAAAATCTCGTCGCGTGGGAATTATAGTCTTATATTCTTATGTCTTATAGTCTTATATATTATAGTCTTATTTAGCTTCAAAAATTAAACATTTTACTTTTTGACCGACCGGGTCCAAATTTTCGATTTTTGTCAAATATTTTTTATTGTATTAAAAACTAATGCCAAAATTTTGCAAAGAAAAAAACTTGAAATAAATTATTAAGATTTTAAACACTGTGTGTCTTAATCTAATCTGATCAGACCATATAATCTTTGGATTTTCACATAGAAGTGAAAGACTGAAACGAAGCTTTAAAATTAACTGGGATAAATTTATCCTATTTTGAATAAAATTTATGAAAATAATTCCAGATGTTTTAAATTCTTTCAAGGTATTTGAAGCTTTTAATGGATAAAAACTTCAAAGTATTTTTGTAGACTATAAAATGAGGTAAATCTTTGGTATATACGTTCAAATAAAAACAGCTAAATTATCAATACTGATGATTGTTTCAGTGAGTGTTTACCCAAATGAGAATGCTTTTGTCCTAGAATTTTCAATGTAACTTTTTATGGTAAAAGTGTGTTTTAGTGAAGCACAAAAATGCCACAAAATACAATAGAAATTATTTATTTGTTGTCGGTGTATTTTTTTGTTTGCACAAATATAGGAATGTTCGTATGTAAATATATATTTTGAGATACTTTTCATTATTTTATTTCAACTTCCCATTCAAAATTTCAAAAGTAAACCATTGTTATGCAAACATTTTCATTTGCATTATGTCAGTTAGTTGTAGTTATTTCACTTTTTTCATTCCGCGGAACAATACAAAAATATTTTCAAAATTTATAGAAATGCACTGTAAATATGTAATCAGATTGTATGTAAGTTAAAAGATCACAAAGGGGTTTTGAAAAGGAGAAAGATAATCTTTGAGTAAAATATCAAAGAATGTCTGTGGGTTATGGTGATTGTTTCTTGCTTTATTTCGTACATAACAAATATCTCATTTCATAGGATGTATGTGGCCACTTCTATCAAACATTTATTTAATAATTTCGATGATAAATTGATAGGAAATTTGATGAAAGTTATTCATTGCATGAATAAATCGTGTAATGTTTAATTTTTTAGGGTTTATTTAAAGATCACTTGTTTAAAAGTAAAATTGTTTGCCTTAAATATAGACACTACAAGTTTCGTCTCTTAGGGACTTAAAAATCCCCCGTGCCCTATCCTCAATTTTTTCTCTACAATAATGTGTTATCAAAGCACTATATATGTGCCAAATTTCATGAGATTTTCTGTATTAGTTGTAAAGATATGCTGTATTACTGTTTCGTTTATAACGGATATCTCTGTGCATTGCCCTATCCAACAAAATATTTAGTGCGTAATGTATTCTGCTACAAGCAGTATCAGCTTGTCAAAGTCCATGAAAATTGAAATAGTTCTTTAGTCACAATCGCTGGTAAAATTTTTCAATTTTGGAAGGTTTTGTTAAATATAAGTCTATAATTTGTATCTATGGATGTGAGCGTGCTAATAACAGACAGACGAACAAGCCTTAATCTACACAGATTTTGATATGATGCAAACATATACTATTTGGGGTCTTAGATAATTCCTTCTTGGCGGTACATACGAAATGACAAACTTAATAAACTCTCATCACCACTTATGGTGATATAGAATATATATTCATATTTTTAAAAGTAACTTTTTTCCACTAAATTAATACAGTTTTCGTATACTTAATAAATAATGTGAATAATATAACTCATACGCATCTATGTTTCTAAGTCATGATTTTGATAGTTTCAAAACAATTTATATATATTTGTACCATACATCGCCACAGGTAGTTGGGGTATTATGCATTTGTTCTGATGTTTGTAACATACAGAATATATGCGTACCGTGAACCCAATGTGAAAAACGACAGATGACCCCAAAAATTACATTTTACAAATTTGGTGTATTCTTTCCCATTTTCGTTTTGTGGTCTTTAAAAATTTTTATTTTAGGGTAATTTTTCAGAAGAAATGAAAATTTATCTCAAAGTTAAGAAAATTAAAATTTACACAAAATTTTGTAAAATAAAATTAAGTAAGCGATAATTATAAATGTGGGAGAACTATAATATTAAATGTCTGGTCGAACAATGAAAACGACAGTTCAATGATTCTACAAATCCACTTGGAACCCATTAATATTAAAAAAAAACATCTCTGCTAAAGTTTTCTTTAGATATTATATTAATACATTTTGGGCAATTTTTCTTTTCGACAAAAATGTCGGGTCTTATGACATTTTCAAAAAAATTTAATTTTTAATTTTGGGGTGATATTTTATTAAAGATTTGGGATAATTATTCATAATAGATAATTTGCTTTTGGAATCATTTTTCATTTTTCACATTGGACCATTTTTCTTGGGGTCACAATTCCCAGTGCGTATTACACCCATTTTTTAAAATTCTAAATCTATGTGATGATGTCCGTCAGTCTGTTTGTGCGGCTGGACGTCCATGTGTGTATGATTTTCTACGAGGGTTGGTCTGTAATTTCCCATATTACATATTATTATAAAATCTAAGAATAAGACTAATACACCCTTCCTTGGTTTTTAATAATTATGTACCTTTGGAAATGTTTCTAAAAAAATTGTAATTGCTAATGAGGGAGAAGTGGATGGACTTCAGGTATATTGATTAAAGAAATTTCGTATACTGATTTAAATCCCTACAGAAAACACGATTTTGGGTTATTTCCTATAGTTCAGAGATATTCCAATCGGAATAAGCTATTAAAACATTTTTCCCTTTTTAACTTTTCGGGCTCAACATGGCCCTTTTAAATGTGTGCCAGGTTCGTTATAATTTTTTTATAACATTCGATATGTCAGATTTGAAAAGCCAAATAATAATAACAATAATAATATCAATTATATTAAAATTTTATTTATAATTTGATTGAAAAAATATTTGGACGAATTGAGACAACCAATTTCACCCCAGGTCCTATGTGAAATTTTATTAAAAAATATTCATTAGTTTCAAACTGTGAGCAATTAGTTAATAAAAAGTATTATTAAGAAACTGTTTGATATACCCAGTCAAATTTTACGTGTTTTCATTTAAAATGACAAAAAAATATAAAAAACTGTTTGATGAAAAAATAGTTAAATTGACAAATATATTATTCAAATTATATTCATTTTAATATGTAGATTTGAATAAATTTGTTTGTGGATGATATAACATATTTTTCGTTATTTTTTAGCGATATTTTATATAATTTAACACGTTTTCCTAATAAAAAATTTATTAAATATTTTAGTATATTTGAAAAAATTCTTCATTTGATAAAAAATTATGTTAATTAGAATAAATTTTTTTTTCGTTAAATTTATCTTTTTCGTTAATATTATCTTCGACATTTGGTTCAGTGTAGTCACAAAAATATTAATATGTAAATAAAAATAATAATAATAATAATAATAATTTAAATATTTAAGAATATGGATTATATGAAGAACTACAAGAATCTTCGTAACCAGAGACCAGTCAAGTATAGAAAACGTTATTTTATATTTTGTGAAAAAAAATTACTTATTGCACTTTTTAGTTGATTTGATGATATTTGATGTATAATTTTGTCTCCAGCTCCAATACAAATTGTACTCCTAAAAAAATGGAAATAAACGACTATAATTCTCATAAATTATTAGCAACATCGTTAAATTTTTTAGCATTTTAATTGCAAAAACAACTACATTTAAACAAAATTAAATTATTGTTTTAATTAATAATAAAATAAAACTTTTTATTTATAAAATTACAGTGATTAACAAAATTCTTCGCAATTAGGAAATACTTTTTGGCTCAGTTGCTCTTAATCTTTAAAACTCTGAGCAAAACAATTATTTTTCACGAATTAAATAAACTTAGTTTTATGTTTTACAAATTTAAAATATTTAAAAATCAATTAAACAAAACGTTTATGGAAAACAATGTCTGACTATAATTGTATCTCTATGTACAAAAATAAACAATACAACAATGTTAAACCAAAAATTCCATAAATATTTAAGAAAAAAGGTTACACTTTTACGATTTCACCATAGTGATTTTGTTTCTAGTAAAAATAACAGAATCAAAGAGTATCCATCCTCACTGAGGTGGTATTGAAAATTTTACAATTATGCATTTAATTAAAAAAATCTATTTAACAGAATACAACAAACATACAATAACAAAATAATATATATGAATGAATTTTTTGTTTTTGTTTTCATACATTCTTTGGAGAACACAATCACATACACATACACATGAATACGTAAACGTATCATAATTGAACATTTACCATTTCTGAAACTATTATTTTTTACCTTCAGTCAGTCTATTGAAGCAGATAACAAGTATTAAACAGTGGGAAAGAAAATGTGAAATTTGCATGTTTCATAGGCAGATTTACTTAAAACGACATTAATAGTTAAGTTACTATGGTGGTTCAAAAAGCTCATGAAGTTTCAAGTAGAGTCGGAATGACTGCGTTTTGAGGTGATCATACAACACGTAAGACAATAAGTGCCTAATGTATATCTGTCACCAGGTGGAAGAACAAATCCCTCCCGTCTCTGTAAGATATCTAAATAGATGATTTATTTCGATCTGTAATACTTTACAGAGAAAGTCTAGTATGAAGTTTCCTAATATAATGCCGGGCATTTACAAAGTAGGTGAAAACACTTTCCTCAATCTCCAAATTATTGTAGCATCGACAATGTTAATTAAAGTGTAATCCAATTTTCTTGCATGCCTTCCTAGCACACAGTAACCTGTGATTACTAAAAGTAACTATGACTCAGTTGTTGTCTCGAGCGTCGCAGGTTAAAAGCAGATCACATCTCCTTGGCAACTCTGCGTGTACTTAGTTCACACCATCTATCTCCGGCCTGTTTAAGAAAAACTTCTCCCAATATGACCAAGTAATATTGTAATATTGCGTACCAGGCATCCTGAAATTCACGATATTCATCAGGAAGCTGATATAAAGTGCACACCAGCTCCTTCACCACATTAATAGTACAGCTACATACAGAGACTTAGAATAAAATTTAAATGCTTATGATCGTATCACGGCCGTATATGCCTCTATGTCGATCAGATGGATTCATTTGGCAATTTTTTCTGCGTTCATAAGAGGAAATGTGACAAAATACAGGATCAAACTAGCCATATAATCACAAAGTTATGTGCCCTCTCAGTCAGTCGAACATATTTAAGGACATTTTGGAATCATCTCAAAAACTTATTCTGATTTACATTTTTTTTCTTTGCGTTACAAACTTCCATACCATGACCTTGAAGGATCCAACAATAAACGTTCGAAAGATAGTTAGCATCATCCCACTGTTTATTGGTTAAAATGTGATATACTCACATATACTTACAAACAATATAAAAGTAAAACTGGTTGCATATAAAAATACTAGCAACAAGCATTTTTAAAATTAAAGACTGAATTACTGAAGCAACAATGAAAGCATCAGTGGCATCCGCAGCTATGAAAACAATAAGAGTGGCAGTAGAATTTAACCATGTTAACCGCTTTTATTGAAGTGAGTCATTTTAATAAAGACTTTTAATTGAAAATTTGCAATTGTTGCTGTTTATCATTGTTGCAAATAACCAACGCTGGCATACTGCTGTACAACCAGACAGACTCTAAATGGCCGGTAGGCAGACATATATTTTAAAGTTCCTTTTTTTTTTGCTTTTGTTTTCGTTTTCTCCGCTCATACAGTTAAACAGTTCAATATCAACATTACCCTGATATAAATACACTTAACATTTTGTGTATATGTATACGTTAATTTAAATGAAATACCAACATTCACATGAATGTGGTTTAAACAATTACAGCCAGTACTAACTCATAGACAAATAAACGTACACATATTTAAGCAAATTAATCAGAAAAGCAATAATAATCATTTGCATAATAACATGTTTTGATATATGATTTTACCGCAAATATTTTGCAGAAAAAAATTATTGCGACGTATGATTTAATAAACGGACTCAAGAATACGTCTGAAATTCTTGTATTATCAGAATAAAGAAAACATAAACAAAACAAGTAAGAACGCTATATTCGGCTATGTTTCTTCTTCAATACATTATGTTTCGTAAATATATATAAAACGAGTCATAAAATGAGTTATATTTTTGGCTAAAACTTATTTTCTATAAACCGATTTTGATGATTTTTGGAATAGCAATAAAGTATATATTTCTTGATGTTATGGAATTATAATGGCATATTCTATTCTAATTTGTCAATTTGTAATTGATAATTTTATGAAAGGATACTTCCTCGGTCTATATCCATTAACGTAGTGAACCGATTGGTTTTCTGGTTTAAAATAGGAAACTTCTCAGGACTATAACATATACTTATATCAATTTTCATTGAGTTCTCTCAGTTATTGCGGATATGAGCGTTCCAACCACAGACAGGCGGAAAGACGAACGTACAGACAGACAGACAGACAGACAGACGGACAAAGCTAAATCGATTCAGATTTTGATTTTATGCAAAAATGACAAATTTAATATATCCTATTTACCACTTGTGGTGGTAGTGGGTATAATAATTATGTATTGTAAATTGAAGCATTAACACAAAATATTACACACAGAGGAAAGTAGAATGCATTGTTATCCCAAACCGTTCACAATTCCGGACGAATTCACATAACACAGGAAAGTGACAGAAAAGGTAAGAGATTGCTTCCTTCTCTTCCTTTTCGTTCAAATAGCCTCTGCAAAAGTTATTCCAGGAAAGTCCCATTTTCGATGCATGTACCCCGAAGAGACAGTATCTAGGCACTGCAGCCAAAGTGTCTCTCAGGAGAGTCTTCGGAATATTGAGTGAGAATGATGTTGTCGTCCCATCTAGTTGAGGCCAAATGATCCCTGTAATTATCCTTTCTTAATGCAGAATCCGCCACCAGCTTTCTTTCTTTTCTGCAGCCTAAAATATTTAATATTTGTAATGGTTTGTATGGGGACTACAATTCCTCATTCCCTCTCACAAAACTTGATATTTTGTTATTAAGTCTTTATTCTTGACACATGAATTAAGCTTAAAATATTTTAGAGATATGCGGTTTCTTAAGGGAATTCCAATCATCTTGCCCTATAAAAATATTATCCATATGTGAGATTTTAAGATATTTTCCGTATTAGTTAAAGAGATTTTCGATATAGAAGCTTCGTTTGTAAGGGTTACACCCCTCCCCATTAAAAGACGACAAAATCGGTTAAGTAGAAAAAACCAGTGTGCCATATGGATCGCAACTTTAAATATACATAATTATCTGAAATGTATGTGGCAAATATATATTTATTTTGATGTAAAAATCAATCTACAACAAGATTGTAATTGTGCCATGTCTTGATCTAACTCAAACAATGCCTCTTTCCGGAATGTGATTCAGCTTAATATATCCCAATTGTAATAAAATTCGGTAAAATAGTTTTTCAAACTGTCTTAAATGCACGTAAGTAAGAAGAGTAGTATTAATCCATATTTTGCTGAAACTATAACGCCCTTTCCTCTTTAAGCTAATAAAACTCTTAAATATAGAACAATTCAATTGAAGTTTGACAAAATTACTTTAATAACTGTCTTGAACATATGTTATAAATTTGACCAATATAGGTCCCATAAAATGTCCTTCCTGGAAAATAATCATTAAAACATAAAACTGTTATATATGAACCTACTTTATTGAGAATAACCACTACATACTTGGCTATAACTTCCATTTAAGAGGTATTTTCCTATTTTAAATTTGAATTAATTTTAATGAAATGTTGAAAACTTTTCTAATTTTTCTAATTTTTCATTTAACAATTATCGGCCCATATTCGGCTACAACCTGAAATTCCATTTAAAATAATAAGAAATACCACATTTTACTTTAATTTTTATATGAAGCTTTTTTAGCTCACGCAAATTTTTGCATTATATAAGTAGTGAAGGGTAACTTAACTTCGGCACAGCCACTACCACAAGAGGTATAGAGGGTATGTTCACTTTGTCATTCTGTATGTAACGCTAAGAAGGAATCATATCACACCCATAAGGCATATAAATATTCTTCCATCAAAACAAATTCGGAGTCGATTTAGTTATGTCCGTCTATTGGTCTGTCAGTTGTTGGCACGCTCACGTCCAGTAAAATTGACAGAGCTCAATGAAATTTTGGCTAAGTATTTATTATTGTCCCCAGATTTTAAACCAATAAAATCGGTTCAGTATATTAAAAGATATATACCGATACCTGAACAAGGGTTTTCAAGATTTGGTATAGACTTTTTATTTCTTGTTATTTTTTCATGCTACTAATTGGAAGGTTGAATTGAAATATTTTTGCATTTCAGATTACAAAACCGAACGAATTCGGCAAAAAATCTGTTTTTTGCTTAAAACCTGCGACATCGTGCAAAAACAGAAAAACTATAGTCCGATATTTAAGACAATCTCAAAATCCAGACGTAAAACTTTTGTGAACTATTCAATTAAATGGATTAAAATTTGAATACAATTGGGTTATAACGTACAGAAATAGATAATTAATATATACTGTTAAATATATGAAATTATAATATACACAGTGGTTCCAAAACTCAAAGTGGTTTGAATAAATTATTTAATATGTAGTAAAATGTTTTGATAATTTTAAGAATAAGTTTTTGTTTTATTATTAACAAAGTTTGGGTAGGATCCACTTCTTTTAAAATTTTTAATAAATAAATAAAAATATAAATTTCAGAGGAATTTAACTGTGAATAAATTTTTGGAAAAAATTGCTATAAAATATTTTTTTTAGATTCCAACTGTCAATTTATAAAAAAATTTAATGAACTCGTAAAAATATAGAAAATTTAGGTCCTGTAATTAGCTTGATGAATAACTTTAGAATTTCAAGAATTACATAATTATTACCAAAAATATCATTTTGCAACCACTGTAGCGAGCCCTCAACGCAACATGAGTTAATTCACCATTTTTAACCGCGCTCTCACGTTTACTTTAAATGTAAGAACATTATCAGACTTTCCATCTTATCTATAAAGAAAGGAATTTACTGTTTTAAAAAGCATTTTTGTTTTTATTGTAGTGGAAACCGATATAATTTATAAAGCTATATAATTTTTAATTCATGCATTAAAATTTTTATATTATTTACAAAAAATCAATCTATATTTAAAATATCCACCTGAAATAAATCTTTTGGTAAAAGTTCTCATTTACCTATCAAATTTCAAACTAACACTTATGTGAAAACCCCGAAGGCCTTCCAATATTCTCATTTAATTTATGCTGATTAATAATCGTTAAGTGATTTTCATTCTTTAGTGGTTTATCTATTGTTATGTAATATTTCAATTTCAATGTGTATAAATTTGTAATGGGCAGTTTTTATGATTGTACGCTGAATGTATACATATATTACATATCGATATTAAAATTAAATATTTTAACCCTACACTACCTTAAGTGGTTGGGTTATTATGCGCTTCTGCTAATGTTAGCAACCTACAGAGAGAAGGCGTTACACTCACCGTTTAGTATACAATTCGAATCAAAATCAGTTTCTATACTGTTTGCTCGTTCGGCTGACTGACCATGTAAAAATTATAAAAAACCTACAGGTGGCAATTTTTGAGATATCTTGGTACATAATATAACTTCAGCCCAAGGACGAAGCTATTGAGACTGGCTAAGTTTGGTCCAATATGTCAGTTACCTCCCATACGCAGAGAAACGTCACTTCGTAATATGTTCTTCGCAAACATTTACATATTCGCTGCAAATATTTATTGTAAAAAATTATTTTTAATAAAATTATTTTTATTAAAAAAGTTTTGTGATTGAAATTTGTTTGGAAATATATTCAACTGATCACAATTTTATTGTTATTAAACAGCTCGTCATAAAAAAACTGTTGTTATTAGGACAAATTATTATTTTCAGTTTACTGACAACTGAATATGAACAAATATTTTTTTTTAGAATTTGTGTTAACATTAACAATAATATATTGGAATTAATATTCTCATACGAATCAAAATTAATTATCGAATATTCAAAAAACTGTAAAAGCAGGATTACACAAATTGGTTTCAATTACATTCCCAAGGATCTTTTTTACTGGCCAAAATGTAGGACGGATAGGACCATGCGGAGGTGTATTACCCACTTTATAAAGGCGGCAAAGCACACCGAGTTTTAGCTAGTTATTTATGAATAAAAAAATAGATTAATAAATTAAATATTTTAACTTTTTATTATAACAATACTTTTAGTGGCGATAACAATATTTTTGTTAACGATAACAATAACTATTGTTATAAATGCAAAATAATAATGCAAATAAACCAATTTTTTATTGATATAAAAATAAATTTAGTGGCGATAACTATTTTCATTAATGCGAAATCACAACGCGAATAAATAAACTTTTTATTACAATAACAATATTTTTTGTGGTGATAACAATAATTATTGCTGTTAATACAAAATCACAAAACGAGTTAACAAATATTTTTGTTACGGTAATAATATCTAATAACATTAGTATAATGCTTCTTGTTTATGGTTGCCACAAACATATTTTTTTCTGGGTGCTTACAAATGTTTGATCGGAATGAGGTTTTAAACTCATAAAAGTCTTAAATATAAAGCAATTTTAACTAAAACAATTCTTATGATATTCCATACTGATGTGCCAAATTATGCTTCTCATGGGTTCCATACAAGCCCCTTCTAAATTTATATATGAAATGTGACATAAATGTCACATGTAGCACCGATTTAAACCCTCACAAAAATTCATTTCACAATAGCGTATCGATCACTTAAGAATAAATTAGTAAATCAAACTATACGAGGATCGTTCATTGCCATTTCGTAACTACTATTTATAGCCACCATTCTAGTGTAGGGTATAATACAGTCATAGTTTAACTGATTATAACATTTTTTTCTTATAACATTCAAGTTAATTGTTTTATAAATTGCTTAATTACATAATATTACAGTTTTGCGGCAATGAAAATTAAAATAAACAATTGAATAAATGAATATTGGAAAATGCTATATATTTCACTATATCTTTTTTTTTTTTGTTTTGTTAAATAACATCATATAATTTTAATTATTAACCACATGAAAATTGAACCTCTAACCATTATTAATTACATTATTCATGAGATTTAAATCTGAAAAAAAAACATTTAAAAAATGCTTACACAAACACATAATTTTACCAGAATCGGGATAAATCTTTGTTTAAAAAAATCTCAGCAAAAAGGGGAAAACAAAGAGGAAAAGAAAATAGAATATAAAAAAATTATAAAAGTAAACATTAAAATATGGACGTGTCTAAAATACCTTAAGCTAAGGGCAGTTACTCATCTGACTAATCCTTAATAAATCAACAAGGATCCATTAAAAAACAAAATATGTAGAAAAAATTTCAACTTGTTCGACATAAAATGCCAAAGTATTTTTTATGTTTTTTTTTGAGCAATTATTAGAGTGATTCAAATATTTAAAAACTACATAATAATTTGAGAATATTCTTATTATCACAATTTTGCTGAAATATGCTTTGATTTTAATAAAATCTAAAGTTTAAAGTGAGAAAGGTTTTATGGTTTTTGAAATATGAATCAGTCTAATGAATAAATATTAAACTGAAAACAAACAAAAATGCAAGTAAAACTAAGAAAAACAGTAAACAACTTTAAGTACTCTACATTCGACTATTATTCATTTCTAAAATGTATAACAGTCTTTAAATAAATAGCAGAGACAAATTTGGTATACAAAATAATAATATCGATTTGGATAATATAAGACATCATCTGGCATTGTAGTTTAAAGCCTGATTCTCTATGTTGAACGAAAGCTTAAGTTCGATTCCTGGACTAAAGAAGTAGAACAGATGAAACTGTCATCTATTCCCAGGATAATTCGAATGTTAATTCGAACGATAACGTAAGAGTTTTTTTATAAAAATAGGTTTCTTCAGTTCTTTTCGAACTGAAATTACAAATTAAATCACTTACTCTTTAGCTCTCGCCTGATGCATACCACATTATCATGTTCTTTTTATAGATCCCTAGAAAAATAAAAAAACATTGAAAAAATAGAAGATTTCTTTTTACTTTTCATAAATTATTAAAATAATGGAGTCGATTTCGTATGGCAACCGAATTTTAGTTGCGTTTTAAGTTGCCAAAATTATATTATAGATGGCAACTGGCAACTGGCAACTAAAGTTGTGAATTTTAGTTGCCAAATAGTAAATATTTTGGCCAATTTATTCTTCTAGTTGTCTAGCATATTATACGAACGTGTTTTCAATTTCTGTTTTCTTTTTAAGAATTACGATATATTTTTCGATTATAAGGCAAGGATGGAGTTGAATCCAAATATTGCTGATGAGTACATTTGTTTTCCGTAGAAAATAGTTTTAAATTTTAGTCGTTCCTTCCTCGGTTCTTTTGAAAATAATCCATTGACTGCACTAGCACCTGAAGTACAAGGCATTAGTGCAAATTAAATCAAATTATAACTATTGCCCTGAGATTTTTGAAAGGTTCCATCGACAAGAAAAATGAAAAACTCGCACATGTTTTAAACGACGGTGGTATTGCTGTTGAAGGATAAACACGTTTATCGTTTTTGCCAAGGGTATCAACTAAATACAGTACATTGTCTTCACGGATGACGAAAATATTCCTTAAAATTATATTTTTTTATTAAAACAATTATAATTAATTTTATAATATTATTACAATAATTATATATTAAAATATAAATACGTCCTCAGAACCTACATTTTCTTGGTTTTTAAATTCACACACACAGTATTTGTGTATGTATTTACTTTTTTGTTTATATTTTTCTGTTGCCGTACTGTCAAAATGGCAACTGAAATCAATTGCCACACATAATACGTCAGACACAAAAATATAACGATCATTATTAGCTGAGATCAACAATGCGCTATTGAAATTGGGAAAACAATCACAGGAGATTTGTAATGAAGCAAAAAATCATACGTTAAAGCTACCAAGATCACAGCATTTAATTTTCAAAATCAGTGTGGAACCTTCTTGCAAGTTTTCACTCTTTATTTTATAAAACAGACTGTAAAGACATGGAGTTTTTCTGATTGCTAGAGAAAGTTCAGTGGAATACTAGGTTAGCACAATTTCCGTTTTCTTTTCTAATATTTTAGAAACATATCTTTATACAAAATGGTTCCCTGTTACAAGCGATAAAAACTCTTTAAACATCTTTCTCTTAACCTTCTTTTTATCATTAATCTTCTATTTTTCTTCTCTGCACCAGTAGATGCTGGTATGTGAAAAAAGTTTGACCTCTGGATAAACTACAAAATTTCCAACTATTTTCCATGATCCTCGAAGTCAATAATAGCAATAATACCTGCTATCAGACTGCAGACTGCTCAATTCTACATAATTATATGTTATATAAACATAAATCTCTAGTCGTTTTTTGACGTTCAATTAATAAATAAAAAGTAATAAGGTCATTTGTAAACCTTATGGCTATTTATGACGGTAACTGATTGTGGGTCATATATATGAACTAGCTGGAATACTTATAGGCAAATTATGGGTAAGAAGGTTGTAACAGATAAAATCCCAACTCAATTAAAATATTTCAAAAGTTACAAAACATTCGATCATCAGTACATATTGGATGTACAGTATAAATATCATGGATGAAATAGATGGAAAAAACAATGAGAACGTCAACAGCAAAAAAGAAAATCATGAGCAACATAAAATCCTCATTTAAGACTTTGTTGTTGTATAATAAGATAAATGAGCCAAGTTAAGGTGCAACAAACAAATACTCTAACTTTATGCCAAACATATACAAATACATATTTGTGGTACAGTATTTATGAAAAGTTTTAACTGAAATTTTCAATTTCACAATGAATTAGTAATGATTATTTAATTTCTCTACTTAGAATTCCTTCCTTATTTCTTCCGGAATGGTGTCCCAAATATCAAAAAAGACTTTAATAAAATTTAACATAAATATATTTTCCGGGGATCGGGGTCGCTCAATAACTGTTTATTACCCACAATATAGTATAAGATATAACATAGTCGATCTCGACAGACCAAACTTTTCTAATTGTTTGCCAATGACTGTGGATAAGTTACCTTTGAATTTTTGGTTATCTTAGACATCAGTTTATAACTTACTGAATCGGAATTGACGATTTTAAATTACAAATTAAAGAGGTCTACGGTATATAACCACATACAATTTTGTCATCATCTGATCATCATTACACTGATAATATTTCTAACGGACAGAACAAAGAAAATACCTAATTCAGATTTTTATTTTATGCACGACTTTACTTTACTTTAATTAATTTTAGACGATCATTTCTCGATATAATTGAAAGATATTAAGAAATTACTATGGAAGTTACCACATCTTTCATACACAATTTTGGTATAGAATTTCCATATTCTCTTGTTGACTTCAGCATTTTGTATAACTGTAGTTCTATAACTATGATCCTACTGAACCAGTATTGCGGATTTCAATTACTAACTGTGTAGAACTGTGGCAACCACACAGACAAATTTTCGCTATTATGGAATCATTATAGAAGACTTATTCCACAAATCGACATCCTTTCTCGATATTATTAAAAAATATTAAGAAATCAGTATGGAAGATTCCAAGTCTTTTTATATCAAATTTTTGTATGAAATTTTCGTATTCTATTATTGAACTCTATATTTTGTATAACATTCCATTTGGACTTTGGACAAGCTGCAAAATACAATAATATGTTTATAATATTTTTGATATTTTCTTTAGCATTTGGATGTTTTGTTTACAAAATAGTTATCTTAAATATAATATTTTTGAGTATCACTGTACCCTAAAAAGCACACACTACAATGTAGTATGACTTACTATGGACAGTAACTGTTACTTTTACTTTACCGTTAAACCTTAAAACCTGAAGGCGAATGTTGAAATATTAAGTGCAAACCAAATACATAACTGGTCCAGTGTTATTCTCTGTTCGCTATTTTTTATTTAGGTAAGATCAGACATAGACATTCGTTTGTAACTAACTAAAAGATAAATTAAAAAATTAGTACAGATCCTGATTTTGCATTTATAAAAAAATACTTCTCAGTACAAAGTTTATATTTGATTAATAACCTTTTTATAATTTTCATATACATTTCTGTAAGATCTTTTTAATTATAGTGATTAATCTTAAAGGACAAAAGTTATTTTCTCTTTTCAACTGGATAAAGAACTCAGCAAAAGATTTTCATGTAATCAAAACCTACATTTTCCTACGTTTTTATCTGCTGTACGAAAATAAAAAATAAATACAAGAAACTATCACAAGAGATGAAGCAAAAACATTGAGAGAAGACCAAAATCTGTGATTATCAGTTTAAAACAAACAAACAACTTGCTATAAGCGCAAGTCAAAGCTGACAAACATACAGACAGGTAGAAAAAGGATATGCGGACGTACGAATAGATGGACATTTTAAATGTCAAAGAAGGTTGTAGCTTTTTCCCGGTAGTTTCTTAGATGGCAGTTGGACATAAAGAGGAGAGAAGAGTAAATTTTTAACAACAACCTAAATGTTTGAAAGTTACACAAAATTCCGTTATTGGCATAATTAAAAATGGTTACATAGCAAACATAAATCCAATAATTCGGTAAACAGATAATTCAGAACAGGCATTAGAACTGCTGGGATATTATATATATATGTATGTATATATATAAAAAAGAGCACCTACTAAATATACATTAAACGTATACACAGTTACAAGTACATTAATATTATTTAAACTCTTGCCACTCGAAGGACATTATCCGGTTTAAGGATACACGAATGACCGAACAATGACAATCATTATCATCATCATGTAACTTTATGTCCTTACAGTTTGTCATTGCTGGAAAAGTACAATATCGTATTTTGAAATTATGTATACAGAGAGAGAGAGAGAGAGAGAGAAACTTTAACTTTGATGGTTGCAACTATTATTGTTTTTGTTTTTCATTCTTTGTATAAGAAAGGATTAACAAAATCTACAACAACTATGACATTAAACACAACAACAGTTTATCAAAAGCTGTTTATCGTCTTTTTACGCTTGTAGTGTTTGTAGAGATGCAAACAAATACATCTTCTTATCATTTTTTTCCTCCTTTTACTTTATACATCATACAGACTCAAGAATAATTCAGTATGAAGAAATTGCTACATTTTAGTAGTCTACTTTTATTTCAGTATTTAGTTCTTATTTTTGTTTTTTTTTTATATATTTTACAATCAAACGTTTTAAATACGCTTTTATAGCATGAAAAACATTTTTATTAGAAATAATCGCAATAATATATTCGCTGTATAGCGTAACTGTAAAGAAATTTGAAAATAATACTTTTAATTCATTTTAATTTCAGACCTTAGGACTTGGAACATATAAGTTCTTAATTCTTTAACTCTTTCACAAATATGCGAAGTGTATACCTTTGCCTAAAATTCAATCTTTACCTATATTCTACATATTTCTGTGGCAAATGTTGCAAACGAACAACCATTAGTGGTGGGAGTATTATGCGTTTGTTCACCACTTTTAAGTATACCGTTTGACACAGATTTAAGCATATTCGTCCGTCCGTCTGTCCGGCTGGTTGTCCAAACGTTTTCGCAAACCTGTACGCAGTTTTAAAAATATCCTAACGAAATTTGGCACATACTGTTATTTTGGCTCAAGAACGATGCCTATTGAAAATTATTACGATCAGTCTGTTATTTTACATAGACCCCAAACAAATATTCCCACGAAATGGGGTTTTAAGTCCATAAAATTGCTAAATATAATATGACTTTAACCAAGATATGTCAAATTATACAAGGATCGCTCCATTATTTCTCATAGGTCCCATACAACTACTCTCCCAGATATGGATATTGTAAAAATATTTACTCAAATTAAGATACATATAAGCCAAAACCACTGCACGAAATTAAACAAGTGTCGGTTCAAAATTTTTTAAAATTCACTGGAGGGTTACTCCAGAAAAACCTTTAAGACGCATACATTTCACTTAAATGTTAGTAGCATAAAAATCTATTGCACATATAAGTATAAATAGGGAATAAAAATTAAATAATAATAATAATAATAATAATAATAATAATAATAATAATAAATTCTCGTTTGAAAATAATAATTATCCGAATCAAATGAAATTTTTTCAAATCTTCTTTATTTGTAATTTTCTTATAATTCTTTCAGGTGTCAATAATTGATCCGAATATAAAATATCCTAGTAAATCATAATTTGCATTGATATAATAAGTTATTTTTGTATTAATTAATTTTAATTTTCTCAATATTTTATGGAAATCTTCTAACGCTTCTTTACATAAGTTAATTGAATCAAAAATTCTTTGTAAGTAAACATTTCGTTAATAAAAATCATCTTTTTAAAAATTTAACAAAAAACTGGCAGCTGTTCTCCTTTAATTTTTAGTCTATAAATATGTGAAAATAAATTTAATCTAAAAACAAAAATACAGGTTTATATATAACTCATAAATATTCGATATTTTGACAAATTTTTGAAAAAAATTTTAATTTTGTTGGAAAATTTTTAGTTTATAAAAAATTCTTAAATTTAACAAGAAAAAAACAGACAGCTATTTTCTTTTGATTATTAATCTTAAAATGTATTGAATTAAATGTAATTAAAAAAAAAACAAAAATAAACGTTTGCCACTTTAATTGTCAAATTTTCGTTGTTTTGTAAGATTTTTAGAGAAAATTAAAATTTCAAGTAAGAATACTTTATTAGGTTATACCAAATCCTTAATACCCTCCACCACAAATGCATGTAAAGTAAATAAGCAGTGTTTCGTACATACACACATACACTCACACACGTATATATACTGGTGAACCAATTTTGATAATTTTTGGAACGGCAATGATAATGGACAAGTTTGTGAAAGTTTTTTGCCTGACCTTAGAGATTGCTTGTCGGTTTATATCTTTTAATATAATGCTACCGATTTTTTTCTCAAACCGAATTTTATTCAGCTCTATCAGTTATTGTGGATGTGAGCGTGCCAACAACGGATAGACAGACGGAGAGACAGACATGGCTAAATCGACTTGATTTAATGCAATAATATTACGAAGTTAAGGATGACACACATTCAGACATAGCAAAACCGACTAAGATTTTGATTTGATGCAAGAATATATACATTATGAAGTCTGAGATGATTTCTTCTTAGCGTTACACACGGAATGACAAATTTAATATACCCTCTTCACCAATTGTGGTGAAAAAGCAAAACACATTTGATGAGAATAATTCATGACCTTACGAATATGGTTTTTTCTAAGGCAATTTTTTTCACATTTGATATGATTTTAGCGCCCTCTGGATGAGTCCGTAATAACTTAAATTTTTTTGAACTTATTTTTTTCAATGCAGATTTATTCAGTATTCATGAAACCAAATTTCATTTCATTTTGAATATTTTTTTCCATAAATCACTGTGTACAGAACTGAAGAACTGATATCAATAACAGGACCAAAATTTCATTATTTCTTCTTTTTAGAGTTTTCGTTCACACAAATGTCAACTTAAGAAACCCAAATAAGTTTTGTTTCGTGTAAATTAAAACTTTCGCTTGATATACAGAAACAGACTTTCACTCCGTGCAACAGACAAACTTATATAAAATAAATTAATACAACTTAAGTTTTACTTTACCCCTAATATTTTCAAAAATATCATTTCTACATCTCTATCATGATCGCTAAGGAATCGAACATCTTTCTCCATTTCATTGCATTTTTATATATGCTGCCAACAATATGCCAACAACAATTTACCATGTCTCCTTCGACAAAAATTCATAATGAAAACTACAATATAAAATCTCTGAATAATTTTCAACAAATTTCACCTTTTTGAAATGTTTTACCTTCTTGATTAAAGTTATTATACGTTTGTATGTTTGCATATTTATGTAAATTTCATTCCAAGCATTTTCCTTATTATTCTTCTCTATTTTATGAAGGTGTATAAATATATGGAATAGAAAGAAACCTTTGAATTTATATTCTTTTGTTTTACTGTTTTATTATTATTCCTTCTTTTCCTTTTTGGTTTTGTATTATAAACGTATGTTGTATGAATATTGTTCGTCATAAGATTGAAGAATAATATTGTTCCAAGGAAAAATGGATAGACTGAAAGCCTAAATAGAGGTATGAAGAAGAAAAGAAACAAAAAGTTGTAAGTACAAGGTTTGTTAAAAAAAACTTTGTAAAATTATAGGGAGTTAGAGTTATACTTCTTTTTCTTCTTCTTAAGATTTTATTTTCCTTAATTTTTTATTTCATTTTTATTATTCAAACTTTGCTGCCGGCTAGAAAAAAGAACCGTATATTCTGTTGGAGAAAGGTTCATTTTTGTAAAGCCCTTCGGTTTAGTTTTATTTTTTATACTCAACATTTTATTTTTCTATTTTCTTCAGATATTTTTTTAAAAAAGTATTTATGGCTTAATATGTCTCACACGTTCCAATTACAAGTAAAATAATGGCGTGCAAAAGAGCCACTTAAGCGTACAACGGAAGTGATTGAAGTAATGTACATATATGTGTGTGTTTGTGAGTGTATGTGTTTGTTTGCTTATAAATATATATAATTTTGTTGCTGAGTTTGTTGTATGTTAATGTAGTAGTTGTGTAGAGTGTATGTTTGAGTATATACAATGTTTTCATAATATTTCTTTCAAAAATATTCAACAAACCTACACTCACTAACATATTCGAAAGCTTTTCCTCTCAACTCAACTCTCAAGAGTCCTTTTTTCAACAATATATATGGGTTGACTGATAAGTTTTAACGATATTTTATTAAACGTTAATCTGAAAGGGGTAAAAGAGCAAGAGCCTATTGGGGGTATTATATTCTGCGAATTATAATGAGAGACCATTAAAGGTCTCAAAAAATATTTATATTCTTAGACCAAACCAGGTCTAAGAATGACTTTGGAATTCTAAAAAAAATAACATTTAAGGCCACTGAAATTAAAATGTAATTTCAGACAAAAAATACTTATGCTGACTTCTTTATGGCTTATATGGAGAGATATTGTAGTTTAGTATTAAAATTTTAGTCTTGTCTACAACTATACTTGTCTCTAAACTACATCTGAAGGATGGATTTGAATGAAATTTGACATAATGATAGGTTTCAAATTCTTCTGCAGAATGTCAAGAAAATGTCTGCAATTACGCAAGGTTTTTTTGAAAAAAATATTTAGAACTGTTTCTACTATTTAGAAATAAACATTATACTTTTCTGAATTTTGATGAAATTAAAAATTTTTTGAATTGATTTGAAAAAATAACTACAAGAAAAGTTTCCAAAAAGTGTAGAATATTTATTTATTAAATGATTTTCTTTGAATTTTCAAAAATATAAAAATATATATCAACAAAACCCTTATTCATATTTAGACTTTCAACGCTTAAAGCATTTCTCCCTTAAAGCAATTAACTCGACAGCATCTTCTCGTAGATTTGAAATCATACACGCAGTTAAAAAATATTTCAGATATATCCAATTTTACATGTATGGCCTTATAACGCCATACATGGAATCCATATGGGGTCGAAAGACTTAAAGTTATTATGTTATCATTAAAATTAATTCCATGCAAATTCACTTTGGCAACCAAAAGTTATACAAAACAACGTTTGTGCACCAAAGTGCAATGGCCCCAATACAATTTTTATGGAAAATGGTGGAACGTGGACATTCTTAATGTAATTTACAATTAATTTGGAGCAATTAATTTTAAGAGACTTTATGGTCCCATAAAATCTTCTTCATAAAGTCTTTAAATTAAGATTTTTTACTTTAGACCCAATTATTATTATTATTATTATTATTATTATTATTATTATTATTATTATTATTATTATTATTAATAATATTTTTTGGATTACATTTTTTTATAACTCTGAAAATTCTTAACGTAATACTTGAAATGTCCAATATTTATTCAAATATTTTGTATTTTGCTTCATAAATAAACAAAAACTTTGCTAACAACCCTTGCAAGAGTAAAGTGGTAAATATTTAGTTATTCCTTTAAAAAAGTAAGGTGCTCACAGGGAACATATGCTTATAAACACATACATAAGTGTGTTGAAATATGTGTGTGGGAATATCAACATCTACCTACACATATAGTAAAAGTTTCCTTATTGTTTGTGATGTTTTCTAAACTAAAGTGCTAAACTATGTTGATGGACTATGCTCGGACTTTAGGGTTCATGGAACTAAACAAATATTCTAGAAAGTAACAACAACAACAGAAAAAAATAAACTAAAAAATAAAATAACCATCAACATACAAATCACCTTATTCGTGTTTCTTTCTTTTTTTCTCAATTCCTTTCTTGTTTTCCCCTTTTTTTAAATTTTTGTTGGTTTTGATGCATTTTATATAATGGGTTACTGGGTTCAAAAAAAAAAAAAAAAATGTCTACTAAACACTACTTGTATTCAATCGTATTTCAAAATGTTTCCATACATGTCTACAACATTTTGCCCTTTTTTTAAACAAATGCTGTTGTTTTTGTTGTTGCTTAAATTTTCCAAGTTGTTTAATGGTCCTTTGGGTGTGTGCGTGTAATGGTCGACAAATGTTTTCAATTAGCAACTCATGAATTTTTTATAAAAAATTCACTTCAATAAATATTGTATTGGCCATGGGCGGCTGAATACATTGATTTGGTAAAATGGTCGTTCAAAACTTATATAAATATATATACATTTCTCTCAATAGTACAACTAAACAATTTAGTACCTCTGGTGCTTGTATGTGATGTTGATTGAATTCTGTTAAATAGTTTCCTTAGATTACAGGGGTTATATAAAATAATATAGATGTAAAGCTAATTTGTGATACAAAAATTTGAGATGAGGTCAATAGTTTATATGCCAGATTTACTATCAAGACGAATATTTATTCACACCTACAATTTTCTGTCCAAATAAAAGATTTATAATTTATAAGGTGCATTTCCTGTCTTTACTTCTTGTTCTTTCACCTTTTAGTTTTATTTTCGTTTGTATGTATGTAAAGCAACATATGCTTTAATTTTTAAATACCAACAACATGTTTACAAATTGATTTTAATTTAACTTAAATTGTCATTTAAAAAATATTTTTTAGTGAACTATTAACAGTTCAGGCTGTTAATTATAAACTTTATTTTTCACTAACTCCTTTGACAAAAGTGATCAGAAGCGATATTAAATGGCATTTGTTTCAAAATAACGGTGACTGATTTAATATCAGTTCTTAAAAAAAATTTAAAGTTTTTACAATCATCCTCAATTTATACTTATTGTACAGCTACCCATGTTAAACACCGAGGAAATATTTTCGTCAAATGTCCATTTTAACGAAAGGATGATCTATTTAATAAAAAAACAAGTAAGAATGCTATATATTCGGCTATGTCTAATCTTCATTATCCTCCACCACAAAAGCCTTAGAATTAAACATATTATCTTTCGTACGTGTACATTATACGCACTCACATATACACTCACAAACGCATACATTATATGAAATTATTTCTTGTTATTAAAAAAAAACTTTATAGGTCACTTTTTTACTGTACCAATTTTGATAATTTTAATTTTTGGAAAAGTGATGAGGTATATATTCCTTGATATTTTGGAAACATTTTGTTTTAATTTATCGATTTATAATTGATAAGAAAGATCTACCTTTTATTTAGGTGTTGTATTAGATATCGGGCATTTTCTTTTAACATCGCTTCGGTATTTTGCTAGTTTCAAATAGCAAACTTCTCAGGACTATATCGAGTACACAGGCCAAATTTCATTTAGCTAAGTCAACATACAGCCAGACGGACAAACGGACATAGCTAAATCGACTCAAACTTTATTTTGATGTAAGAATATATATACATTATGGGGCCTTAGATGATATCTTAGCGTTACACACGGAATAACAAAGTTAATATATTCTCTTCACTACTTGTGGTGGTGGAGGATATAACAAATTAGGTTGCTGTATTTTTCTATGTCGAATGTTAAATACCCTCCACCATGTTGCAATTTACATAAAATTAGTTACATATATTGAAAACATATAGGATAAATGTCTGAAATTCGATAGGAACCTTTTAAGCTTAAAACAATATTCCAGGAAGTCGGATTATAAGGAAGTAATTTTAATTAAAAACGATTTTTTGGAAGGAGTCTTAAATGGAAAGTATGGACCGAAATTCTTTAAATATTTGACATGTTTTTAAGATAGCTAAAATAATAATTGTGCCGATTTTCAATAGAATTGTTTCATAGTTAAAAGTCTTATAAGTTTAAAGTAAGACATTTTCAAGACAGTTGCAAAACTAATCATAACGATTTTAAATAAAAAAATTTGTTGAAAAACATATAATAGATCATTTTAGTCTACTTTTATAAGCTTAAAGCTGTTTTTTGCGAAGCAGTTTTATATGGGAATTATAGCAAAATATGGATTAAGATTGGCCAAAATAATAATAATATATATTAAATCTGGTTAATTAAGAATAATTTTTAATTTCAATAGAGTTGGGCTTTATTTAAGAGTTTTATTAGCTCAAACCCATTTTCCGAAAAGAGCCTCATTTAGGAGCTATAGCAAAATATGGACCGAGATTGTCCAAATTATTAATATATATGAAAGATAGAAAAATAATAATTATGGTTTGTTTAAAGACTTTAATATGGTAATAACCGTTTTCCCGGAGATGGCTTTATGTGAGAGCCATTGCAAAACATGGACAGTTAGAAATAAATTGTGCCATTACTCAGAAGAATCAGGGTTAATTTAAGAGTTTTAGAAGGGCTTTATATGGTAGCTAGGTCAAATAATGACCCCTGCACAATCTTGTTTATTCATGTTTATTTTTGTATCAAAATAAAATACATATAGAGATTTTCTTAAAAATTGTGATCTATAAGCCACACTGGTTTTGAGGTGTATCAAAATTTTGCATATTTTAGCTTATATATTTTTTCTGTTGATCCAATTTTTATGAAATTTTGAACGATAATGAAGCACATATAATTGTATATTATAGTTAAATTCTTGTTTATATCCACCTGTATTTTTTGTACAAATTAGTATTTTTAGAAAAATTTACATTATGAAGAAAATATTTTGAAATAGTTTGTTTTTCCTATTCATGTAAAAATCATGTGGAATTTTCAATATAAATAAATATATATTTTTTTGATTTCAGTTTAGAATAAACTTTTATTGCTAGAGACCAAATCATACATGGTTTAGCAAAAGTCAAAATGGAGGACTTCTTTTTTTAGTTGTGAACCTAAATTTAACCAATTCAATTCCGATAGAGTATGTCAAGTAAGACAAACCTATCGACAATTACCGAAGCCTGCCGCGGCAGTAAGTTGGTCCTTTTATATACGCAGAGAAACTTCATTTCGCAATATGTTCGTCGCAAACACAAATATTTTTATTTATTTATTTATTGTTATTAACAATATGTAAATTGATTTTATTTTGATTACAATTTCCTTACTGTAATGAAATTATGTTTGTTAAATAAAAAATCGTTGGAAATATGTTTGACTGATCGAAATTTTATTGTAATTAAACAATCAAAATACGAATAAACAAATTTCATAGTTACGGTAACAATATCTAATGACAGTAATATGTTGCTTCTCGTTTATGGTTACCACAAATATATTTTTTCTCTGCGTGTAGAAATACCTACAGTAGCAAATAAAACTTCGTTGGGTCTTTCAGTTCATAAATAGCCCAAAGCATTCTCTAAAGTTGGTCTACGATTTATTATCAGCTAATAGGAACCAAGTTTTGGATTGGTTACCCCAATACCCAAATTTGGATTTTATAGAGAACTTCTTTGGCAGTATTTTTATAGTCCATTATAGTTACAATTGAATTCTCTTAAAAATTAAACAGAAATTTGTAAGCATTTTTTTCAAAAAAGTGCTTTTTAGGTTATTAAAAAACATATTGAGATTTCTTTAATAACACAAAAAGTACTTTTTTCCTTGTTAAAAATAAATATTATTATTTATTGCTCAAAACATGCCAAAAATTATTCAAACATAATTTTAAATTTACACCATTAAGAAATAATGTCAAACAAATTAATATTATAATATCATGAAGCAAAATAGCAAACATTTCTAGTGCTATCAAATATTTCAAATATTCTCTTATAACAAATTTAGGTGCAATTTGTGAATCGTAAAAAATTGATTAAAGGAGAAAAAACTCAAATTACCCAAGAATCTAGTAACCCATATTTCAAAAGCCATAACATAATGTTTTACACCTTGTACAAACATAAATAATTTTTTTTCTTACAACAGTGCAACAAACAACCAAACAAAAAATCATAAAGAATGACCAAGAATTGTGAAGCAAAAAAGTAGAGAGCAAGAAATCAAGAAAAAAATGACAAATGACACAAATAGAAACTTACACATCGTTACTAATGCTAATGCATTTTATGATTGTCACTTAACATATTTTCAAAAGGTATTCGACACAAACGATTTACACACAAATTTCAACTTTTCAAAATTGTTTTTCTTATTCCAATTTTAAAGCGCTATACGACCATAAGTGGAAAATGGGGGCAGTTTAGGTTTTACTTATCGTATGTTAAATTAGAAGAGTGTTTTTTTAAATCGATCATAAAAAGAGCATAAAGGTGACTATATCATCTATCCCCTTCTAGATTTCCATATTTCTTTAGGATATCGGTGAATATTCTATGGATCTCAGGATCAGAGTGGCATCCCGGAGAAATTCCACTAACATCGATAATAAATAACTCAGGTTTTCAAAATGCAAAAGTCTATTAATCACAACACGTGTGTTGATTAGTCCTGAATACGGGAATGACTAGATAAGATTCATTAGCCAATACAAAATCGCGAAAATATCCTTCGATGGGTTCAACCGCGTTGCACCTGTCATCAGGATGATTATTAATTACTTCAAAACATTTTGTATTCATCACATTTTAATAGAAAAGGACACCATAAAATAATATAGTTTTACAAATGCCACAAAAATTCATTAAAGCTCCTAAGGTTTAAGTCTCAAATTACGTCTACATTGCCTTCTTATAGGACGAGATAGCCATAATGGCTATACTATACTATTTATATAGTATCAATTCATAATAACCTTCTTGAAGCCTAATAGCGCAATCAAACGTAAGGAAAAACACCTAGTAATGGTGGGACAAGAGATTTCCATAACTACTCACTTCAGCATGCTCTAGTCACATCCTTTTTGGCAGCGGAACAGAGATCTAAACCGATTAAATGTAGATCACCGCTTTTATTCTTCTGGTCATATTGCCATAACTTTACAGTCGGCCAATTAAGGTTTCTTGACTGCCCTTATCCGTATAGTTTAAATTTTTCGACCTTCTTGAAACCTCATGGCGTAATCATACGTAAGAAGGAAACCTTTGTTGTTGGGACTTTACCTTCGCTAAAATACGCGGTAAGAGTGCAGGAGAAGATTCACAACTATTTTCTTTTGAACAATTCGGATCTTTGCGACTTTGAAGATTTTTGGTTTTGAGTAGATGTTGAAGGAAAAATCGCCCCAAGGGGAGCAGACGCAACTCACAAATCTGAACAATATGAAAACATACATTTCTAGATTTGACTGGATATGTTTCATTCCAACTCAAGTGCCCTATTTCGATACCCGCGCCACAGTTGAAGACAGACGTTACCAGCGAATACCAAGTGAAGGGTATTCAATATTCGATAGAACTGAATATAGCATTCTTGCATAGTTTTTCTTTTGATTTTACTTTTTATTCGTTCAACATTTTTGCTTGTTGCAACTTGCAACCACAAATGGTATGTTTATATGCTTAAGTATTTGTATTCTTGGATATGTGTGTGTGTATAATGAAGCACAACTTTTGAAAAAAATCCTAATACATTTCCTTAAGAGTTTATGAGGAAAATAAGCAAAGTTTTTATGTGACTTTTTGTTCCTTTTAATTTTTGCTACTTTTTTCTTCCTCTCTGTCTTGTCACATGTTCTGAACTCATACTAAAAGCTTGTACACACACATATGTATGTATGTGTATATGCATGTTGCATATAAAACATGACTGTCAAAAGAACTTTGAACTTTTTGTGGCAAACATACATAAATGACCAGTCAACTTTAACAAGAGGGGAAAAACTAAAATGTGGAAAAAACATAACAATAATAATAACAACAACAAGCAAATAGCATACCATTTTAACAGCTTAATGTTTAAAGTTAAAGCAACAATAAAAGGACACTAGAGACACTAAAAAAATGTTTGAACATTTATAACTGCAGCAGAATTAGTAGTAGACAAAAAAGAAGGAAGAGTAAAAACGTAACAAAACCAACTAAACAACAAGAATAAAACAAGAAATGAAATGGACTCATATAAACGAAAAAACCGGGCAGCAACTACAACTGATGGCCAACAAATGCAATTACACGTATGTACAAATACTCATATACACACACATCCACAAACGATATAAGAAACATTTAAAATCGAAAACAAACACTTAGGATTTATTTTTGTTGCTTATGTGTCCGTACGTGTAAGTGTTACTATGAATGCAAGTGTTAGGAAAAAGTGTGTATGTGAGTTTATGTTAGTGTGTGTGTGTGTTTTTATGAACATATATAAGTAAATATGGCATATGTTCTTTTAAACACCTGCAGCAATTTCAAAATTGCAGCAATAGACAAACTACAAAGTGAAATGAAGCAAATATTTCGTTTTGAACGTGTGATTGTATGTAAATATAAAATACATATGTATATCTGCATATATACATACTTATATATAAACTAGTTGAAATTCTTATATATATTTATCTACCATATCGAATAAAATGTATTTATCTTAAATGTCCAATATTAAATACTAATGGTGTCGGCAGTCATCACAATTTAACGAATTAATTGAAAAAGTCGAAAACTATAAATTGAAAATATTTAAAAATTTCATAAATATTTTTTTAAGTTAATTAAGTAATAATGCTACATTCGACAATGTCGAATCTTCAATACCCTTCACCGTAAATATATGACAAGTTAAGCATTCCATACAAACACACTCACAAACATGCAACATATAACCGTTTTTCTTACATTCTAGCTTTTACCTGGTACGCTTTGCTGCAGAAAAATCCTCAATCCAAAAAATCTTAAATCTTAATCTTAAATAACTTAGTGTGTTAAAAAATTCAATGCAACGGAAATTTGACCAAATTTATGATTATCGCCCTAATAGTTATAGATTTTCTGTAGAGAAATAGTGATTAAGATATTCGATAATTAATTTTTGGTCTAAGGGGGTACAATATGGTAGGCAATTTTTCCTCCAACCCTATACCATCCACTTTCTCATATAAAACTACTTCATCACAAAATGGATCCTCCCGTCCCACCGTGTCTTGAGAGAGTGTTTTGGACTAAACTTTAAAAAATTTCATGGTAATAGTTCTTGGGATCTTCGATGATTAAAATTTGCTTTTAATGGGGGTACCTCTCCCTTGAATCTATCCATCCTACACTTTTCATTTTTCAGTTAAACAGTTCCTTGAAAGAGTGAATGGGACCGAATTTTAAAACATTCACTAAAATATTTCTTTAGATATTCGTATAGAGGTACCTCTTCCTCTGATGTATACATATTACCAGTGAAGCTATCTCATATTAGCTATACTGTCGCTATAATATTTCATTAGATATTTTATAATCAATATTTTGTTTGTATGAGAACTACATCTCTCCCTAAGCCTATCCGCCCTATATTTTTTTATTTAATGCAGGCATCTCATAGTAGCATGCCTTGAAGACCCTCGCTACAATATTATTAAATAATTTAAATTTGTTTTGTATGGGGGATACCCCTTCCATTAGTCCTACCCAAAAATTGTTTAAGCTCCTTAACCTGTGTTTCCCTCCAGATATACAGAAAAACACCGCGAAATTTTCAAAAAAAATCGATAAAGCTATTTAGTCGTCTTGTTGACGAGATAACGCAGAGACTGAGTCAAAAAATTATTATTAATTTTGGCTATAACTTTTTTCAGCATCAGTTATTCGTCGAGTTTCAAACAGAAGATCAAAACTCATAGAGTAAAACAAAGAGTTTAACCACTCTTGTTTAATTTCCACCTCTCGAAACTCCCTTGTCGTATTTGAAGTAGAAATTTCGACTTTAGCCATTCAAATATTTCGGGTGTTACATTTGACAGTCTATTTATTATCAAAATGCAGCACTAATTATCGTAACAGGATGTATTCAAATATCCTCAATTCACCATCAGCTATTCTTCCAGTTAAGAAACATAACGAGATGCTTAGTAAGCAAGTTCTTCTAGAACGTCATCGAAGGGATTATATTGATCTCAATGTTAAACAATTGGAGTCATCATTGATGAATGTAAGAAACGATATTCATATATAAAAAGAGAGCATACTTTAGATCGGAATTCGTAAATGACAGCTATGAACGGCATTCACAAAGACGCCACAAATTCCTCACATTCAAGAAACCGTATCAGTATTTGGAGGGCGCTCACCCATTGTAGACAATAAACTGATTTTTACGCGATCTACAAGAGTAATTCAATCCCAAGCATACAGCCAAGTACCACACAGTACACCACATTTGTTCAACTACCAGTTCCATGCTTTCTCAGTCCTTAAGAACTATGGACTCATCCAATAAAGGTTTCTCGATTTCTTAGCTTGTAGATGAACCAGAACTAACAATAACCCGTAAATTCGAAATGTAATCTGTCAAGCATTAAACCAAGAAACTGAAATTGTTGACAAATTGAAGATCCTTTGGTTCAGAATAATTTTTTAGCTGTATAACACTTTCACCAACACAAACTGAAAACCACCAAAAATAGTTAAATTGTCCGGAGGATTGGACATCTTAGCTTACAAATGCTAAAAACTAACACGATTTAAAATAGTGGTAGGGAAAAAGTCAAACAACTACAAGTAAAAGTTGTTTAGAATTGTACTTGTAAATAGTTTGGTGCATTTGCAACAAAAACTGTAATAAAGAAAACTACAGAAAAACTAGACGTGCAAACAACAAACAATGTACCGGAAATTCATTCGAATGTTTGCTGTTTCCGTATTCCATCTAATGACCGGAAACTATTTTTACAACCTCTGATCTCTTTGGTTTTATTTTCAGTTTTTGCTTTACTTTTTTGTATTTCTTTCCGAGTGGATCCAACTTTTTACACCAAAAAACCTTGATTCTTGAAAGTGAGTGAGTGAATAAGAGGGGAAGTAGTCTATCCAAGTGTCAATATACTAAAAACATGAAATGTACAACGTCTATTATTCTTTAGCATTGTGTAGACTTTTATTAGTGTATAAGTGTTTGTTTTGTTTTTTTTTGTTCCTTAATTCGACCCATATTTGTAACAACTTGTATTGTAAAATAGTCGTATAATAATGTTGATGTATTTGTTACTTGTAATTTATTGATACACAGAATTCTTGTAATAAATGTTCACTTTACATGCAGTTTTCTATTTACAATTATTATTCTTGTTACTTTTTTTGTTAACTAAGAAGGAGTGTTAAAAAAGCAACAACAACAAGAACAACAACAATAACAACTGCAACAAAATTAATTTATATATATGTACTTATATAAAATACAAATCTGAAAATTAAGTTTGTTTACCTTTAAACATGATTTACGTTTTCCAAATCACTGATGTGCACGTCCGTATCCTTAACAAAACTAAACTAAAATTGATAAAGACACGTACTCCAACAACCACAAGCTCACCTACTAAACATTCTCTAGGGCAAAATCATATCATATCATGAACGTATTAAATGAAATTTACTTTTTATATGAATATTCGATATTTAAAAATAATAAAAACAAATCAAAAGATTAAAATAACGTTTTGTTATAATTCTTATTATCAGGGATTTTATTACAATAAATTCGAATATAAATAAAATAAAACGAGAATATTTTAATGACGACAATGTTATTGCGTTTAATGACGATTGTTCTAATTATTCTTTTATAATAAATTTTGGTTATCACATTACATAAAGGATCAAGTTTTTTTTTTTTTTTTGTTTCAAGTCGAAATCATTTTTAACAATTTTGTAGCCTTGTAGCCAAAGGTGGTTGGGGAATTATGCGTTTGTGATAATGTTTCTAACTTGCAGAAAAATGGAAATACCATTTATCCAATTTTAATTATACTGTTCTACTCAAAAGTTTCTGAGTCGATTTAACAGTGTCCGTCTTTCTGTCTGTTCAACTGACTGTCCATGTAAGCGTTGTGAACACTCAACAGATCGCAATTTTTATAAAATCTCGATGATATTTGGTACATGGGGATTGGGGTAGGAAGGTCATATAAGTCCTAAATATATAAATTGATTTAAATGAATTTGGCACAAGTAAGTTTTATAATATTCTCAAGCGATGTACCAAAATATGCGTAGTCAATCCACTATTTCTCATAGATCCTATACAAACCACCTACCAAAACATTACTTATAAAAGCATAAATATAAATAGAAATCAATGTATAAAATTATAAGAAGGTCGGTCCATAATTTCTTCTAGCTCTCATATAACCCTCCAGCAAAATTCATTTAGAAACGCATAATTTGTTAATGTCACAATAATGTACTGCAGAGTAAAGACGAAATCGAAAAATTAAACTATAAGAGTTTCAGTTAATCATTTTTCGTAACTACTATCTATAACAAAGATTGTGGTGTAGAGTATTACAAAGTCGTGCTTCACCGACTATAATATTCTTTAATTCGACTTCTTAATATAGACTTTAAAAACTTATATTTTTATATCTAACACTGCAACAAGTAGTGAAGAGGGTTTGCTAACTTTTTCCTGTCTGTCTGTTGTTGGCTTGTTCGCATCCACGGAGCTGAATAAGATTTGGCCTAAGTATTTGTTATTTAAAACCAGCAAAAATCGGTTCTGTATATTAAAAATATAGACCGATATTTAAGACCTCTAAATTCAAGCGAAGAACTTTCGTTAATTTGTCGACAAATTGCACTAAAATTATATGTACTTCGGTAGCATTTCCAAAATTATCAACATCGGTTCAGTAGAAAAAAATTTAGAGCAAAAAATATAATTAATTTAAAGATTCATTAAGTTTTCTTGTGTAACATTAAAAAAATTTTATATATTGTATGCGTTCGTGAGTGTATATGTACATTTGTATGTACCAAATATAAAGTAATTAATTTTCACATAATTGTGGTGAAAGGTATTGAAGATTCGTATATAGCATTCCAACTCGTTTGCATATATTTTTTTCTAAAAAGGTACCAATATTGACTTCCTTATAGAATTGGTTTTTCGTTCCGAATTTTGTAAATTTGTATGGTTTTCTAAAGAAATTTTCTGAATTCTGGCAAATAAATGAACGGTTTTATGATGTTCTTAAATCGCAAAGCTGGAATTATCTTTAGATTATTTTGTTGTAGTTATTTTTAAAATACATATTTAAGTTAAACACTCTAGAAGTACTTCCTGCTGGACGCCATTTTTAATAATGCGGAGAACATTTTAAAACTCATATCACAATGATTGTGATATTGAGAATATTTTAACATTCTGATTTGGGAGCAAATATAATTATTCATTTCAATGTTTTTAAAGTTGATTTACAAACAGTATTTTCCAAATGGATTTTCAACCAATGCGTAGAATTCATATCTGAAACAACCTCGAAATTTGGAAAAAGACCATTTCAAATTTTTCGATAAAATGTAACAAAATTTAAATGTACTTTATCTGCGTACAAAAAGCATCAGATATGATCAGGGGAAAAAAGTTATACACTTAAATATGCAAAATTTTGATACACCCCAAACTCTGTGCTTCATATAGGTTGCAGTTTTGAATAAAATTTTCTTAAATTTGCAAAATATATCTATTTTGATATAATAAGCTCAAAACTAAATTATACGAGGGCTATTATTTGACATAGCTCCCATATAAGAACTCTTTCCGGAATATGGTTTTAAACTTATAAAACTCTTAGATATGAACCAATTCTATTGAAATTCAAAATAGTTTTTTTCTAAATGTCATCGATATATATGATTAATTTCATCTTCATTTTATATTTTGCTATTACTTCTTTAAGAGGCTCCATTCCGAAAACAGTTTTAAGGATATAAAACAAATAAAGTAAGTCCAATTCTACTAAATTCGGCACAAATACTTTAAGTGTCATGAGTATATACTATTAATTTGACCAATCTCGGACCATATTTTGCTATAGCTCTTATAAAAGGTTCTAAGCTTATAAAACTAATTAATAAAAACAAATTTAATTTAATTTCGACACAATCACTTTTCTAATTTGACTAATTCGGTCTATATTTTGCTATAGCTCCCATATAAATATTAAATAAAAATTAAATAAAGATCAACTTTATTAAAATTCGACATTCTTTTTCTGAACATTTTTAATGTATATTATTAACTAGACGAATATCAGGCCCTATGTAATATTGCAGGCCCCTGTTTTTAATAAAATGCTTGTAATTTAACAATAATCGAGCCATATAAGGTTTTTACTCATTTATGATATCACTTCCCGAAGTGTTTTAGATTTTAAAAGTTCTTATATATGGACCAAAATTGAGACATAGAAAATGCCTTTCTTTTTCGTAAAAGCGGTTAATAAAATGTATAGCTCCTGTAGTACGTATGATGAGCTAATTATTTTTTTTGTGTAATACTTTCAAGTCATTAGTATAAAAGGATGGTCCACATGAAGTTTTTAAATTCAAAATATTACAAAGCATCTTCCAAAGAGTTCCCAATGTATTCAGTAGATAATCAGAGCTAATGCAGTAATGTTAGAGCTAATACAGTTTTAAAAAGAGGAATACTGATAATCGTCACTAGTGATTAAAACTATTTCTATAGCTTAAATCTGTTAATTGTAATGTATTTACGTTCAAATTAAGAATTTAACTGTAAATTTGATGGTTTTGTTTTTATTAACATAATAGCTTTTATTCGGTATGCTTTGCTGCACAAAAATTCCCATCAATCCTAGATCTGGAAAGAAATTTCACAAATCACGATTTGTTTAAAAAATTCCATGCAACGGGGATTTTGCCAAATCCCCCTGACCCTATCCGTTCTAAAATTTTGAAACAATATGTTTCAAAATGGATGGTATATGTATGATCACATATACCATCCATTTTCCCATGTTAAACAGTTTAACAGGAAAGTTTTAATTTATGAATTCTCCCATTTTTCCCATTTCCAGTGAAAAGCTTCTATGGGTACGATTCATCACGTAAATCTTAAGAAACCTGAAATAATCCCCACAAACGTGATGAAAAAATTCGCGCTTATTTCATAAAATGAGAAAACTCAATAATTTATCACCAAGAACGTTTCACTTACTGTGAAATGCCGGTATGACATTTTTTCAAGAAAAAAAAAACACACGTAACTTCATTTTTGGGATCGGAAACTATGATTCTTTTCAGAAATTTTTCTTTCAGAAAAACAACGTGAGTTTATGTAAGTGAAACTTTCTTTACAAATTAGAAATGTCTCGATCTTTTGGAACATGCCTTTAAAGAAATTTTTACATTCAGTTATGAGGACACAAGTAACTTCAATGACATTAATTTTACAAGTAAAAAATAATTGCATAATATTGTCGAGAAAAGTTTACAAAGTTTAGGCAAACATTTATTTGAAACTTTTCAAAATGTGTAATTTTTTCTTTAATTAATATTGTTGTAATATGTCCGTCTGTTTGGAAAATTTTGACGTCGTATAGTCGTAGACAGATCCATCAACGTAATATGTACAGAACAAAAATTGATAATTAAAGATTTTTTAGTTGGAATTAATTAATTAAGTTACAATTTTTCATATTTATATGATTGTAATGGTATATTTGACAAATTGTATGTAATCGCATTTTTTCATCTGTATAAGAAATATCACTTCATGTCAAAATTTCTAGAGTGTGGAATTCGCTACCCATAAAACTAAAACTATGTTTGTTCGCTAATAAAACATTTAAACTTAAACTGAAACAATAATTTCATCATCAAATATTATTTTTCTTTTATCACTTATTTTTAGGATCTAAACTTTTAATTCAAAATTAAAAAACTTATAAAAAAATCTTGTTTTCAATTCAATATTAAATATTGTAAATTATTAAATTGTATTACGCAAAAATGTTTAAATTATTTAAACTATTTAAAATTCCATATAAAATTTTGATATGATATAAATCATATTTAGCTCTACTGGGCTCGATTCTTAAAAATGAATAATTTAAATAATTTACTCGCTTAATAAATTTGCCATTCGACTTTTCGATTAACTAAATGTACAACTAAAAATTTATTTTTTTTTCTAAATGGAACATTTGTATCCAATTGTTCTCTTTGTTGTTCTTCTTAACACAGTTTACTTTCAAACATTTGTGTTTGTATTTATACAAAATTATTGGACGAAATATTTTACGAAAATAGTTTGTTGCAAATTTCAAACATTTCGTTCAAACATTTAGTATAAATAGAAAGGAAAGTTGTCATCAACCTCTAAATGTATTTGATTGCGTAAACACAAACATAAGTTTAAAAATACGCATTGTCTCCTCGTTATTGCGCATGCGTTTAGAATTTATTAAACTTTTGTTGCGTTATTTTATTTAAAAACATAAACAACTAAAACCGGTTTCATACAATGCAACAAATGTTTTTAAAACTTAACATTAAAACTTTTAATGTTTATAAGTAAAGAAACATTTGTTGCATTTTTTTCTAAACATGTTGCTATGAAACCGGTCTTAGTTGTTTGCAGTTTAAATGTTCTTTCTGAAATGTTTGTAAACATTACTTATATACTAATGGTATAAATCAAAATATTAGTACATTTTGTTTTCACGAAAATATTTTCATATGTTCGTTAAAGTTTCGTTCTAACGTTTCATATAAATAGTTATGATATTTTTTGAATTTTTTTTATATGAGAAATAACACTTGAAATTGTTATATAATATTGCAAATAATTGCGAAAGTAAGGTTATGGTTTTCTCTTTAAATATAATTAACGACTGTGTTTAAATAAATAAAATAATTCAGGAATGGAAAAGTTTTAACTTAATTTTTTAAATAAAATGGGCCATTAAAATCTATAGCTCGGTACTAATATTTGTAGGTAATTTCCATTTAGTTAAATTGGAAGCTTTCGTTATTAATATATAAAAATTATAAAACAATAAGTTGTTTAAATTACTTTTCAGTAGTAGAATTTAAACAAAAAATTTCTCAAGAAACAATGTTAAATTAATATTTTTAATCTATGAAGAAAAATCATAATTAATCCTTCTTCCTGATTTTTATTAATTTTACATTGATTTTTTCTGCGTGTATTTTCTTCATCTATTTTATATATTTTTGTTAGTTTGACTTATAATTTAGACATTTATATTCATATACATTTTACTTACACTCAGATGAATAATATTCATGAATTAATTTTTGATATGAATAAATTAAAGAAAACAAATGAAAAATATAGAAAAATAAAGAAAAATATATATTCATGAAGGATTTTGTATAAAAACAAAAAATTGAGAAAAGCATTTAATTTACAATTATGTATTAAATCATATACATACAAACATACAAGAATAAAGGATAAAAAATATTCAAAATGCATTAAATGAAACTCATGTTTGAGTGTGTGAGTGAGCAGAAACAAAAAAATGTTACTGATATATTTTTTGTTCCTACTACAACAACTACTGCAGCATTAAGAAGAATCCTTAAAATTTAGTTTGTGGTTTTGTCATTTTTTCTTTTTTTTTGTCTCACACACATTTGAAAATTAATTTTTCCTTTTCTATTTTATTTCTTTTTTTTTTTTTCGTTTTCTCTGAGAAAAGTACTCTACGTAATTTTCACACAAAGTCTCAGATAAACTAATTTGCTTTTGATTACAAAAATTAATGCATATAAGAATGTAAATACACAAATACATACATATATTTGTTGGTATGTGCATACAGTTGTGGAAAATGAAATAGCAGGAAATGTTTTTACTTTAACTGCACATAAAATATTACAGAATGATCATTATCCCATAGTCCAACGATTAAGCTGAAAATATAAAATTAAGACTTTAAATTCCTTTCCAACTGAATGAACTTGATTTTTAAAAGTTCTAAGTTTAAGAGCAAAAACAGGTTAAAATCGGTTAATAACATTTCTTTAACTTCAAAAAAACAATAAACTGAAAGCATTTGGTACTGTTTTGAAATTCGGTCTATTTAGGGCACTTTTTTGTTATAATATGAAATATGAAATTATAACTTTAGATTATTTTCCAACTAAGTGAACGGGATTTTTTGAAATTCTACTGATTATCATCCCATAGTTTAAACGGCTGAAGCTGGAAATATGAAAATTGAACTTGAAGATTCCTTTCTAGCAAAAACGATGGGATTTTTTAATTCGAACTATAAACAATAGCTATCCGGTACTAATATTTTGTTTTCCAAAAAGCTGAAAGATTTGGTACTTTAATTTAGTACTTTTTACCAACGAATGATTTTTAATTTCGGTAAATATTTTTTATTTGTGGACTATATGACTCAAGTATTTTATGACGAAATTGCAATATGGTTGATATTATAAGAAATAAATTGGGAAGAAAGAAAAGTACCAAACAATGGGAACTTTCTATCTATTTTAAATCAATAAGTAAAATTTCTCGTCATTAATTTGGTATATTTAGTCTTACAAACAGCACCAAGTTCGAATAATAACATGGTACTATTCATGAGAGAAAAAAATGTACATTTAAATAAACCGATCATTTCAAAAAATAATTAGTACTTTGGTACTTTAAAATATAATATGAAGACATTATGTGTTTTGAATAAAAAGTTATTTGAGGTATTATACTGTACTTTTTGGATCTCTGATGATATTTAATGAGATTTTGTGGTACTTCCTGGATCTTTCGAGGGTATTTTTATTATTAATTTATATACATGGAAATATACAAGGTACATTGTTCAAAATATACAAAAAGCTTTCCATTATTACTCATAAATCTTACACAAGACCCACTTTCTGAATATCACCTTAAAGTACATATACCTCACGTACACATTTGTTTTATATTGATATTTTGTTTAAATTAAATAAATATAAACAGGAATCGATATTCGCAATTTTAAGAGGATCGAACCATAATTGTCAATAGCTCCTATATAAATTTCCTCCCATAGACTTAGTTCGGACACAAATGTTAGTATCGTAGTAATTTATTGAATTCTTCAGCAGAAATTAGAAAACAAACTTTACGAGTGTTCCTCCATAATATATTGCTGAATATTTCATAGTCAAACTTGAACGACTACAACTTTTTATTTGTTTTCCAAGTGTTTTAAAAGTTCTTGTTTAATATGTTTAGTAGTGCTATTTTATTTATCTTCGCTGTATTTTAAACTTTAAAGTTTTCAAGTATTTTTTGGCTTTAACAAATACATATTTAGTCGTAGAAGAATATGAATATATATTTTTTTAGAAATATATGAATGTTTCATTTTAGTATTACAAATAATTTCACCCACACACTCACTCCTACACACATATGCAACAAAAATTTATTAAAACCTCAAAAAAGGAGATGAAGAGAGAAAAAATTATAACAAAACTCCAGCCACATATGTGGTCTTGTCATATTGTAAATATAAAACTAAATACACACAAACACACGTACAGCAGACACAAAAACACACGCACACACTGAATAATAACAGAGGAAAAAATGATTTGAAAACAAAAATTATAACATACTAAGTGGAAACCATATTGCTGTAATCCTTTCGTTTGTCATTTTTTCGTTATACTCTTTTTTTGTTTAACCAGAGATAATAACATCTATGACTTCTTAAACGTGGTACAAGAGAAAACATATAGAAAAAAATAAAAGTCGGAAAAAAATTTCAGAGTATTTTCATTAATTTTTAAAGAAAAAAATAACATCTTTCTTTCCTTTTCTTCGGACTGTCAGAAGATACATGATAATGATTATTATCAATTGTGTTTCGGAAACAGATTATAGATGAAATAATAGATGATCTCCTAAAATAATTGAAAATAAAACAAGTAAAGATGTTATTGTCGATCAATTTGTTGCTTGTACATTTAGTAAAATGTATACATTAAAAAGGAATCTTTTCTTGAAGGTCATATGGAAGTTAGAAAAAAATAAGGACCAACCCTCGTATAATTTCGCACAGTGGTTTTGGCATATATTTATCTTAATTTGACAAAATATTTTTACAATACCAACGTATATGTGCGATTAATGAGTTTCAAGATGATATTTGGAAGGGTGGTTGAATGGGACTTGTGCGAAATAATGTTCGATTCTCGTATAATTATGCACATCGTTGTGGAATCTAATAGAAACTATTTTTGCCAAATCTGGTTGGCATCGTTTTATGTAAAAGAATTTCATGGACTAAAAACCCCATTCTGGGGGGACATTTGTATGAGGCCTATGTAAAAAATGGACCTATCATAACCATTTTCAATAGGCATTGTCCTTGGGTTAAAACAATAGTACGTCCAAATTTCATTAAGATATCTTTAAAATTGCGACCTTTACTTTCCAAACAACCTTTACATGGACAACCAGCCGTATTAATGGACAGACATGCTTAAATCGGTAGATGGACTATTTTTGCTGCCCGTTACATACATCTGCACAAACGCATAATATACTCACCACCTATGGTGGTGTAGAGAATAATGACTAGCGGAGATCTTTATGAAGTTTTAGACTGTGGGATGATTTCTTGAATCACTTTTTTATTTCAAGTTTTAATACTCAAAGCATCATGTTGACAATTTTGTCTGCAGTCGGTTTCGAATCTGATATGTTTGAAATACTTCAGCATGCAGCTCCTACTATGAGAGGCAATATATTTAAACACTAATCGATGCGAACTGTTGTCAATTGCTAAAAGTTCTTGAAAATCAAACTGAAACAGAAAGACCCTACAGGTGATTCTGCATGTCATAAAGGTTACAGGTGATGGAAATTAAATATACAGCAATAACTTCGAATTCAAAAGTATAAAGTCTATAAAAAATACCACAGTAGAATTTCTGTGACACCAGGGTAAAGCTCTGTACTAAAATGAACCGGTGATATGCGGTTCAATAGATTACAGGAGACCTATAACAGAGACAACAGAGTAATCGTTGCGCAGTTACTAGAAAATTCAACCTGATACCAACTCAATTCAGATGGACAGTGTCATGTAAGAAGGGCAAAGGAAATTTTAATAAATATGTTTTCGAAAAGTGGTGTTGGTTCCCTTGTAAAAATCCAAATAAAATATGACTCTTTTATTCTCAAGGACTTTTGGGCCACCCATTTCTTAGACTTCACTCAATTTTCGTTTTAGAACCAAAATTGCCCAAAGCAATCATTGAAGTTAGACAAAAATTAGTTTCAACTAACGAAATCCACCCGAGTCCAGGAATTTATATTCCTCTTTGGCATTTTGAAACGTAGCGTTGGAATATGACGCTTCAAATTAACTGGAAAAAATGAACTGTCTTAAATCAGATTGAGAAGCAATACCAACATCTATTGTAATGAATCTGATACAATTTATGATCGATTCCAACCAGCCGATCAAGAGTAATAGATGTATTAGAAATCGATTCGGATCCTCTTTGCAATGAAATTATCCTCAATTATTTTATCAAAAAATATAATTTTATTTTCTTTTAACAAATTTCCCTTTTCTTTATTATTCATTGTAATTCAACAAAAAGATCAAACCTTTTCTTAGTATCATGACAATTATAAAATATTTCCCTCATACAGATTTCTCAGAAAATATAAATAATAACCGTCATTTGTGTAGCCAGTGTACAAAAAGTCATATTTTGCGCCACAAATACAAAAACATATATATACGTATTTGCAAAAAGCTACAATAACAAAAGCAACAAAAAAGTGAAAAGTAATTTTAAAAGTATTTTTCTAGAAATGATATAAACGAGTACGAACTCCTTCAATGTTCATACATGTATGAATTTAATATCAGAGACGTTTGCAGCTTCAATAGTTATAGAATATTTGTTAAAAGTATTTTTAAGTCAAATTATTTGTTTATTACTCTTTTCAGATTTTTATTAATAATTTTTATACGTTTATATGTATTTTGTAAAATATTAATAAATCTATACATTTTTCAACATTCAAACATTTGTCATAAAATATATAAAGAGAGAATTGAACAACATGAACAATTTATTGCTACTCAATTTTTATACCGTCTGTCTGACGTTAGTACGCGCACATCCACAATAATTGACAGAGCTGAATTAAATTTGGCCTGAGTATTTGTTATAGTTCAGAAAAGATATAGACCAATATCTAAGGAAACCACTAAGTTCAAACAAAAAAAATCGTTCATTTTTTAATTAAAATCGAAAAACTAGAATGAAATTTTGTCAAAATCGGATCAGTAAAAAAAGTTATAGCAAAAAATATAACTTATTTTATGACACATTAGGTGTTCCATAATTTTGAGAATTTACTACAAAATATTTTCTTTGAAAAACTATTTTATATAATAACATGTTTTGTAGTAATTTCCGTAGTGATCAAACCCAACACATAAACTCCAACAAGCTTAAAGTTTTATATTATTGTGTGGCATCGGACATGTCGTTTCGAAGATTTCGAACTATTTCCATTTCATATTTTATAAAAATGTGCACATCACCTAATTGGTTCTCTATGGACTGATTTTTTAATTTTAGTTCATTGAATGCAAAATGATATTAAAATGAGAATAAGACCAATCACTTTTAATGCTGTGTAAAATACGGAATGATAAAATTAATAATTTCATCATCCCACCTTCAACTAGTGTAGAGTATAAAATGAAATAAAGTATTTTTCAACTATTTTCTAACAGTCAACACGTCCCTGTTTATTATGTTTACATCTACGATTTCTTTATATATATGTATGAATATATGTAAGTTTTATTTTATATTATTTTATTGTATTTTATTTTTCATCTTCATAGCTGATTGTTTTTTATTGTATTTGTCACCCGCTTTTTTATGCTGCTACTGTTGCAAATAACTTGCCACAACAGTTGCTAAACAAGAGCAAGAAAAAAGCTGTTGTTTAAGAACAAACAAGTCCTTTCATACACACTCTGGGAGTATTTCAGTTTTCTGTTTTCTTTTTAATAGTAATTCGTTCCTTTCATTTTTTTTAATTCACAAGTTAAAGGTAAAATGAAAGAAAAGTAGTTACTCTTACATATATTTGTATTTGTATATACATATAGTAGTAGAAGCCTCTCTGTATGAATGTTTGTATACATGTGTGTGTATGTATATTTGACTTAAGTGGTACTTGAGCATAAGTTAGTTGATAACAAAAGTAAAATGTATACAAATATAAATATGTAACATACACGTACACAATTATATTTTCACATACACTTATATAAGTAGACAAGTTAAAATTATACAAAAATACAAATACAAACACAAGTAATCAAACACTTGTTTGTTTATATGATTATAATACATACAATTACATAGATACTTATTTTTATTCATTTATGCACACATACACATTCGTATAAAATATACTAACAAATACTTAAATCTCATACATAGACATTTAGTGCATATTTAATACATGTACATATAAACATACTTTCATAGTAAATTTTTATTTAAAGTAGTGAACATTTAGTTAAAAACATTTTAGTAAAATTTATAGTACTGACAAGTAAGAACTATATATAGTCAAGACCGATTTTACAATAATCTTAAAAAGCCTTCGTAGGTTTTGATTTGATGCAAGAATATATATACATTATGGGCTCTTAGATGTTTCCTTCTTAGTGTTACACACGGAATGACACTTGTGGTGGTGGAGGGAATAAAAATTGTGTTATTTTCTTAATTGGTAAAGGCAATTCCAAACACATTTTTTTTCGTGTGAAAAGTTTTTAATCGACTAAAAATTGGGAATAAAGAAAAATACACCTGTGTCAATAGTTTTGTTCCGGACTGTATATCTTAATAATTTTTAAAAATTTTCCACTCTGATTTTGAAATAGAAAGAAATCATTTCATCAAATCAATAATTTAATTTAATTTGGGATAATAAGGTCCACATTTTATAAAAAAATTCAGCAGAATATCTTTATTTATAAAAATTGTACATTTCTTCGAAATCCACATAATTGAAATTCAATTTATTGGACAACAACAAATAATCTGGTCATATAACAAGAGATTAAGTGATCGACTTGGATTTTTATATGGCCAAGTATGTACATAATTCGATAAATCCTTTTGGCTTTAAAAGCAGAATGACTCAACATGTTTTAGTGAAGATTTCAATAAAAAAATTTAGGTGCTTTTAATCATTTGTCGATGACTATGATTAGTGTTTATTGTCACATGAAACTATACCAGAAATATTATAATAATAAAAACACACACATTTCATACAAAAAGTAAACAGCTTTTGTTTTAATTTATATATGTTGCTACAAATACAACAACTACCATAAGCATCATCTGCAGCAATCGGCAAACGGACGGACGAATAATTTTATAAAATAATATAAATTCAAAATTCACTAATGAGCTATGTGTTGCACAAAAGATGCCTTATGAAAAGGAAAGCAAAATATGAAATAATATAATAAAATGAAGAAGAGAAATAAATAGGATTTGGTGTTGTTTTTTCACTATTTTATTCAAATTAAACGTACATTTTTCCTAGTACCAGCATAATACCAAATAACACACATATACATATAATATATAAAGATGTAAACCAGAAATAATAATATAACACATGTGAGTAATATAACCTACACATAGAACCCATATTACAATATATGTATATTAATTAGGGTTTCTCTTATTAATACCAGGAAATATCTATCGGGAATTTAATGAAGAAGGTATATTGTGTAACTCCAGAAAGTATCGACTAAAAATTCAAAGAATTTTGGTCAGATTATTTGTTATTGTTCTAAGCAGTTTCTTATTTTAAAAGGACACGCTTAGTACAACAACAAACCATCTGGCCAAATTTCTTTGAATTCCATATTCTGGCTATAGACTAACATTTAAATCGGCTTAGTGGAATATAAGTGTCTGATATTGATCACAATTTTAATTCTAAAGCTAGCTTCAATGCAAGGACCTTGTTAGGATTAGTTTTAGCATATAAAGGACTTACTTTTGGAATAATTGTTTTTAAATTCGACACAATATTTTTCCTTACTGTAATTTAATATATTTTAATTATTTAACGATTAGGTCCCGCTGCTGAATAGAGAGTATGCTTAAAAATACTTTACTGCAGAATAATGCCATCCAAAATTAAATATAATAATTTCATTAATATCGACACTTATTAGTCTAAAGCCCATTTATAATTATTTTTATTTTCCAGTTTTCAATATTATTCAGCTAAAATAAGTTTGGTCTTGTCCTAAATTTAAATCCTTAAGAACATCAATCCACATTCACATTTGTCTCCCATATGATGAAATAATTCAAGAATAAAAAAGTTTTATGTTTATAAATTTACTTAAAATTAAGTATTTTAATTAAATTTGGAACTAATATCTTCGACTGTTAATATCAGGAATATCGAATCACATTTGACTTATTTATTTAAGATTCGACAGAGCCGAATATACACTGAACCAAATGTCATGGGTAATATTAACGAACAATTTCCATAGAACTTTATCAATAAAAAATGTGTTAAATAAACAAATTTTTATTCTAATTTACAGAATTGTTCTTTAAATTAAAGAGATTTTGCAAATATTCTAGAAAAAAATTAATCAACAATTTTTTTAATTAAAATTTTGTTAATAAAGAAACGAAAAATATGTTTCATCAGCAGATATTCAGTAAAAACGGCAGTAATTCATCGCAGTTAAAATAACACACAAATTTATTTAATTCTAAACACAAAAACGAAATGTTTGTTTAACTATTTTTTTCATCAAATATTTTAATATTTTTTTTGTCATATTGAATAAAATATGACAAAGAAAATGTGAACTGAATATAAATATAAATACAGGAGGAAAATATTTTATATAACACTCTAATTAATATGATCTAAATTAATGCTATATTTTGCATAAATTCATGAAATTCAAATGGAAAATTAACTGATGAACAAACATGTATGTAACTTTTCATCAGGAAAACCTGCCGGTCAACTCACCACCGTCCTTTGACATTGCACTATTATCAGGTGTCTATTATTTATTTTAATTATTATCTAAACTGACTTTTTCCCGCTCCTTTGCTGCACAAAAATTCTCCTCAGTGGAAAGAAATTTCACAAAATCATAATTCTTTCACAAATCATAATTCTAACGGTAGTTGATCAATAGATTTTCGATTATCAATATTTGCTTTGTATGGGGGCTACTTCTCTCCTCTGATCCTATCCGTCTTATATTTTGTTCAGTAAAACAGTTTCTTGATGAAGTCAATGGGACCAAATTTAAAAATTCTCGATATTACAGTTCTTAAATTATTTTATAATCAATATTTTCTTTTTATCGGAAGTACTTCTTCCCTTGGACCTTACATAAAATATGTATTAAACTATTGCAACAATTTAACGTTATTCTTTTCTCAGTTCAACTAAAATTTCATAAATTCAACTTAAATATGGTATTTAAATTCCAATTACAATCAATTTGAATAATTTGCGAAAATTAACGAAAATTTTCATTATTATGAATAAAGGTTTCGTTGGTTGATATTTAACATACTTTTCTTCAATTCTGCACCCTTTTTGTTATATTTAGTATCTTTTTTGGTTCAGTGTAGAATTTTTTCTTAAATTCTCGGGAATAGAGAAACCCTAATATGTATATTTGTATATGTGTATTTGTGTATGTGTGTATTATAAACTAATTGTGCAATTATTTTAACATAAAGTGGCATAAACATGACAGAAGTGGCATTATGAGTAGCTTGACTTATGCAGTAACATCAAGATTTACATCATTTCAACTAAAATACACACACACATATATAATGTCAAAAACAAACACATATACATGTACTCTAAAATATTGCATTCAAAATATGACATTTTCCCAACAGTAAGTGAAATTGAATTATTTGACGTTTTTATTTAATGTAGTTTTAATGTAAAATTCAATTATGGTGCTTTTTTAACTTTCATTACAATAAATAAATTTGGTACGCCCTTGGCTTTTAAGGTTACTGGAATATATACCCCAAATTAATTTAAAAAAGAAAGAAATAAGGACAATTTAATGAGAATAGAAAAATAGTAAATTTCAGTCAAAATTTAAACAGGTAAAATAAATTTCAAAATTATTGAAATTTATTGTAAATAAATGAAACGCACATTGGGATAAAAAGGGTCAAAAGTGGGACTTAATGGGATTTTGAAAATCACTATCTGGATTTTTTTATATTTTTAAATAATAATAATTATAATAGTAATAATAATAATAATAATAATAATAATAATAATAATAATAATAATAATAATAATAATAATAATAATAATAATAATAATAATAATGATTATAATAATAATAATAATAATAATAATAATAATAATAATAATAATAATAATAATAATAACAACAATTGAAAATAAAAAAAAACTTTTAATTTTCTTTAACTTTTGGTGTATTTTAAAACTAAAATTTACAATGGAACCATCAACTTCAAGGATTTAAATTTATTTTTATTCAAGTATTTGTTAATTATTCTGTATTCTAGTATTTATGTTATTTTTTCGAAAATTGCCTTAAAATGCACTAATTTTTAAGTTTAATGGAATGCAACATAAATTTTGCAAGTTATTTATTCTGAAATTTTTCTGAAAAATAGTATATATATTGTGAAGAAAAAATTGCACATATTTTCAAGTTTACAATTTGTGAAGAAAAAATGGATAAAACACAAATATTTGTAAGGAAAAAAAAAATAAGTATGAAATTAGTTGCAGGTAAAGGCTGAATATATAGTAATCTACAACAAGCAGCAATAAGTATAATTTGATTTTATGATATGTGCTTGTATAAAATATTTTCATCCCACTCACATGTATGGGAGATTTATGTCAATTTCGGTGATTTTAGGAATTGGGGTTATATAAATATAAATATGAATTGGAGGTCATTTCAGAAATATTGAGATTTATGCAATACAATGTGACTTTATTAGAGCTACGCTCATTTGTGAACCGATCATTTTATAATTAGTTAAACCCTTATTTCGTAAGGATATTTTAAGGATATTTAATTGAGCAAAACATGAGCAATTCTAATAAGCTTCTTCCTTGGACGAACGAACATCGTTCGGTTTTTGAATGTGATTTATAGTCTATTGAAAAGTAGATGTAACATAATTTTATTCCAACCGCCTATGGTAGTGTAGGGAATATATCACGTTAATTTAATATGCTTCAATCCATTTATGTTCGGAGTTTCATTATTTAATATAAAAGACAGGCGGATGGACATCGTCACTCGGAAAACGCCTGAATTTATAAAATATTCTTTTTATTTAATATTTAATAACAGTCAAAGACTTTAAAATATAATTTAATACTTATTCAACCCCAGTGAAATGCCACAATCGGACTGATTTCATAGTTCTGCCAAAAGAAATATAAAAGTACATTTTCATTTTCGACCCATTTTACTCCAATGTGTGATACTTGAAAAAATCATCCTGAATCAAGCAGCATTTTAACCCATTTTACTCCAATGTGTGACTGTTGAAAAAAATAAATACATAATGGACTTTTTTCCGTTAATTTAAAATGATGTTAATTTACAGGCTTTATTAAGAATCAAAAAGATACTTTCAGAAAATTTCAAGAAATATGTGTCTTGTGGTCCTAACTATTTTCCATTATCTCTCTTGGGGTTATATAGCTTTCACAACCACATCTTCCACATCTTATACGGTTAACTGCTATTGTGCGTCTTCTTATATATGCGTTGTCCTAGATTTTGGAGTGTTGAACGTCTGTTCACTCAAGCGCCATTTTAATTATACACTTCGGGAGTTTTCTTATAGTACGGCCGCTCAATCTACATTTTCTACATTTTATTTGTATTGTTGTGTGTTCCTCGTTTGTAATGTTTCTGCATTAAATTCTGAGTCATTTGTTAATGAGTATTTGTAGTTTTTGTGATTGTGTTCGATACTAACCAAATATCACTTTGGTTCCAAATTTTGTGATCTTTGTTTGTCTGGTTATTTGTGAGCATCTCCATATTTATTGTTGTTGTCTAAATGCCGTTCTTAACTGAGCCTTTTGTTTACGTCCGCAACTGTTCTGAACAGATAGCTGAAGATATCTATCGCTGGTTAGCCCAGCAGAATTATATTATATGTACCTGCGTTGTTGATTCTCATCGCTTTGGTATTCTCGATATCAATCTTAAGCCCAACATTGTGTACTTATTTTCAGAAGTTCAACTGAATTTGGATGCAGATTTTCCTTGATTTTTGGTAGAAGTTGGAACTGTTGTCTCAAAGTATGCGGATGATTAACCGCAGTTTGAGATACCTTCTTTGAGAAGTTAAGTTTCAAGTGCTATCAGTTATCCAAGTTTTCCTCTGTGGATGCACTACACTCAGTATTTCATTTGCTTTGATGTTTTCCCATGAGTGTTTTTTATAATTGTAAATGATCACAGATTCCGGTGCTAGCGTGTCCTTTATTTGGTCAATCAAGAGTTTTTTTAGGAAGAGTTTTTTCAGACTTGTATGACTTATTGTATTTTTGGCATTTTATTTGCCCCTGAATACAAAACGGACCGATGCTCGTATAATTTGCCACATTGTTATAGAATTGCGCCAAACATTACTACAAGTCGAATTTTATCAAGACATCTTTTAAACTGAGAACTGCTTTTAATTTACATGGTTTACAACAACTGCCCGTTAAAAACATCTGCACAAATTTAAAATCCCCCAACCAATAATGGAGGTTGGATTTGCAAACACTATAAAATAATGTTCAAAATATAAAATATAAAATGTATATAAATGTACTTTAATTCCCTTATGTTCTTTTATCGATATAAAACTCAAAAAATATATCGAAATAAATCGAAGTTATTGAAATATTTTCTTACTCTCAATGAAAGCTACAGTTACTCCATATTCTTTATAGTTTACTATGAATTGATAAAATGATTAAAATAGTATTTTTATGTAACAACAAATAGTTGTTTGTTAAATCATAAACAGTTTATGAATACAAATTTACAACAAAATGCTTTTAAATACCTTTTATCAGAGACATCTTTTGTTGTTTTTTTTTTGTATTCTTTTGCATTTTAAGCTCTTTTTCCAATAATACTCGTATAAACATTAAAAAAGGAGTATTAGAAATTTCAAATTTTGTTTTGTATATGCATTATATATGTATATATGTACTATATACAAGTACATATGTTTGATGATCATAATGTTTGGCTTTCAGAAATATTAAATCATATTTGAAAAACAGAAAATTTAAGTAGTACAGGTTTCCAAAGATATTTCCAAAAACTCTAATGAAAATCTTCCTGTACACGCAGAGAAATGTCATTTTGCCATATGTTCGTCGCAAATACTAATATATTTGCGACAAACATTAATTGTTATCAGCAACATGTTAATTGTTAAATTTATTTTATTTTGACAATAATTTCGTTCATGTCATAAAATTAATTTTATTAATAAACAAATCTTATGGTCGCAATATGTTTGGAAATATCTTTGACTAATCACAATTTTATTGTTATTACACAGCCCGTTATAAAAAAACTATTTTTATTAGGAACAAAATATTATTTTCAGTTTACTCTCAACTAAAAGTGATTTTTTTTATATTTTTTTATAATTTGACGAAAACATTTCAAATAATGTTTATATAAATTCCAAAAGCATATGTTTAATGTGAAGAGTATTAAAATATTTCATATAATAATACTTATTCAAAAACAAAATAATACGAACAAAAAACTTTTTTCAAGTAACAATATTTTTTATTGAAATAACAATATTTTAGTGACGATAACAATAATTTTAGTGACGATAACAATAAACAATATTAGTGACGATAACAATACTATTTTTTACGCAAAATTATGCACAAATGCAATGCAAAATAAATAAAATTTTTTTACAATAACAATATTTTTATTGCAATAACAATATTTTTATTGGTGCAAAATTATAATGCGAATAAACATTTTTTTAGTTACGGTAACAATAACTTATAACAAAAGTATAAGATATTGTCGTTTATGATTATCAAACATGTTTTCTCTGCGTGTAGTTTATTAGGTTGAATTGTTTTAATATTTAATATTAAATATTTTTATCACAAATTTTAAAATTTGTATAAAATTTAGGATTAAAACATTTTACAGTTTTTATAAAATACGTTTGTGATCAAAACAATAGATAGAAATCGTATAGTCTAGCAGTAACAGGATGTTAAAGGATATATGCTTCTTTACTTTGTTTCTATTTAATGCTGTCCTTTGCTTTATAGAACAAAGGACACATGTTGTCAAATTTTTAATAATTTTTTAAAGGTAAAACAACATTCTACCTGAATATCTGTGTCTTATGTTTAGCTTTTTTTGTGAAATTGTTAAAAATTAAATACTGTTGTTTAAAGTATTAAATTGAATTTTATCTTTTTCATTTACTTATTTGTTGTTCAATTCCTTATTGTCTTGTTGTATTTTTATATTTTTTTTTCAATATTTCAACCACTGGTCATTGTTGTTGTAAGCTTTCAATTGCAGTTTTTGTTTTGTTTTAAAATTTTCTTGTTTATGCTCTTTGTTTTGATATTTTTGTAATAAAAATAATCTTAGATATGAAACATTTAATATTTTTATAGAATACAAAAATTAAATTAAACTTAAACTATAACACAGCATGAACTGAACTATAAATGAATTAGAACTGAACCAGAACTGAACTAGAACTGAACTAGAACTGCATTATGAAACTGCACTAGCGCTGCAGTAGAACTACACTAGAACTGAAGTAGAACAAAATTAATTGAATAAAAAAATTAATTAAAGAAAATAAACGAACACTGCTATCAGCCTTGTTTGACTTAGTTATAACTAATATAATAATATTTTGTAGTAAAAAAATCCTTTAATAAATAAAGTGATTAAATTTGATAGTGCTTTCTTTCACTTTGCTTGATGAGGCTGTCTATATCCATTTAAAATTTACCGCACTTTTCAACATCACTCTACTGGGCTTAGCTCCAGTAGCTTGGAAGATTTGCCTCTCTTACTACAAATATCACATTATTGTTTAGTGACAGGATGACAAGTCAAGTCAAAAATAAGTGGACACATTGTGATGTCTTATGAATGGAAGCAACATTTTTTGTAAACATTCCTTGTGTAAATTTCAGTATTTATAGATCCCGTTGTAACTAATGATTGACTTCATTTATCGCAACTGCATATAGTTTGCCATAGCAATAACTTTTTAGGAGCATCAGCAACATAAATTTATTTAATAGGAAATTACGAAAAATCTGACGGAATTGACTTCGATTTTCGTGCCCTGTTTTTTACCTTTATATTTTTTAGCAGCGTTCCCGTGAGGATTTTTAACTTTATTTATTTTAAAACTTGTTATTTCAAAAAGTCCTAGCATTGAGCTTACCGGGTTGCTTTCCTATGACATGAGTTGGAACCTATTTTAAAAGGTTTTTTATTATTCAGACAAATAATAATTATTTATACCTGAAATAGATTCTCTATTAACGGACAAGTTGTTCCCAGTACTTTTTATTAATATTTGAAATAGTTTGGTGACGGACCTTTTAATGATTTCTTGGTCCTAAGGTTTTGTAGAAATTATTTAATAATTTTGGTATGCACTATTTGCACGATCTCACTTCTTAACTGAAAGAGCTCAAAAAACATTTGGCCAGATTATGTGTACATTTTCTATTTTTTTAATCCTCAAAATCGGTTTTGTAGAAAAAAAAATTATAAACCGAGACACCCTCTTGAAATTTAAATTAAGACGATTATGACTAAACGGTTTTATGAAATTTAGAGCGCTGATATTATCTTTAGTGATAAATATTACCTTTGACAACTTGGTTGTCTCCATAGAAATGTGTACATTTTTCTTATAAATATATTGCACAGTATTGTATTCTACATCCACAGCAATTTATATTTATTAAATAATATTCCAAAACTTTAACCTTCACTAACTATGAAATTCGTTAGTTATTGCTAAAGAATTTTCGGGTGTTTATTACTTCAATCGCGATCGAAAGAATACCACTGTTCCTAGGATATTAGTAATTTTGTACATTCACAAATAACTAGTCCTCTGGTCCCGAGAGGAACTAAAAACTAAAATTTTTTAGACCCAAATAGAACAAAACATCCAAAAATGTTCAATATTTTTCTTTGTTTAAAATAAGTCTTTTGAAGAGAAATGTAAGGACCATATGGGCGTAAATTTTTTCTTTCAAATCATGAATGACATTTTGGAAATATTTTTCATTTCATAAAATAAAAATTAACACTCCCCGTTCCCAAATTTATTTGACGAATCTCTCGTCCGAAATCATTGAAAACATCTGAAGAATATTAAATAAATATTCAAAAGTATATGAGGAATTATTATGCGATAAATTATATAAAGTATATGTTCTTAGCACTATACTAATTAGTGCAATGAATTATACTAACTAATATTAAATAACTCTGAATTATTTGTACTAAAACTAAACCCTTGTCCATACACACTCATAAATACACTCACAAACGTATACATTATATAAAATTTTTTTAATATAACACAGAACACTTAATAAGTCATAAAATTAGTTTTATTTTTAGCTATAATTTTTTTTTTTATGAACCGATAATTTTTGGAATGATTATGAAGTATATATAATCAAATATTTTGACAAAATTTCATTGTATTTTGTTGATTTATAATTGACATTTTTAGGAAAGTTCTTTCTTTGAACTTAGAGGTTGCCTCAGATATCGGCCTATATCTTTTAACATACTGAATCGATTTTGCTGGTTTTACATAACACAAATATTCTGTTCAAATTTCATTAAACTCTGTCAACTTTTGTGGATGTGAGCGTGCCAACAACAGACAGACAAAAAACATAGCAAAATCGACTCAAATTTTGATTTGATGCTATATACACATTATAGGGTCTGTGATGATTCCTTCTACCCTCTACACAACTTGTGGTAGTGGTGGGTATAAAATCATGTTTTCTTATCGGATGGCGATCGCTTTCAGAAAAAAATACTAACATTTTCAAAATATTTCACATAAGAAGAAATATACATTAACGGCCCATATTTTATATCAATTTCCATTTCTCTCATTTCTTTCGTTTCCATTTCTTAATATCGGAATATAAAGCAAATATCTGATTTGTTTAACCATTTGTAAAAGATATTTTTTAATATTAACTAATTGAAATTATTTTCTACAATACAAATCACCGTTAACATTTAGTCACTCTTGATATAAATTTTCAAATATTAAAATTAGTCATCTCTATTTTTAGATTAATTTCAACTTTAAAATATATTTTCCATATGGACTAGTTGTCACAACCTAAACGTTTTTAAGAAAATTATCCTACAAATCAGGTCAAACATTTGGTCGTGCGTAACTTCATGCCCTTCCAAATCATTTGCAGCATTTAACTCCCATTTCACATTTGAATGATGACAGTAAATTACAAACGTTAATAGAAAATAATTTACTTGTAGTCGTTTGTCAATTCCTTTAGGGGTTCCAAAAATAAACCTGTGCTTTAGTTTATTTAACATAAGGGTTAGTAACATATACATATATTTTATTTATATAATATATATATATGTGTATCTAGACAACCAGTAGAAAAATAAATATGATTTATATTTAGTTTTTTTCACATATTTGTTAAAGTTTTGCTGCTGACCCTTATGGCAAATAACTGGAAAAAATGTTTTACTTTTTTGCTTAAGGTTAAACAAAAGAAGTTTTGCCCAGAGTTATGGTATTAAATTAAACAAAAAATATGTTTTCCGAGTTAAATAAATTAAACCACAAAAATCAAGAAGGCATTAACAGGTTATTAAGGAACAATTGGTGAAGTAATGAAATGTAAGGACTAAAGTAAATTAAATGAGTTTTATTATATAATCATTTAGGATTGTATCCTATCATGTATGATCACAATAAGTAACTCTTCAGTGTGATATGTTTAGGATTAGTCTAATGGAACCAAAGTGCAGTTATTGACTCCTTTTAAATCTTTCTTTTTGAATAATTTGAATTAAAAAAAGAGATTTATCTATTTTTTTCTCTTTAAAAAAATTTAAAAATCAAAACCAGAATGAAATCGCAAAAAGGAGTTTAAAATGAATAATTCGCACAAATTGTTGTGAAGCAGTCAAATAAGTTGTTATTAAGCTGCAAAAGGGATGTTTGTATGTCGTATGAAAAAGTTAAAAATATTCTGTTTTTGTTCTCTTAACTGAAAAAAGAGCAAAACCTTTTTTCGATTTTGCCGTGAAAAAATATATTTTTTTTATTTTTTTAATATTCACAAAGAGTAGTAAAAATTAAGATCGTTTGAAAGTAAAGATTTGTCTCCGAGTTTTTTCATAATCTGGATAGAACTATCAATATTAGTATCAAAATATCAAGAGCTTAAATTTCTATCCTAAAAACTGGTACACAATGACTCGTTTCATAGATAAAAATAAACAAGTAAAAATGCTAAATTCGGCTGTGACTAATTCTTTATACAATCCTCATTATCACTTATATTAAAAAAATGTAGGTTAAAAATATATATTTTTGGAAAAGTCACAATCGGTAATTAAATACAGTACATTATTATAGCACTTAAATTGTGTTAAATTTATACATTTTGAAAAAGATTTTTTGGTGAAGTTACTTGGGAGCTAGAAGAAGTTATGGAATGAAGATCATATAATATTTTCTTTATTAAAAAAAATATTACAATACCAATGTGCTTGTTTATGCCCTTCAAATTCGGAATGTGAGTTGTATGGGACCTATAAGAAATAATGGACCGATGCTCATATAACTTGCCTCATTATTTAAAAAACATGAGACTTATTTGTACCATATTTCGTTGAAATTGAAAGTTTAAAAATTTACTAAATAAAGTATTTTTGAACTTATTATATTATGAACACAATATTTTCATGGACAGCCAGTCATTCAGGTGGACGGACGGACATTATTAGCTCAGAAAGTGAAACTGTGTATACCTTAAATCTTTACCTTAAAACTTTTATCTGACCGTTATAAACATCTGTACAAATACATCATACTACATCGATGGTGGTGTAGAAAACAAGGAACATGGGAGCATATGAGTTATATTAATAAATGATATTATATTCAGAATATTCTTAAAACATTGACATTCTCAAAATACAACCTCCCCAAATTGTTTGAAAGCAATATAGATACATTCTTGTGGATATAACTTAAAATTTACTTTGTCCCAACCCATCCTTCTCAGAGATGTTAAGGAATTATGGAAGGAAAATTAAATGTCTTATAAACATAGAATGGGAAAAAGTAGAAATAATGAACTCCTCTATGATGAACACTACTAAATAGTGATTGATACCGAAATCTCTCGGACTTTATGATTATATTTCATATATTATTAGTTTAATAATTGCAAAATATTAAAACAAATTTTTACAGTTTTCAAAAAATATACCAAAATGTGGAACATTCAAAAAATCATGTTGCATAATCAATGACGAAAAAATGTTATATTGCTGATGCTCGGGAAATAGCATCAAGACCCAAAAACAGTCAAACTTTCCCAAAGAGTTCTTGTTAAGGCAACAAATGTTGTTGCGGCAAGCGTACGATCTTTGGTGGCACTTGACCTGTCAAAAGCTTGGTTATCTCACCGAAATTCACAAGTTCTTCACTGCACGTAAAGTGAAACTTTCAGCAAAGAAGTAAATACAATTTTAGGGATCGTAGTCGATGGAATCCAAATTCCGACTATTAACCACCCAAAGATCTCAGTGATTACATTTGACAGCCTTTACTCCTCCTCAAATCATGCCACTGCAATCACGTAAAATCTACGTTCGCGAAGTGATACGTAATAGAGAAATATTCAAAGCCGCCAGAAAGAAGTCTTAAGAACGGCCTGTAAACAATTCTCAGTACAATGTCTACATGAGGGGACTAATATCTTACGGTTAAGGAACATAATGAAATGCTAACTAAACAGTTCCTTATGATTAGGATCATTTTTTGAATATCATTCATACTGTATAATTGTCTTGCTTGAAGTCCGACCACCTCCCATTGCAGACTAAGAGGGAAATCAGCCGAAGGTCGACAAGAGCAGTTCTAGGCTCAATGCCTACTAGTCTCGTATTGACCGTATCGTTTCCAATATTTGTCCTGCATTTGACCAACGGCCACATGATAAACTGTACAGGCTCTTCCTATAGCAGTGGCAAAATTTGTTGGCCTGGAGTTGAACCAAAACACGAATCACAACAATTAACTAACTTCCTTTTACAGCTGTTACTACAACAACTATAAAAACGTTAATGAAATGATTTCCGAAAGGGTTTTAACAATTTCATCACTTGTGGTTTAAACTATTATTTTTATTAACATTCATGTATGTTAAAAATTTTTTTCTATCTCACTCCTTATTCTTTAGGATTTCCTTTATTCACTCTATTTCATTCATAAATATGTTACATATGTATAATTAGGCAAACAAGGATTTATGAAATATTTCTCATAACATATAATTTGACTTAAAAACATTTTGTACAAAACAATTAAATAAATGGAATAAAATTAAATTTGAAAAAAATAATAATAAAGAAGAATCGCATGAAAGTAACCATTAAACTAACACTCTTTAGAGTTGTTAACATAATACCGTCATTAGTTTTAATGCACACAAAACACTAATTAATTTACAAGACATGAAATATTTTTTGGAATAACTAATATTATTTATACAGAAATATGTACAATATACATACATATATACATACATAAATATATGGATAAATTCCCATAGACTAAAGTAAATTGCTTATATATTTATATGTGTGTGAAAATGTGAAGGTTAACATGTACATATATGCAACCCATTTCCTAGATATATACATTCGCATAGTTATAGTCATATGTACATGTGTAATACAATGCATTTACTATATGCATTATAGTGATGGATAAAATAAAATATACCTGAATTAGTTCTATAAATTTGACTTTAGTCGTAGAATCTTAAATCGTTCGTTAATGGGGACCGGAGAAACGCTACGCAAATCTAATCACCTTTTTCTATATAAATTTTTGATTAGGTCAGAAGGGTATATAGAAGTTTGTCATTCCATTGTTAATTTCGACAATTTTCGCCTTATTCCGGATCGATATGAAAAAATTGATTTAGCTATATCCGTTTGTCTGTCCGTGTGCTGGTTGAAATTAAGTTTATGAAGCCGACCTATAGTTAATATGTATGATATGTAAATCAAACGATTGGAAATGCTTTCGAGAATTTTTGCTACTGAATCTAGGGTAATTGGTTAATAAAGGGCTCAGATATTAGCAAAAAACTGAAGGTACCTTAAACTATTTATATTCTACAAAGAAAGATAATTTAAAATAGCAATACTTTATCATGTTTTATTCTTGACTGTATTTATTTTCCTACAAACACATATGTATATATTTAAATAAAACGGCGAAGCTATGAATTAGGAAACTTAACACCGGAAAGACTTTATGGTAGGATTTTGTGTTAACGTTTTTTCAAAAACACACTTTAGTTGCATGCATCTGCACAAGGATTCTGCATATGTATATATAAGTAAATAAATATTAGTATAGTTACTGTATTTAGGTAACACTAATCTAAAGCTCAGGTGTTATTTGGTAGATGTTGAAGAATTTGGAAATATGTGTAATTTCATAATAACATATTATTTTCTTATTTCTAGGTCGATTATATAATACTAACAAAAAATATTGTCAAGTATTAAATAAAAATTTGGAAATTTATATTTGTTTACATAATTTTCTAAATTTTAATATACTCACATGTTTTACCCTACACCATCGAAGGTGGTTGGGATATTATGCATTTGTGAAAAATCGTGTTACACCCACCTTTAAGTATACCGTTTGATTCAGAATCACTTTCTGAGCCCAGTCAACGATGCCGGCCGTCCGTCCATCTGTCTGTCGGTCCGGTTGGCTGTCCATGTAAATGTTCTGAGCAAAATTGCCCATGTTCGCTCCAATATTTCACGTACCATCTATGCAAATCTTCTTTCCGGAATGGAGTTTTAAGGTCACAAAAATCCTAAATATAAAGTAATTTAAACGGAATCTGGCACAGGTAAATTAGAAAATTAAATTATACGAGGGTAATTCATTAATTTTTCTTAATGCTTGTAACATGCAAAAAATGATGTTACACCCACCTTTAAATATAACGTTCAACTGAGAAACACTTTTTGAGTCGATTTAGCGATATTCGTTCCTCCGTCCGTTTGTCTGTCCGGCTGGCTGTCCATGTAAACGTTGTACACACTCTACAGGTGGTAATTTTAAAAAGTCTCGGTGAAATTTGGTACATAATATTATTTGGGATTAAGGACATAGATATATTTTACGTGCCTCTCATACAAATATTCTTCCCGGAATGGAGTTTTACGCAAATAACACAAACAAGTCTTATAATATTCGGTCTATTTTTCTCATAGATCCCATACCAACCCCTTTTATCCCCAATTATCACTTTTGGAGGCTAAAGTCTCACATATACGCTGGTATTGTAATAAAACTTTGTACAATTAAAATAAACAAAAGCAAAAATTTATGTTCTAAATTATACAAGGTCGATTCATTATTTCTTGTAGTTCTCATATTACACAATTATACTTCAAAATTTTAATCCACCAAAACTCACTAAATAACTTTTTCCAGTTTTATCCATTTTGAATGATTTTCCAGAGCTATAGAATTTGGACTTTTGTAGCACTTTTCATTTTTAAGCCAAAACTTATTTGTACTTATCCAATTTCATTAGTTTTTAGTATGATCACGAATTTAATCAGGATTTTTTTTCGTCGGAACTTTTTTTGTGATCAAGAGCAAGGAGATTGTAATAAAATTTTCCAATTTTTTTCTTCATAATGAGTGAAAAAAGCATTAACCAGCAGATTTTTCACAACTTCCCGATCAAAATTTTATGTTGCTAATACTTGAAGGAATATAGAAAAAAATTTAGACCCAAAAACTGTCGAAGTTTCCCAAAAAATTGAATCATTGCTACAACGGGCTCCATAAATACTGAAATCTACATCAAGGAATTTTTACAAAAAGACAGCTTCCATTCATAAGAACTCATTATGTCTCCACATATTTTTGACCTGACTTGGCATCCTGTTACTACGGTAAACAGGCCTTTAAGTGGTTCTTGAATAATACTGTATCAAAACAGGCAAATCCTCCAAACTAACCAGATGAAAGATCAGTTGAGTGATATAAGGTTACGATTAAAAAGGAATTTTACAGCACAAAATACCTGCTCAACAAAGCACTATAAATACCTTAATGGAAGGGTTTCCGAAAAAAGGTTTAAAATTTCTTCACTAGTGATTAAATTGTAAATTGTAAAAATAATTTCAACTAAATAAAAAGTAAAATTTTAGGTTTATTGGTTTCGTTTTCCACTCCTTGAAAGAATTCAATCTAAATAACTTTAATATTTTAATTTGTCACTAAAAATGGTCAAGTTTATAAAAATCTACCTCAAAAGTTAAGAAAAAATTAGTATCATCCATATATATACTAATATGCAAAAGTGATATAAAAAGCATCACTTTTTTCATTTTCAATTAAAAAATACAAAAAAGAAGTTCTAATATCAGGAAAACAAAAATAAAAAACAAAGAGTTTTAATATAATTTTTCTTTGAATTTTTATAGAAAAACTGGACAAAATGCAACAAATATAATCGAACACGCACACAAATACATGAAATATATACAAAATATATAAGTATGTATAAATTGCTCTATAAACATAAATATTCAAATGAAATCACTTGACCCACTCAGTGTTTTTTCACTTTTTTCTCTTTTTTCATTTAAGGTGAAAATATTGTCATATATTTTAAGTCTCTTTCTGTTTTATTTTTTTCCAAATGCAGTTGGATTAATAAGTGAAAATTATGGTACTCTATGGAACCATAAAACATTTTTTATTTTCATTTTTATTTTAGTTTTTCTTTTTTTCATTTGCCTTTATATTTATTTCACTTTTTCTATTTTGCCAGCAGATGGATATTTTTATGGGTTTGTCACTTTGCCAACTTAAATAAAATCGTTGTTACTTTATCCAGCAGGTCTGTGGGCAAGAGTTTGGTGGTTAAAGGGTACAAACATATTTATGATAGAAGGCAATTTTGGCATCATTTTCTAAATATTAAACGAATAACTGACCAAATGATGTACATTGTAGTTTTATTTATTGATATTAGTAGTTGTTACGAAAATAATTAAAAAGAGATATATATTAAAGTCATTTGGCTCATTAAGTGTACTTTATAAAGTTAGTATACATTTTAAGAGTAATTTAAAATCTATAATGGAAAATAACACGCAAGTGGTGAAGAGGTTATATTAACTTTGTCATTCCGTGCGTAAGGCCAAGAAGGAATCATCTCAGACCCCCATAAAGTATATATATTCTTGCAACAAATCAAAATCTGAGGCAATTTAGCTATGTCCATCTGTCTGTTGGAAACATACTTATGCCTACAATATTTGTCAGAGTGAAATATTCAAAATTTTGATACACCACAAAATCTGTATGTCTTATGAGAAGATTATTTTCGGAAATATGCCACATATATTTATAATATTTTTAATATTTCTTTGAGTAATAAACTCAAAGAATTAAGATTTGACTAGAACTCTATCTGTCCATACTTTGATATAACTCCAATATAATTCCCCTTCCCGGAAAACGGTTTTGAGCTTATAAAACACTTGAACCAAATCTATTGAAATTTAGCACAATTATTTTTCTAACTGTCCTGAATATATCTTAGTTTCACCATCAATCCATTATTTTTTATTATAACTTCAAAATAACTCCCCTTCTCGGAAAATGGTTTTGAGCTTTTAAAAAAACTAATTTCATTGAAATTCGGATTTTAAATTTGATTTTAGTAAAATTTGATTTGGTGTTTTATAGTTGCATAAATCTAAATCTTGAGACTTATACACTTAAAAGGGATTTTCGAAAGTGGGTTTGTATAAGAGTAATTTGGGAACCGATCTTCTTGAAATTTACCATGAGGATTTAGACTGATGCAGAATTTTGCACCACATTTTAATTAAACCTGCTACCAGATTGTGAAATTCATGCAAATCAAACCAGACCATCTAAAATGACAGATTTTTTTCTAAAACAAAAAAGTTTATCACGGTTAATTGTGAAACAAGTCAAGAAAGTGAAAAATGAAATTTCTTTTATATATAATCGTATTTTATTATTAAAATCTAAATCAGTTCCACCCGAAATGATAAATAAAAAACATAAGGAAAATGTGTATGAATTATATCAATAACATATTTCAGATGATTTTAAAATAATTTAAAATAATTTTTTGATAATTACGAAAATGGTTAACGTTTCAGATTACAAAAATGAATTCCAGAATCAAATATTAAACCCTTTTCTAAATATGAATCACTCTTATTTTAAGTATTTTTTTAATTCGTGGCGTATGATTAACATTTAAAGATAGAAGAAATTACTTATTAGTCATATCAATAATATAAAGTATACGCCTAGAAGAAAGTAATAAATTTTTATTGTTTCCCAAAATGGAGGATTTAAAAAGAATTTAATACAAAAATAAGTTGAATAAAACCAATTTCGGAAAAATTTTAATCATATTATACAATTAAGTATCCTTTACCTCTTTTTCGAAGATTGATAATTGCGAAAATGGTTTATGTTTTAGATTACAAAAATTAGGATGGCAAATATTTGAATTCTAGAATCAAATATTAAACCTTCTAAGTTATTTATTAAACTTTTTCTAATATTAAAAACTCCTATTTTCTGTATTTGTTTAATTCGTTACGTATGATTAATATTCAAAGAAACATGGATAATAAATATTAAACATACGTATAGGGGAAATCACATTAAATAATGTGCACTAATTTATTTATTATCTTAAATACTTTATTAAAAAGTAGCATATTTTAAAATTGTCTTATAAAATATTTCTTGTAGGAAATGGTGGAACGTAAAATTGATTTTAAAATTTTATATCAATTCAAAAAGATGTATAAAAAGAATTTATAAACCGTAAACGTTAAAAAAAGAGAAAATTTATGTAATACATAATAAGTGTTTAGTATACATATTCCAGAAAATATATTTAAATTAATTATAATAAAAAAGAATGTGCCCACTCAAACTAATAAAACTTCTACGTAACTGCTTTTACAAAATGATCAAGCATATTTTCGTTTTCCTCTTTTTTATTCAGTTAAATTTTTGGTAGTTTATGTTTGTATAAATGTACATATATTTTGTAATCTTTTTTCATCAAAGGTGGAGTAGAAATTGTAAATTGGGCCTTTTTAGAGACAAAAATGCTTGTAGTGTACTTATTTTTATTTTCAAATGATTTTAATTTGTCCAGGTGTTCAAACTTTTTATATAAACACTTCCAATGTTGATTAACGACATTATTAAATCTACTTTATAATTAAAAAGGATATTAAAATTTCCATAAATTATTTGAACAAATATTTATTAATGAAGAACACGTTACGCAGCTGTTCGCTTGAGGTCCAATTAATTTTTTAAACATGTGTACAGGGTACAAATTCCTTTTGTTCTTTCACGGCTTTTATTCTATATCAGTTCTGCGAACATCATTTCTTCGTTATCTAATATTGTAGCTGATTCAGGCAAAAACATTGAAGAATGTTGGGTTCCATGTTTCACAACCTGTTTAATGGAAAGATATTACAGTAATTTGTGAACCGTTAGAGAAATCATTAATGAAATTTTACATAGTAAGACCTGAGCATTTTCGAATCGATTTTGAAAACAAGCCCTGTGGTGATGCTCCGTGAACAAGATTTTTTTGCAAATTTTTTGCTTAATCCGAGTTACAGCACACGACAGTTCATTACTTTGTGTAAATACTCATGATATCAAAATTTATAATTTTAATGAAGATGAATGACAGAAAGATAAGACCATACAATCCGATGAACTCAAGACGAACATAGCGTCTAGTAATGTTGTACTGTAGATAACATTCTATCTACAGTACAACTTTTGACTTCGAAGGCGACCATATTAGTTGTCAGTGGATTCCACATAACATACAAGTTCTATGAAAAAAATGTAATTCTTTTTCTGGATTTCAACAAATTCAAAAAATTTTCTGTAATCTTAGATGGAATACTGCAAGAAATATTTTCATTCTATGATTTGGATATAGACGGAAGCACACTTCGTTAGCAAATAGAAGTGCCAGTTTCTACGGCTGGCATGGGATTATTTTTGGAATTCCTCAAAATACACGAACCTACTGATATATCAGTTCCTAGATGGAGTATTACTAAAATCCAACGGAAAAAGTACCTGACGATGCTACATTGGAGTAGTGTCTTAAAATTTAAAAGAGTGTTTGGACCGACCACAAGCATGTACCCGTCCTGACAGATCATTTCTATTTGATGAGTTCAAAGCCTAGTCTCTGCATCAACAGATATCTAAGTATCTGACTCGGTTAAAATGACGGGTCAGTGGGGAAGAATACTGTCACCACAACTGTTTCGAATAGTGTTGGCAAGTTAGGAAATACCGACTGAATCTTTGGAGATATTTCAGTTAAAAGTGTTAAAGCAATTTTTTTAATTAGGAGTCCAGGCCATTCTCATACCCCCTAGGTTTTACCAGGGTGAATTTATATTGATATTTTGAAAAATAGTCAAATATTTATGTACGTTATGAGTCAAAAGGAGTTTGAGATGCATTTTTCTTAAGTATGCCCCAGACGTTTTCCAAATTCTAAATAGTGTTGCAAAAGAACACGACATCACCTTAACAAATTTAATCTGATTACATTTTGTTAAGGTATCTTCTTTGAACACACTGTGTGTTTAAGTTATTCAAAGTGAACTACAGAAAGTAAAGTAATACCACTTCAGTTGTTTAAATCGCAACGGTCGCCTTTTTTATATATTTATAATGACATCCTCACTGAACAAGTTTGTCATCTAAGAATATTTAAATTAAAAAAAGTTTTCCCAAAAGATTTTCGAAACTCTTCGAAAAAGGCCTTCCATAAGAGGAGCTCATATACTTCCATTCGGGGAGGTCTTATAACAAAGTTACCATTTACCAAACAAACATACATTTGGTAGCGGTTAAAGCATTTTTTGTTTGTTTCTTTATTTGCACTTTTCTTCTTTGAGATGTTTTAACGCATTAAAACGATTCTTTTTTATTTGTACACTTTTTTTGCGTTCATTTATTTACCAACTCAGCGCGTTAAGTGTAAAACTCCATTTAGTTTGTCTTATATTATTTTTTTGCTGAAAAATAAATTTTAATATGAGAACAACACCAACAACAACAACTACAACAATGTAACAATGTAAATAGTTGTTATGTATTTTATTTCACTCCTCTCTTTATTTAAATGTCAAACCACAACATCCACCCATTTGTATAAATTAATATTTATGTATTTTAAGCTTTTAGTAAAACTTTATATGTGTATGGGTGTGTGTGTGTGTATTTTATTATTTGGTCTATTATTACCGTCCTTTTTTTTGGAATTTTTGCTGCTTTCAATTGAACTAATGATCCTTTGTAGCGCAAAAAAAACTTTAACAATATTTCACACTCTATACTTTTTAGTTTTAATAGTGAAAGTGTTTTATAGTTTTTGTTGTTGTCATTTTAGCGTTGATAGTCTATTAAAGTCTTATTATAACATTAAAACTTTTGGGTCCAAACATTAATTTCAGTTTGGAAGGATTTTTTCTCTTCATTTCATCGTTAGCAGTAATTTGGGTGTAAGTGTATGTCCATTGTTCAATAGACATTTTATATACTATATAGTGTACATATGTATACATATATGTATTTATGAGCATTCACTGTTGTTCATGGAAAACTATTTTTATATGAATTTATTAACATTTTGGGAATTGAGGGTTAAATGTAAATATTTATTTATTTACTAAATAGAAAAAATGGGAAAAATGTTAAAAAAAAGAAAAATATATAAACTTTTTGAGTAAAAGTTGCAATTGTCGGTAAATTTTTTTAAAAACTTAAATTTTGAAATGAACGAGAATTCGTAAAAATGCGAAAAATTGTGATTTAATGTTTCATACATAATTTGTATTTACATAAAAACTGATTATATGCATACAGCTACCACTATCAGTGGTGAAGAGGGTATATTAACTTTGTTGTTCTGTGTATAATGCTAAGAAGAATCATCACAGACCATAATGTATATATATTTTCTTGTATCTTATAAAAATCTGACTCGATTAAGCTATTGTCACGTCTAGAATAATTGACTGAATTCAATGAAATTTTGCTAAGAATTTATTATTGTCCTAAGCAGTTTTCCATTTAAAACAAGCTATATCGGTCCATTAACAAAAAAATTAAAGACCAATATCTGAGATAGCCTCAAAGATTCGCAAAAGAGCTTTTCTAATTTTTCAACAAAAAGTAACTGGATTAAAACAAGAAATTAAACTGTTACATATAGTTATATGTGTTTCATTATCGCAAAAAAATCTACAAAAAGCATCAAAGCAGCCTAAATCATGGTATAATAAACACAGCTTAACTCTATTGGACTGGCTTGCTGTCCGAGTTTTAATTCATTGGAGGACTGGGATATAAGACCGTAAAGTTTATTCAAATAGAAAAACCTTATTATTGGTTTATATTCAAGATTATTTAAACATTTAACGGGAAAGAGAGAAAATTCATAATTTAAAACTGTTAAAAAATGTTAATTTTTGTCGACTTAAGCCTATGGCAACTTTTGTTCCACAAAATACCTTTAGGATTCGACATTATTTTCTAAAATGCCCTTTCCAAAAAAATCTCAACGGTAACGCTGCTCCCAACTTATTCGATAAGAAAGTAACTCGGTAAGCTCAGTGCTCGAAATATTTGGTATGAAAGTTAAAGTTAATACAGGTATTAATACATACTATACTCAAAAGGTCTCTAGCATGAACGCAAGTGAAAATTAAGAGGCTGAAAACAGAGCACGAAAATTAAAGTCAAGTATTTTTAAAAAAATAATTCCTGCTGCACAATGGAAAACCAAACGTATATTTTGTTAGATTGTGATACTTGAGAATTTGTTGAAATGTTTAGTATCCAATTTCGAAAAAAATTTCTTGGTATGGAAAACAATATGTAGTTGTAGTACAAGCTGCAGTACGACAGTCTCTGTAACTACAGAAAATTTACATTAAGAATGTTTACAAAAAAGACTTTATTATGTGTCCACTTATTTTATTATGAAACAAGAATTTTTTAAAAAAATTTGTTTTTGGTCTGTAAATTTTAACAGCATTCCTGTCAGAAACTTTTAGAGTTCTGCATTAGCTTCAATTTTTCATTCATATATTTCGAAAATTGACCTAACCAGGCTGCTTTCGTACCGGCTGTGTTGGAAGTTCTTTTAAAAATGCTTTATTTATTTTTTGGCTGTAGAAACATCATATGGACCATTCGCTCTACCAAAACGAACAACTCTTATTGGTCCTGTTTAATAAGTTGTAAACAGTTTAACGGCAGACTTTTGAATGCTTGGAGAACCTTTTGTAGGACCAAGATGGGTTTTGTAGTAAAATTATTAAATATTTTTAATATTTAATAATTATACTACGCATTTTTTCTGTTGTACAAAAAATCTAATAGTACTTGAGTTAAAAATTTTAATGAAAAACGTGTGTTAAGAATTTTTCGAATCCTGGACAAATTTCATCAAGATTTCTTTCGCAAAATTTTTGCAAAAAAGTTTTGTTTTATTTAGTTTTTCGATTTTCTCCAAAATACGTTTGCATAAGTCGCGTTAGTAAAACATTAAAAATTGTATTTAAATACTGTTATTTAATTCAGAAATTAAATTTTTAAAAATTTTCATTTAAATTATTTACTTATTTACTAACCTAATTGTTGTAATTCATAAAGATTTATTTTATTTAATTTTTAAACTCTTAAACAATTTTAATTAAAATTTAAATTGAATTTTAATTAAATTTATTATTTTCATTATATAATATTTATAAATTTATATATGTATGTGTATATACGACTATTATTTAATGTTAATTAAAAAGTATTTCAATCTTGAAGCAAAAGAACACTAAATAAATTCAATTTTCAATTCAATAAGAATGTAAATAATAATTTTATATTTTCTTAAGGGCATTTTTTGGTCAATTGTAAATAAAATCTTAAAGGAATAAACAAAATGTAAACAAATATAAAATTAATCAAAGTAAATTAAAGATTCAAATCGTCCGGACGCGTCCTATATATTTATCTTAACAATACGTGTGATTGTATGTGTATATGGGAAAGTGTTTGTTTGTTTAATAGAGTAAAAAATATATAAAAAATGTCTTAAAAATATTATTAGAAATAATATTAATACAAATGTAAATACTGTAATATATGAATGTATGTATGTGTGTGCACTCTATTACCAATATGGATTTGTACATTTGAAAATTCTTTCAATTACATACGTATTTATTGTTATAAAAAATGTCTTAAAAATATTATTAGAAATAATATTAATACAAATGTAAATACTGTAATATATGAATGTATGTATGTGTGTGCACTCTATTACCAATATGGATTTGTACATTTGAAAATTCTTTCAATTACATACGTATTTATTGTTATAAGGAATAAGATCAAAAATTCCTTAACACACATTTTTCATCAAAACTTTTAACCCAAGTATTATTTTGTTTTGTTTATTTTATTATTTTGTTTTTTATTTTATTTTATTTTATTTAATTGTATTGTATTTATTATTTATTTTTATACCCTCCACAACCACAAGTGGTGAAAAGGGTATATTAACTTTGTCATATCGTATGCAACGCTAAGAATAAGACCCCAATACGTATATATATATATATATATATATATATATATATATATATATATATATATATATATATATATATATATATATATATATATATATATATATATATATATATATATATATATATATATATATATATATATATATATATATATATATATATATATATATATATATATATATATATTCTTGCTTAATCTGAGTCGATTTAGCTGTGTCTGTCTGTTCGTCTGTCCATCTCTCTCTATTGTAAGCACACTACATAACTGATCGTGCTTAATGAAAATTTGCCTGAGTATTTATTTAGTCCTGAGAGTTTTTTTAATTAAGACTAACAAAATTGATTCAGTATATTAAAATATATACATCGATATCTGAGACAACCTTTGTGTCTCAGTAAAAAAACTTTCGTAAAATTGTCAACTAGAAATCGTCAAATTAGCACGAATTGTCATAATATTGAGTTGTTACCATTCGAAAATTATCAAAATCGGTTTAGTAGTAAAAAATTATAGTCAAAATATTAAATTTGATTACTCATTAAGTGCTTCTGTATTTTATCATATAAATATATTGTATGCGTTTGTGTGTGAGTGTGTATGTACGAAACATAACTCATTTACTTCATACGATATTTCGGTAGAGGTTATTAAAGATTCGTTATAGCCAAATGTAGCATTCTTACTTTTTTATCATTACTTTTTAAAACATGTCAGTTTTAAAAAGTAATTGCTTCCAATGTTATTAAATAGTATCGAGAGAGATGAAAAAACTTGTTAAAATAGAAGGTACGATCCAACTAATGTTTCTAAAGCCATTTTAAACACATCCGTTAGGAAAGCAGCTTGGTTAGCTCAAAACTCAGACAATTTGAAGGTATTTAGAAAATACAAGGCTTAAAAAGTTCCTGACAGGAACACCGCTAAAAATTGAGTGGTCAAAAACATAACACGCAAATGGAAGTCAAGTTTAAAAAAGACATTCTTACTTCATAATAGATGATGAAACTTATATAATGACAGATTTTTCGCAACTTCCTAATCAAAAAGTTTATGTTCCTGATGCTCGAGGGAATGTTAAAGAAAAGTTTAGGACCCATAATCAGTCGAAATTTCCCAAAAAGTTTCTGGTACAGAAAACAATATTCAGATTTTAAACAGAGATTAGCGGAGATTAGCTACCAGCACTATAGAAACGTCAAGGGAAGGGTTTCTGTAAAAAGTTTTTGTGAAAAAAATAGATAAATATTTTTTTATTAATTGTAATAATAATTTGAATCCAATATCAAATCAAAATTAAAGCTCAAAGTATAAATTATATTTACATATATGTATGTTAAGAATCTTTTGATCCCAGTCCTTATGTATGTAGTTATGTACAAGCAATCAAATAGTCAACAAAAATATTTCCTATATTCTATATTTACAGTGACGCAAACAAAAATTGTGCTTTATAATTTCATAAAATTTTGATAAAAACTGTTTTTAAATTGCAATAATTTATTTTTTACAACAACTTTTGGAATTAAGATGCCATATTTAGTTTTAAATTAAAGTTCAAAGAATTCACTTTAAATGTTGTCTATATTTCAGGGTTAATAAAGTAATATAGTAAAAAAGTAAAATATTTACTTTCAAAAACATTTGATTTCGCTCCACAGTACATTTTAACAAAGCTCTTAAGTAAATACTTTAATCCCAAAATATGTTCAATGTACATACATACATACATACATACATACATACATACATACATACATACATACATACATACATTCGTATAAATATTCTTTTGTATATTTTAAATGGTAAGATTTTAAGGTCATTAAGTTTAACCCTTAAAATCAAATAAATTCACACAATTTTTGTTTAGTGCCCGCAAGTCATAGACATTTAATTCAAACACTTTTATATTAAAAAACATATATATTTTCTTTAAGGATAAAGTGATTTTTTCCATTATTTCAACAACTAGTTGAAATGGTTAATTATTTCCAAAAAAATGAAATGAACTTATTGTTAACAATTTTAGCTCTTCCTTCTAGTACTATAAAAAACAAAAATTAAAGATTTTAAATTAAGAACATAATTTTGCGTTTTATTGTCCATTTCAAAGTTATGACTTATATAAAAGATACAATGAAAAATAGTCTGATATTCTTGAAATTCATCAAATATATTGTGATTTTGATGACTCTAATATTAAGAGTTTATTTAGCTAAGAATTACCCAATTTTGAGAAGGAGCCCCATTGCAGGCCCTTGATTTTAAAGTTCGTCATACTTTTAAATGCTTTGAAATGTGTGTCAAACTTCATTGAAGTACTATGGAATTAAGAGTTTTATTTGCTTGAAACTCATTTCCGGAAGGGGCCTTATATTTAATTATAAAATTATTATTCATTACAAAATAACTTGTGTCGGATATCAGAGGGATTGATAAATGTGTTTCAGCTTTTTAAGATTAAAATGATATTTCAGGAGGAGTATCCTATATGAGTGCTAAAGTAAAATATGCAATTCACCATTCATGTCAAGTCCAAATTTGTTTTTTTCGAATTTTATCGAAGTACAATAATAGGCCTTATTACCAGATCTATTGTCTAAAATGGAGCGATATTCATAAATTGTATACAAAAGACTATTAAAAAAATAATTTCAATTGAATCGGTCGATATTTCCAAAATTTGTAAGCCTATTCCAGGAAGGAGATTTATATGGAACTAATAATGATGGTCTCAGTGAGATACAATTTTCTAGTATGTATTCTGTCCTTGAGCGTATGAGTGATAGTGTATATGTATGAAATATTACTTATTTACTTCAACCGAATTTGTGGTGGAGGGTATTGAAGATTCGGCAAACAAAGTTAGTTATTATTGTCTAAAAATTTATACATCTTTATTTATAACCGCTTATGAAACAAAGAGCTTTTCAATGGTTCAATACTTTACTATTACTCTAAAAATCTATATTCCAACAGATCAAAATATAATTATGAATTTTATTCGACAAATAATTTTTTTATTAAATCAATTAAGGCCTTATTCAAAATATTGTTAACTAAAAACTTTATTTGTATTTCATTTTTTAACTTAATTTTTAACTGCAATTTTTAATGGTATTTTACTATAAATGAACTTAAGTTTATTAATAATAATGGTTAAATGGTATCACATTAAAATAATGGGTGGATGACCCTTTTTGTAGGTTCTCTGTCTCTGTCCTTTCTTAAAGAAATTACGCACCACACTTTTGGAACATTTAATTTTACGACAAATTTCTCTGTGGGAACATTATTGATCATGAAGAAGAAAAATAATTTGGATATCTTCTTGATATTATGAAATTTATCGATTAAATATATCGATTAGCAAAAAATTTAGATATTGTCATTATATTATTTTATAAATATTATAATGACAAAATTAATAACATTTTAATAGCAATTTTCAAATCTGCGTTTATAGAAATATTCCACATTGAATAGCACCATGCATGAATAATAATCTTGTTTATTTTCTCATTAAATTAATTTTGAATAATAGTAACACAGATAAACAAATCATGTAAGAAGTAATAGTCGGTCAAGCCCGACTATTTAACACTCTATACCACATTTTTGTTTATAAGTAAAGATAAAAAGGGTATAGATAGATATTTTTACCCAGCTCAAAACAAGTTATAATTAAAAAAATTAAAAATTATGACTTTGAAAAATTTTATTTTAAAATACAAAAAGTATCAGTCCAGCCACTTTCAATCAAAACACTGTCTGTAAAATTCATAAAAATCTAAGTGCTTTAATTTAAAAATAAATTTTCATCTTATTTTGTGGATACAAGAAAACCAAAACATTGTTAAAAACGCGAACATAATTTTTACTTTTTGTTTTTAAAAATATTTATGTTTCAGTGCCAGTTGAAAACGATCATCTGAGGGTTAATATGAAAATCAATATATACAAATAGTTTGTTTACAAATTTGATTGCTGTTAAACGAATTAATTTTTCCTTTAACTCATAAAAATCATCAATTGATTCTGCAAATAATTGTTTATCCAGTGACCTTTAATAAACAGTCATTTAAGGGAAAATCTACATTTACATTACAGAAATGGTTCTTTAATGAAAAATGTATATTATTTTATAACAAATTTTAATATTTAACAAATTTAATCAATATTATTATTAATAAAATTGATAATTTGTAATCTTTTTATAAAATTTATATTCACAGTCGTTTATAAAAATATGAATTATTTTTATTTTAATTTATTTTATTTACAAAAAATGAGATTCTTATGCAACCAATTTATATAAACAAAACTTCTTTAAATAGAAAACATTTTATTGAAATAAACTTTACGCATTTTTGCATAAAATTCACCGTGAAAAAAAGGAATTCCCCACTCTTTTATTGTTTCTTTTATTTTTGTGCATCGTGAAGAATATCACTCTAAATAAAATGCACTTTTATTGTAGAAAATAAAAATAAATAAATAGAATAAAGAACAATAGAGCAGTTATAATAGAAATGGAAAATATTAAAAATATAACAAGTAAAATTGCTACATTCGGTTATTCCGAATCTTCAACACCCTCCACCTAAAGTGCCTAAGAAATAAATACATTTTGTTTGCATGTATTTTTTATCACATATACACTCACAAACGCATACAATATATGAAAAAAATTTCTTATATAACCAAGAAACAATGGTTTTTTTTTTTTTTAATTTTTATAATTTTTAATACCGAAAGTCTCGTCGACTTAGATTTTGATTTGATGCATGAATTTATATACATATGGGAACGTAGATGATTCCTTTTTAGCGTTACACACGGAAAGTTAATATACCCTCTTCACCACTTGTGGTGGAGGATATAACAAGTAAGAATGCTTTATGACTGAAATGCATGTGAAGTAATTACACTATGTTTAATATTAACACACTCACACAGACGTATACAATATATAAACGTTTTTCTTTAATATAACACGGAACATTTTAAATATTAATGAGTCATAAAATTAGATATATTTTTGACTATAACTTACTTTTCCACTGAACCGATTTTGATAAAACAGCTTTAGCTTCAATGTTAGCTCAGATATCAGTCTATATATTTCAATACTGAAACAATTTTGTTGGTTTTGAAAAGGAAAGTTCTCTGTGCTATAACAAACACCCGGACCAAATTTCATTTAGCTCTGTCAATTATTATAGATGTGAACTTGCCAGCAACAGACAGTCAAATGGACAGACAGACGGACATAGCTAAATCGACTCAGATTTAGTTATAGTTTAAATATATTTTTTAGTATATGTTCCATTAACCTTCGGGGCATTTAAATTTTATTTCACCGCAAACTTAAAAAAAACTAACATTGTTTAAAATCAACTATGTTCAACGTTGATTTTACATTAAGTTTTTCTGTTTGCTTAAAATATATTGATGATACACACATATGTAACAGAATTATAATATTTAAAGTGTTGAGGTTATAAGGGGGCTAAACGAAATAATGGATCAATCCTCGCACAATTTGTTTTTTTATTTTTTTTATAATTCTTAAGCAATCGAAATATAATTACAATGCCAATATTTTTTCAAGCTTTAAGCATTCGAAAGTCATTTTCTGAAGTGGTTATGTATGAAGCTATTTGGTGTGTAAATTTGGTTTGAAATTGAATTTCTTCGCGCTATTAAATGTGTTCATATTTATGAATTTTATGAGCTTAAAACCACCTTCCTGGAGAACATTTGTATGGCAGCTACCTTAAATATTAGACCTAACATGACAATTTCAAAAGAATTGGGCTAAAATAATATTATGTATCGAATTTAATCAAATTATCTTCATCGTGATCTGAGTACTATTTACAATGTTTGAATGAACAGCCTTTATATTATATATTTTTTAGTGTTACAAACATCAGCACAAACGTAAAATACCCCAACTTCCTGTGGTGGTGTTGAGTATAAAAATTATTTGGTCCCACTGTACATGGCGCGATACAGTATTTTTACTTAATTTTTTTCAATATCGTACCAAATTTAACAAAATTTGACCAAAATATTTATGAAAGAACATACTTAAAATTATTTTATAAGATGAATGTGAATATGATAAGTACCTTTATCCTTTAATATCGCACAGTGCGTACAATTATGGAAAAATTCTGTAACTTTTGAAAAATTGGAGATATTTTAAAAAAACTTTCATATGTTTTCGAGTTCATTTAAAGGAGTACAGTACCTTATCCTGTCAGGGGTGTAGTTGGTGACACTCTAAAGTCGCCGACTATATTAATTTTTTTCAAAATTATTATTTGAATTGAGACGAAAGAAAAGATATCATTTATTTTTTCAGAGATATTCAATTCGAAAAATATTTTTAACCCAAGGAATATTTAGCATAAGTTCAGGATACAACCACTCGTCTCACCACCGTCATATTGGAATTGCACTATTTTCAGTTATCTATTACGTTTTCTACACTATTTAGTTATTATCTAAATCTAGCTTTTACCCGATGCACTTTGCTGCACAAAAATTCTCCTCAGTCCTAGATCTCGAAAATTTTTCACAAATCGACGTGTATTAAATAATATAATTGGGACCATTTTCTTGCTGTAGTAGATCTATAGGTATTCTATAATCAACATTTGCTTTGTATGGGGGCTGCCTCTCCCCCGATCCCATCCATCTTACATTTTTTCAAGTAAAACAGTTCCTTGAGGAAGTCATTTTTATTAACGAATTTAATTAGTCATAATAACAATTTTTCATCAATTTCAAGAATTTACAAAAAAAAAAAATAACGAAAATGTTCATTATGATGAGTAAAGGTTTCCTTAGCTGATATTTAACCTATTTTTCGTTTTATTTACTACCTTTTTTTGGTTCACTGTAGATGGGTCTTATATAAAATGCACAAAATTGGAATATTATATAGTTTTTGTTCATTACAGTCCAATACATTGCATATAGCACATTATATACTTTTACCTGGTGTTGTATACAAAACGACAAACCCACATTTACCACTTGTGGCTGTAGAGGGTATCAAAAACTTTTCATATTTTTTCGCTTGACAAAACAACTATAATAGCGATAAAAAATGAAAAATTATTACATTTTATTGGGGATGTTCACAGAGTTGTAAAGATGTTATTGGCATACAAAATGAGATCTTGATTTGCAAAGTAATTCTAAACTAACTAAAAGATTTTAATAATTGAATAAAAGAACAAATAAATATACATCATTCATTTGATCAGTTTATTTTGAATAATGTCGGAAATAAGAAACATATTCTTTCAAAATTTTACACAAACATTATTTACATTTAAAATGTCAACATCTCTGCATTTTTCATTGAAATCTCAAGTAGATTTTATTTTCATAATAGTTGGATGGATAAAGTGCATTTTGAAAATTTAAAAATGTGAAAAAAGGCAACAATTCCAATTTAAAAGATTTAAGAATATTCTCACATTTATTTTTCAGAAAAATGATACAACATGCAAGCCAAAGCCAAGATAAACTACAATATGAGATAGCACCTTTTAAGCAGTATAGTAGAAATAAAGTTATATAAATAACAGATTAAATTGAACAAAATCCATTTTCGGACCACATTGATACCAAGAAGCACAGAAATATCCCAAAGAAAAAGCTTAAAATATTTATTGTTAAATTAAATATTTTTAGAAGTTCTTAATAAAATCAAAATCATGAAAAATTTGGACCCGCCAAAGCATAAAAACTTCGCTAAATATCTCTTAAGTTATAGGAGATAGCCTACAACATAAACATTTTTTCAGATATAAGGAATCTGAATAGTTTTAAATATTTTGAAAGTGCCTTAAGAAATTTTTTTATAACTCTAAAATAGTGTAACTAATTTTTTGGCAAAAAATTGGCCAAAAATTAGTTAAAAAAAAATTGGTCACATTTGGACCCGCTTTAGCATAAAAACTTCACCAAGATCCAGCAAAAAGTAAAATGTTTATTTATTATATCTCTTAAACTATAAAAGCAACATTAAATCACAAAAATTTTAAATCGGTTAAGATATAAGGAACCTGGATCGTTTTAAATATTTTAATAACCTAAGGTGATCAACTTTGGAACTATCTGAATCGACCCCCATTTTTAATGAAATCGGACTAGCCGTTCGGAAGTTACAGACTTACTTCAATTTAATTTTTCTTTAGAAACCCTGTGCGACGAACTTCTTTGCGTTCTTTTGGTGGGATATATCGAATAAATGATGGGCCGATTAATTTCGAACATCGATTTTAGATTATATTTATCTTAATTTGACCCATTGTTATTATAATACCAGTGTATATATGATATTTCTAAGTGATATTTGGAAGTGGGCTTGTATAGGACCTCACTTTTGCGTAATTTGGCACATCAATTTAAAAATCTAAAAGACCTATTTTTGTTGAATTTTGTTAAAAACTCCATTCCATGAGGACATTTAAATGGAAGCTAGATGAAATATTGGATAGAATATGACCAATTTCAATAGGTTTCATCCTTGAGACAGTGGGAATTGGGTTTGTATGGGACATTACTCCCGCATAATTTGGCACATCAATTTTGAAATCTATAAAACATATTTTTTGTTGAATTTCGTTAAAAACTCTATTCCTTGAGGACATTTGTACGGGACCTACCTGTAATATGAACAATTTCAATAGGCTTCGTTTCTTATTTAAAAAACATTTACTAATAAAATGTACCTGTAGAGTGTACGCAGCGTTGACAGTCAAATGGATAGACAGACGGACAACGGACAGACATCGTTAAATCGAACCAAACGAGTCAAAGTGGTTGTAACACCAATTTGTCTATATGTTATAAACATCAGCACAAACGCTTTATACCCCAACTACCTGCAATGTTGAAGAGTATAATTAGGAATTGAAATGTGGATTCCGAAAATATAAATATAAAATGAAAAAAAAATAATAATAACTTCAACTTTATATGCTGATGATATGTATACATTATATTATTACATATAATTTTATTTCAAAGTTAATGAACTTTAATTTAATTTTTTCTTTTTTCTGAAATTCTGCAAAAAAACTACAATATTTTTCGTACATTTGTAAAATTTTTTTGTAATCAATTCACATTTGTATTATCGTATTTCACATTATTAAAATGCAACTTCTGGCACGTTCTTATTTATAAGGAAAATTCTAAATCACAGACAAATAATAACCATAAATATTTGTTCTATTTATGAAATTGATATTAAAATTCGTATGTATACCCTACAGCAAGCAATTGTCATTAAGAGTGCCGATTGGCTTAGAGTTTCACATTAGTTGAAGAGATGAATAACAAATTTTGAATTAGATTTCTTAATTCCTTGAATTAAAATTTATGCTAAAAATATAATATATTTCGATCTATTATGATGATTGGTAAGTAATTGCCCATAGTTCGCCCTAAGAGGATAATATTCGGATAATAATATTTTATATATCTAAGTTTCACCACAATTATTCTATAAATATCTAGAGCTGCTTTATAATTGTAGGTTATTATAATGTCGTACATGACCGACTTAAAGTTTCTTATTTGTTCATTATTGATATGGTTCTTAATTTTGTTTTGTTCTTTAGTTTGTGTTCATATAGCTATTTGTTGAGTATGAATATATAAAAACAAAACAGAAGATTAACCCAATTATCGAATTATAGAAAGAGCAACAATAAATAATGCAAACTAATGCAAATAATATTCTACGAAAATACATGTTTATATGAATATGGATAAATATTGGGTCATATAAAAAGTAACTACAGTTTTTATTAAACAATAAAAATTTTTTCCAGAGTTTAGAGTTTAGAGTTTTACAGATGTACAGGGGTTTAAAAACGATTGTCTCTTGGAGACAGTTCTTAGCCTTTTAACTCTCTCTCTCTCTCTCTCTAAACAAGTAAGAAGACTATATTCGACAATGTCGAATCTTAAATAGCCTCCAACTCTTATATTTTATTAAAACTTACACGAATTAAAATCTAAATTTAAAACTTAAAAATTTAAAACTATTTGTGGAGCTAAAGCCAAATAAAGTTCGTTGATTTTGAAGTTCGTCGCAGTTTAAAGTGATTAGAATAAAATAAAGGAATGACAATTACAAAATTAATTATTACCCAATTTCTGTATGTGGTCTTATATGGGAGTTATATCTAAATATGAAAAAAATTGCTATATAGCTAAATAATATAGACAAGTCTTCGTCAAATTAGTTACTTATAGAAAGATAGATTCGAAAAACAAATGCCGACAATCAGCTCGAAACTTTCTTCTGGGAAATAAAATTATATGGAAGCTATAACCAAAGCGCTATAACCCACTGTGGATATATATTCGTCAAATTACTTACATATATTAAAACCTTGTGCCAAATTTCAATCAAATATTTTCACATTTAAGAGTTTTATAAGCTTAAAACTATTTTCCGTAAAGTGACCTTGTACGTGAGTTAGTTCAAATAATAATCCAAGAATAATCCAATTTTTATGTTAAAACACCCTCATGTGACAAATTTCAGAGAATTTTCTTTAAAATTTATATGACACTGTATTAAAATTTTGCATATCCAATTTCGATGATTTTTGGTGAAATTTGGAAATCGAATATTGATATGGTTAAATTATTTTTCAATCCAATTATTATATTAAGACTAATTGCAAGAATATACATATTTTATTTGATCTTAAGTAGTTCCTTCCAAACATTAAATACGGAATCACAAAGTAAATATAACTTCACCATATCTTATTGTGATGGAGACTAGTATAAAATGTTAAAATAACATGACCCCAGCTGGTCAGGTCTTGGTCTTGGTAATTTATTATATGAAACAATTTTTTATTTATAGATGGTCCTTGAAAATATCTATCAAAAGTATACTTAGCGTTAGAGAATATCACCCACTACACCTGACCAGTTCGAAGGTATGAGATAATCAAGTTTAATTTTTCTTATCAAAGTTACAGAATTTAAATAAAAAACATGATGAAACCCTGTAAAAAACTTCATGATGATTTTTTATTGTCACATTGACCTATTCTTGTCGCTCTTGAACATTTCACATTACGGTGACTACAATATAAAAAAACTCTTTTTGGATTAAAAATTATTTGAAACCACATCGATCCTTTGTTTAACACTAATTTCGATCAATCCAAAATTTTGATAATTTCGTTATTCAAGAATAAAAACAAGTATTGTAGTTCCACCTAATACATAAACAACATTTAGATGAAAAGAACAAAGATAAAGTATGATATAAGACAAAAATGGAGTTAGAAAATCATATAAAGAAAAACCAACAAGAACAACTTAAATAGTAAACATTGATTAATGACCAAAGATGTTAGTTAAATGACAGCATGTGCATCGAAACAATAACACAAATAAACATGTATACATTAAATGACTTATATAAACAATCACACTATATACACTTTAAAACAAATACATAAAAAATATACTAATACATACATAAATATATACTAAAGTACATGTTAAGAAGAAACACTTGTTTTGATTTTTGCTTTGAACAGGTTTGTAAAAGAATACATTCCTTAAATTTTTCGTCAAATAAATTTGTATGATAACAGTTTCAATTTTGAACTCATGTTATGCCGTGTGAATCCGGGAATTACTTCTAACACATTATATATACAAATATATGTTTAGATTATAAATTTGAATGTGATCATGCCAACTGCAAACAGGGAATTTAGCAGTAACCGATGATCGTGACAAAGGGTTTTAAACAAAATTATCCCAATCAAGTCAACATACATCCATTACAGCCATACAAATTATCGATTTTATGTCACTTGGAAATTAGTTCAAGTTTTAGTTCGAGATTTATTCACCAAATGTTTCCATTATTAATTTTTAGTTTAATTGTGTTTCTTAAAAAAGATTTTATTTTCTTAAGTTTCTGAACAATTGGCATCATCATCAAAACAAAAATTGCAAGTTTAACGTAAACTGTTTGGTCAGGGGAAATGAATTCCCATACTTGCACAGCAACATGTTTTAATAGATTATAGCGGGAGAGCTAAGATTAGTTCTATATAAACATACTCAGGCCAGCACGCACAAACAAACAGCTAAATTTATAACTGTTAACAAAAAACCAATACTAAAGAACCAGAAATTGTGATAAATAGAATACCACAAATACCAACTAAAAGTGCAACATCATACACACAATAAGCGTCATGCTAAGACACAGTGGTCTTTAAAAATAATAAGTGAAGATCTATTCTTTTTATTGGTCTTTCAAAATTTTATTTTGAGTTTAATGATAAAAGATTATGGCATCTTATCTGATGGAATATAGCGAAAAAAAGCAAATGCAATTTTACATCCTCTACTTTTCAATTTGTTTTTCAATGTTATTCCAACATGTGTGAGAGCGTTGTCATGGTAGAATATTATGGTATCGTCTCCGATATAATATTCTGATGGTTTTTCGTTGATTATTCTCTTCAAATGAATCAACTGTCTTCAGCACAGATTACACATTATTTCGCTTCGCTTCGGTTTTGAGATATAGAATGAATCAAGCAAATTTCTAATTATACATCCATCAACATAAACAGTATTCAAAGGGATATTGTCTGGTCAATAATGCAGGTGAGCTGAAATTTTACAAACAAAAAATCAATTGCCTTCGCGATCATCATACCCAATTTGAATAACTCATAGTATGAAAGTACATTATAATCCCACCAAATATTGGGTGTTAACTTAGCGTAATGGATATTAGGGTGCGTTATTGATTTGGTTTGTTGAGCGGGCCTTGAAAATGTCTTTTTGATCCAATGGTAATTCACGTTCTTCTTGCTTTTAAAAGCAATCTTTGTTGTATGCTTCTTAACCGCCATCTTAAAACTTATTTAGCGGAACAGACCTCTTTTTGTTTTCTGTATCGATATCACCATTTTTAATCTGACAAACCATACTTCGCAAGTTGATCGGTTATTTTTATATATGTTATGGTTATCAGACTTAATGGCAGACCATCTTTTTAGATACAAAATTCACTTCAATCGATTAAATAAAGTCGAATTTTTTACATATATACATATATATAGTATCATTAGAAAAATGACGATTTCTGACTAAATCTCTAAAATTAGAATATAAACAACAAATGATTTGCACATAAGTAGCCAAATTTAGAAAATAATATCTTAAATATTGTTTTGATTGTATCCCACTGTGCATTATAGTCATCTGCAATAACTAAACTAATGTACTGGCTCAAATTGTTGCAACAGTAGTGGTAATACTGATGATGATGACGGTTGTTTGTAGTAGTAAGTATTGTATAGAGATTATAGTTAGTTTTCTATTTGTTATATAGCGAATCCCCTAAACATATAAAACCATTTGATCTTCGAATTAAAGCAAACAGTTTGTATTAACATTTTTTCGCAAAACATTCGTACTGAATTCCACTCTTCACATATACGCCAACCATCCACCCCTCCCACCCATCATTTCTACAGTTTACAAGTTTTAAGCGAAAAATTAAAAAAAAGAAATCCAATGAACTAAGAACAGTATAAAACGAGAAAGAAAAAAACATTAAAGTGAATTTGGAAGGGAAACAAGCAAACGAAAAAAAAAGAAATACAAATGTTTATTCGTTATTCTTTGTTATTTGTTGTGTTAACGATTTCGTGGCTAGCGCGTGCTAGTAGCTATAGGTATTCATCTGACAATTTACTACTGGATGAACTAACAAAATCATGTCCCGATGATGGTATTCCGGTTTGTGGCATGCGTCACAAGAATTTTTTTCTATTCTCTAACGACTGTTTATTGGAAGAAGTGAATAAGGATATATTGATGGGGCAAACAAGTGTGTTTTTTATATTTTCTTTTATTTTCTCAGACTTAAGTCACCTGTTTAAAAAAATTTAATATCAATTTTTGTTTTTATTTTAAATTCAAGGTTTCAAAAAGGTTCCTTTAAAATATTGCATGCATGATTGCAAATTTTCTTGTCCTAAAATATATCAACCGATATGTGTACAAAATATGAGAACTCGTCGAAGGGAATTATTTGTTAATCAGTGTGAACTGACGAATTATGTTTGTAAGAATAATGTGGGTAAGTAAAATTTAAAATAAAATATCGAAGTATATAATTTTTGTGTATTACAATAAATATTTTAAATATACTAAATATACTTTTCAAATATTCGATTTTGAGCGATTTTCTATATCACTAATGGCAGTCCAAATAAAAAAGTAACTTAGACGAAAATCTTTAACATATCTGAATTTTTATTAAGCAATTATATCTATTCATCTTCCATTATCTCAGTTTCAGTACGTCTTCACATTCGGAATTCATTCAAAATAAAAAAAAAACAGAGTATGGAAAAACTCGTAGCAAAGTAAAGATTACAAATGTTCTTTATTTTTCTCTTCTTTGAGGAGATAAAAATATTAAACTTTTTTAGGTTAAAATTTTAATCTTTATATATTCGATTATGCTCTTTGCAAAATCGAAAAAAATATTTTATTCTTCTTTTAACGAAGAACAAAAAAAAGATTTTTATTTTTTACTCCTCAAAATTGCGAAATGGTTGAAAAGAAAACAGAAAAGAAAAAAACAAAAATGTACATACATAAGCACATTATAAATATTTTGCCACAGTAAAACGAATTGTTGTTGTATACTAAAAAATGTAAACATACAAAAATCCCTATCTCACCTTGATAAAAAATCATTTTTCAGTGTGACGCACGACTTTCGGATTTTGCTCTTTTTTAATTTTTATCTTTTAGATTTTTATCATTTTTTTGAATTGAACAAGAGTTTAAGAAAAAACTCTTTTTTTAATTAAACTTAAACTCTTTGAACGATTCGATAGTTTAAAGAATTAAAAAAGATTAAAGAACCGAACCTTGATTAAAATACTAAAAGCTGAGTAGTGTAGCTTGAACGTTGAACCCTACAAGGCTTCATAAAGGGATATATCGGTGTCAACAATTTTCAACCTCGCACAATATTTTTGCTTCTTACCAATTCCGAAACTGCTCCCCACATCCCTATTGTCCTGGTGACAGTTTCAAAAAATATCCATATATAGTGTTATTTATCTCTTATAGTTTTCAGTTTTATTTTTTACATATATTCGAAAATATTCAGTCGATCTTTTCTTATTTACAAAATTAAATTATTTGTTAATACAAAAAAACATTGAGATGAATGTCTTCATCCAGTCCAAAAATGGTTTTCAAGAAATTTGAAACTTTTTTTCTTAAAACATGTATCAAATTTTTATTTCTCTAATAGAATTCTTTTGGTCGAAAGTCTCATATTAAATATTGAATCTCAAAACATTATAGGGTCAATTCGAATCTTTAAAATTTTATAGATTTTTATACCTTCCGCCGTGAGATACATTCTTCCATCGTCTGTCTGTAGTATACATTCTAACGGTGACAATAATAATCTGAGTTAAAAACCATCAAAGCGGTTCGAGTGCATATGTCTATTTTGATATTGTTGAAACTTCATGTGAGTTTGATAGATTCGGCACAACCAAATATAGCTTATCTTATTTGTTATACCCTCCATCCTCGCACTTTGCTTGTGTAACTTTAAAAGCTGAGTCGATTAAGATTAGTCTGTTTTTCTTTGTGTTGGAAACATTCTCCCGTCTAGAATAATTGTCCATATTTTTGTTGTTGTCCTAAGCAGCTTCCTATTCAAAAACAGCTTTACTGCCTCATTAGCAAAAAAAGTTATAAACCTATAACTGATAACCTCAAAATTCCGAAGAAGATCTTTTCTAGAAACTTCAAAAAGAAATGATAGGATTTAGGCAGAATTAAACCATAACATACGTATTTTCCCTTTGAACAAAAAATCATTAAAATCAGATCGGTATAAAAAACGTTTAAGGCTAAAATATGCAAAATTTTGATACACCTAAAAATTAGTATGTCACATATAAGGCCGCTTGCCGGAATATGGCTTTAAGCTTATAAAATTCTTAAATATAGACCAATTATATTGAAATTTGGCACAATGCTTTATGGAACTCCCTCGAATATATGCTTTCAATTTGATCAATAAATTTTACTTTACCTAATAATTGCCAAAAAAAAGCTTAAATATAGACGATTTTTTTATTAGACACAATTATTTTTCTAACTATGCTTAATGCACGTAACTAAGTTGACAAATATCGTTCCATATTTTTTAAAAGCTCCCATATATGGCTCCTTTCCGGAAAACGGGTTTAAGCGTGAAAAAACTCTTAAATATGAACCAATTTTATTGAAAATCGTCACTATTCAATTTCTAACAGTCTTTACTAACTGATTGATATCATCAGTCTATATTTAGCTATAGGTTCCATTTAAAGGATCATAATATATAAAATTCTAAAATTATCCTCAACAGTTTCTTATTTAAAACTAGTTATATCGTTTCATTAACAAACAAGTTATAGACCGATATTTGAAACAACCTCAAAATTCTGAAAAAGAACTTTTCTAATTTCTTTAACAAAAAGTAACCAGATATGAACAAAAGTTTAGCTACAATGTACAATTATATAGATTTCATCATTGTACAAAAAATCACCAAAATCGAATCAATAGCAAACAAGTTATAGGCTTAAATATGCAAAATTTTGATACACTTCAAACTCTGTGTTTTATATATTTTCGCTCTGTATTTATTTTGATACAAAAATAAACTCAAGAAAACTAAATTGTGCTAAGTCATTATTTGACCTAGCTCCTATATAAGGTCCCTTCCCGGAATGGGGTTTATAGTTTATAAAACTGTTAAATTTAACAAATTGTAATAGAATTTGGCTCATACGTATTTTGCTATAGCTCCCATATTAGGCTCTTTTCCGGAAAACGGGGTTGAGCTTATAAAACTTATAATTAAAAAATTATATTGAAATTCTGTACAATCACTTTTCTAAGCGTCCTGAATATATAATAAATTTGACCAAGGTCGATCCGGAAGGTTCCCGGAAAACTGTTTTTCGGTAGACAATAATGACCTACTATACCGTACATATACAATTTTAATTAAAATTTTCACTACTATTTTCCTAACTATATTGAATATGCCTTATTTTCTTGGCAAATATCAGTACAACTATTGCTATAACTATCTTAAATATAATTTTCAATTGTTCCAGTTAAGGCCCCTTCCAATGAAAATGATTCTATTTTATTGAAATTTGATACAATTGTATCTTTAAACTGTCTTTAATATATAAAAGGTTTTTAAATGTGGGCAAATTCTATCAAAATTCAGACATTTGTGTTCAATATATGTAACTAATTTTTATCTTCTACTCATTTTAATTTTTTTCATAATAATAGTGATGATGGGTATTTAAGATTCGGTACAGCATTCTCACTTATTTTTTATTATTATTTGATAAGGTAAAAGATAATATATTCATAAATCGAAACCGCTAAACTGTTTTTTTCTTTTTGCATTTCAGAAATTTCGAATAATTTCTATTTCCCAATTATTAGACATTACGGTTTTTGAGTCGGTTAACCGGTTTTTAATGGAAGTTACTTTTAAAGCTTTTCACTAAAAAATTTAGCTTTATTTTTTTGTGTTTCGCCTTGAATGAAATGGTTACACCAGCAATGTATTGTATGCACTTTTAGACATCATATTCTGAATCGATTTTGGTATGTCCGTCTGTTTTAGACATAATCACATCAATAAAATAATTAAATAAGGTTCTGCAATTTTTTTATTCAACAATAAACATTTTTTAAGTAAAGAGATGTAGACCCATAATTTAGACATGTTCAGAAATTAAAGAAAAAGTTTCTCATAAGCAAAAATAATGGATTTATATAAAATTATGGTATCTCGACACATTATTTTAAATATGAAACATTTACAAAAAAATCTTATATCCCAATTGTTTAGAGCATTATACAGTGTAAGGATTATATGATGAAGTTTGTTACAAATAATTATTTGGATAAGGAACCATTATTTTTAGTTCATTTCATATAATAATCAAACAAACCATATTCGAAACCGTTTTTTTTTAAATCCTATTTTTCGAATAACTCGAAAACCGGTTTAATACACCGTTTTACCGGTTTAATACACTAGTAAAATTTGACTTAAAATCTTAAAAAGCTGAAATTTCAAATGCAAATATTGATTTTAAGTATCTTCTTCTACTTTTAATTTCAGAGCCGATGATGGTTCTGAAATATATTTTTTTAATTCACTTTAAGTCATTTAACGTGTTTATTTCTATTCCAGAATATCTTTACATCAGTTTATCCGAATGTCAACCATCAAGTAAATCCAGAAAACAAAAGAAATTTTTAGGAAAACGATCTGAAGATCTCAAAACAAAAAAAAGACCAATACCCTGTACAAATGTTTTTAGGCCAGTATGTGGAATTTATATGGGTGTCAAATCGTCCTTCAGAAACGAATGCCTTTTAAATGCTGAAAATGTTAAATTTAATAGAGGTTCGTTAATTTAAGATAATTAATTTAGTACAAAATTTCATTTGAAAATCTCTTTTAGATTGGCGGATTGTTAAGAATGGCATATGTGAGGAAGACTACACAAATGCTCGTCAACATAAACAAAAACCTACAAAATCTCATTCCATTAAAAAACGTAGTTATCAGAGCCAATATTACAATCAATACCCAATTAAACATGATAGTAATGCCAATGACTTTGTGGTTTATAAAAATCAACCTAAATTAACACCCAATGATTTATATCTTTATATGCCACCAGCATTTCAGACACATTTCTTTAATCAGAATTCTGCGGCCTATCAACAACCAATATCAATTAATAAAGAGTATGATGAAATGGTGAATAAAATTATAACATTACCTTCATCCCAAAGTGATATTCGTATAGGGGGTGTTGAAGATGAAAAAGCAATTCCAGTATTAGAAGAACCTGCATTCGAAGATTCTCCCATTAATCCAACGCCAATTTCAATGAATAAAATTAATTTAAATTATATACCAGAATCAAAGTTTGTAGATGATATAAATCGTCAAACGATAGCTATAGCTGTTAACCGATTTATGGATGAAAATACTAAGGAATTTGATTTTTCAGTTGAAAATGTTAAAGCTGATAATGGAAGAGAAGAAATTCAGAAAATTCAGAAAATGTCAATAAATATTGATGCTGCAATTAACTCGACTGTAGCACCCAAAATTATATCCGCAACTACTAGTAGATCAATAAAAATGCATAGAAAACAAAAACAATTGAAACGGGGGAAAATTACACGTAATAAGGTTGAATGTGAGTTTGGATCCACTCCAATCTGTGGAACACAATCAGATGGTACATTGCGTACATTCGACACAATTTGTGATATGATGTCACTAAATGTTCGTTTAACGAATAGTAAGTAAAATTCGAATGAATATGCGTAATGGGTTTAGTAATTAAAATCAGTTTACATTAATCTGTTAGCCATTTTTTACTAAAATATTTTAAGGTTATTAGATTCCAGCTCTTGAGTCAATAGAATTTAATAGTATTGCGATAACTGATGACCAAGACGCCCAGAAGATGTTAATGGGGAAACTCAATACTTTTTTCCTACATTTCAGTTTGTTCGGTTATGATAACCTAAAAATCGGTATGAACAGAAAATTTCGATTCCAAACTATGTGTGAATGGATTAACCGATGTCCTGTCCGAATATCAACAGCATATTGAAACATTCGTCAGAACACCAAGCAAACATATTGGAACGGATGGCTCTAAGCGGTGTTGAACCGGGCTGAGATTCTATATATAATAACCAAAACCAGAATATGTTTCTGACTACCAAACCATCAAGCGGATCAGGGTGGCTATAGTCAGGGCCAAATATAAATTAGTATATAGAAATATAAACCCATTTACCGATGGCCTGGGACTGCAAAAAAAAAAAAACTATTAATGACTTTTCTGTAAAATAAATCGTACATATTGCGGAAACCTGGTTATGAGGAATATTCGGAAATGTAGAGGCAAATGCCTTAATACAATAAAGCGAGAATATTGCTTTATGTGAGCTTGGAAAATCTAATGTTTTTTAAGGTACTGAAAACCGTGCTACAGGTTTTCAGTATTATTATAGTGAAATTGAAGAATGTTACGGGACGATCCTGATGACTAGACTTTCCACTCTGCGCCACCTTTCAACGTTTCTCGTCATCAATTCATATAAGACCTATTTTTTATAAAGGACCCAATTTTTTTTTTTGCAAATAATGTCAACGGTAGAGGAAAGGCATATTTTGTGACTCCAAATAACAATACAAGTTCTTTGTGTTTTTGACAACAATTTTCGTCGCATAACACTTCCAATTCCTTATTGTGAAATTTTTTCGCTAACTAACCCTCTCTATGACCTTTGTGTCCACAGCACCACTTTATAATCGTAAAACCATGATTCCAACAATTTTTAACATTCAGATATTTAAAAAACAAATCTCGTTTCGAAATAATTAATTGGTAATAACTGTACATAAGATCCACCTTTATAAATTAAAGAAACTACGTTTTAAATTTCCCTAGTTGATAAGATATAAATTATTTGTTTAGAATTTATGACAATTTTTATTTTTTTCTATATATAGCCTGGACCAAGTTGCACGAGGGAAATTGTGATAATTGTAAATTTAATTGTAATCGTGATTATAAACCAGTTTGCGTATCAAAGAATGGTATTAATTATACTATGGTCAATGAATGCTACTATAATATGGGAATTTGTATGGACAAAAGGAGTAGTAAGTATGATGAAATCCATTGAGTTGAGTACAATATTTAAACAAAATCCTTATTAGAATGGCAAAAATTAACCGATGGTGAATGTGAACGTTATACCCGCATTCCCGATAAATATGCTAATTTAGATCCAGGATTTCATTATACGAGTAAATATTTTGTTTCTGAAAGCACAACAATAATCAATATTGATGATATACCAGATAATAGTACAAGTAAGCCTTCGAATATAAAATATCGTAAAAATGGAAAACGTAAATATAATCCAAAAAGAGCAATTCGTAGACGTACGAATTCTAACAGATGTTGCTCAAGAAAACTTTATCTCAATGAACTTGCACAAGACAACATTAAATGTAGATGTTGGAGTAACTCAACACCTAAGTCCGCAAACAAATCACATTTACATGGACCTCAAACAGAATCATATATAATGAATTTACTTAAAGATAACGGTAAAGAATTAAAACAAAAATATTTTATAATTTTCACTATAAATATTAATTCTTTCTTCCAGTTAAAAGAACAGCGATTAGCTAACCAGAGTTTTTCCTTTTGGATTGTACATAGTTATAAAATTATATAGTTATAAAATTATACAGTTATAAAATTATATAGTTATAAAATTATATTTTATACCAAATAAATTAGAAATACAAATGAAACATAAATACTTTATTCCACATTTTTAAAATTCCCATAGAATTTCTTTTATAAAGTTTACCTCCAGTCAATATTATCTAAAAGGTCAAGTTTCTTCAATATATGTACGTACTCTACAATATTTTGCTGCTAATGCTTCATATAAGGACCAAATTTTATTTAGTAACGATTTGTAACAGTTTCAGAGATGTGCGTCATTAAAAATTTTGTTTATAAGGGAGATACCACCAAGCCCTATCAAAAAATTATAAAGAGCGTTCACTAAAAATATAAGTAATCATAATCGATGTTCGAATTTTTCAGTTTTAGAAGGTTGTCTAAAACATCGGCTCATTACTTCTTTCTACTGATTCGATTTTAAATACGAAACTTCTTAGGACAATAATAAATACGTGTACCAATATATATATACTTTAAATATATAAATATATATACTTTATTATATATAAAATATATATACTTTATGAGATCTTACATGATTCCTTCTTGGCGTTACAAACGGAATGACAAAATTAATATACCCTGTTCAACACTTATGGGGATGAACAGTTTAAAAGTATTTTGAATAAAAATAATTACAACTGTCTCCGGTAATTTAAAAAATTTGAATTTTACTACTGATTTAATGTATTTTGGAAAATGTTATGGATTTGATTTATGGTTTTCCTTTTTCTCAAAATGTAAGAACGCACATTGTTGGTTGAAAATTGTATTTTCGAAAAATTAGTGAACTACCCTCGTGGAATTTGATTTATTCTTTATTAATTATATGGGAGCTACAAGAAATTATAAACCAACCCTCGTTTAACTTTATATTTATCTTTATTTTACTTGAAATTATTAAAATACCAACGTATATATGAGATTTTTCCCTTAAAAATGATATTTGGAAGAATGTATGTATGGAACCTATGAAAAATAATGAAACGACCCTCACATATTTTGGCACATCGGCATATTATAAGACTTAATTGTGCCAAACTCCGTTTAAATCACTTTGCATTAAGGATTTTTATGACCTTAAAACCCAATTCCGGGAAAAACATTTGTATGGGAGGTACCTGCAATATTTGATTGGACGGACATCGTTAAATCGACTTAGAAAGTGACACTAAATTGAACGATATACTTAAATATGGGTATAACACATTTAGTTTGTTTGGGACAGACAAACTAAACTACTGGACCAATTTGCTGAAGTTCTACAGAATAATTCAAATATACACAATTAACGTAGTTTTAAAAAATTCCGATAGAGCCAGCGCGAGAGGTACCCCTATACAAAACAAATATTAATTATCAAATATCAAAAGAACTGCATCTAAGAAAGATTTTAATTTTGGTCGCAATCACTTTCTTAAGGATCTGTTTTACATGACAGAATGTAGGACGGATAGGACAAAAGGAAGAACACCACATACAAAGGAGATTTTGATTATGGAATATCTAAAGAACTATAACAACGAAAACTTTCAAATTTGGACCCAATCACTTCCTCAGGGAGCTATTTTAGTGCACAAATTGTAGAACGGATTGGACCAGGAATAGGGGTACTCCCATACAAAGCAAATATTAGTTATCGAATATGTAAAGAACTGTAACAGCGATAGTTATCAAAATGGCCGTCAATCACTTTTTAAAAGATCTATTTTACTGTACGAAATGTTTGGGGGGAAGAACCCGGATTACAAAGCAAATATTTATTATCGAATATCTACAGAACTACTACAGGGAGAACTTTCAATCACTTCCCCAAGAAACTATTTTACTGGACAAAATGTAGTACTCATAGGCTCCATGCAAATAAAAAAGGACAGATGAGATCAGGGGAAGAAGTATCCCCCTTCCCAGGGGGAGGGATAAACCCTATACAAATCGAATATTGACCCATCTATATGAAGCGAATAATTATTATCGAATTCTTTTACAGCGAGATTAAAAAATATGATCTTAATCACTTTCTTAAAAAACAGTTTAGTGAAAATAATATTGGACAGATTGGACATGGCATGAGGACATGGCAACGCATATATTAACTGGTGATTATTTGATGAACTTTAACAGCAAAACAGAATTCTTAAATTTTGTTTCAATAATTGTCCTGGGAAACAGTTCTACTAGGTTAATGAATAATAAATATCGTCAGTGAAAGGAGAGCCTACCATACAAATTGCCCCTTTTACAGGCAAATAATTATTGTTGAAAATCTAAAGAATTATTTCATCTATAGCTGTTTAATTTTATAATTTTTCTGTTATGGATTAACTGGAAAAAATCAGGGTCAGGAGAAGACGTACCTTCTATGCAAAGCAAATATGAGTAATCGAATATTTGAAGAACTATTACGGCAAAAAATCTTCCCGATTAGCTAAATCTTAAATGAACTAAATATTTCTTAGTACACATCGCTATTTATAAAATCTTTGTTTCTGAATCTAAGACAGATTTAAATTTGTGTGCATCAAAGCGCACCTGGTAAAAGCTAGTAATAAGTAAGAATATAAGTATATCAATATTCTCAGGCCTATTTTCACTTTTAAACCATTAAATTTTTGTAAGTGTAGAGCACTTTACTCTGATATATCTGGTAACTAGTACTTTCATATGGCATCACCAAATATCTGTAAATAACATATGACTTTTATGTGTCAAATTAGAAAAACAAAAAATCTAAAAAATAAACAAAAACACTTTTTGTTTATTTTTAAAAACAAAATTATGCGTAGGTCGTGAAAATGCAATAGAAATATATTCTTACGATTAAATTAGAAAATTTTAGAGAAAACTATAAAAAAAAGAAAATCATACAAACAAGATGGGACAAACAGATTAATGAGTGATACTAGAATTAAGACACAACGATAAGCAAAACGAATGTTGTCATTGGCAGTGAAGAAAAGTGTGTGCGAACAAGTGAACGGATGAATTTTAAACAAATGAAACGTAAATTTATGTAAAAATTATTATTAATAAAAAACGCGAAAAAACTGTGATAAATTACATAACAACGAAACAATAATTTAAGTGATAACACATGTCGAACTGCTTGCCCACGCCGCCACCACAACCAACATCTTCATCCTTATTTATGAAATGTGAAAATAACAAAACGAATGTAAAATCTATAATTAATAAAAAACCTTTATTCAATGAATGTTTGTGGGCTGTAGAAAATCCTGAACTGCAAAAAGCGTGTTTCCTAGCGCAGATATGTACGACTAAACCACCTGTTAAATGTAAATACAATAATATAAAGAGTATATTACAGGTGGGACCCACCTGTGGGCTGACAGCTTTAAGTATGCTCTTGGATGGGATACCACCGGCTCATAAACTGTTACAAGAAGCCCAACAAAAACATTTCACATTTAATGGAGAAATGTTTAGTGCCCGTAATTTATTTCAATTAATTTGTGATAATTTAACTATAATCAACAACAACAACAATAACAACAATATCATCTATGTTAACAACAACAACTTTAGCCAACCAAACAATAAAATTGTCAATGACAAAGAAACCGAGAAAACACAAGAGTGTACAAAAGCAAAACACAACAATGTGATCGAATGCCAAATGCATGAAGGTCGTTTAAACTGTGCCAAGGTCATAGAGAGTCTACAACATGGAGCTTGTATATTTGTACCGTATCCTTTTTTAAAGTGAAGTCAAATTGAATTTTTTTCTATTATAAATCATTTGGGTAAAGAAGATGCATAATTAGTAATAATTAAAATATTTATACAGTTAGGTCTCGATTTACTAAAAATACCAATTGTTGGGAGAAACTATACATTTTTACCGATTTTCAGTGATTCACTCTATAATTAGTAGTTATTTATAAATCGAAGTTGTTTTCATTTTTTATTTCTTATCAAATTGTATTATACCCTACACCGCCATAGGTGGTGCGGGTATTATGCATTAATGCAAATGTTTGTAACGGACAAAAACAATAGTTCTACCACAACTTTAAGTAAATCATTTGGCTCAGAACCACTTCCTGTGTCGTTTTAACAATGTCCGTCCGTTCGGCTGGCTGCCCACGTAAAGCTTGTTTACAATGTACAGGTCGCTGTTTTGAAGATATTTTAATTAAAAAAATCCTTTGAAAACGTATAAATTTCACAAAACTGTTAGTATTATAATAATCTATTATACCAATAATCATAAATAAGAAAAGCAAATTATATGAAGGCCTTTCATAAATTTTTCACAGCAATAATTTACAACCAACATTGTGGTGTAGGAAATTACATAGTCGGTCTTGACCGCGAATAACATTTTTACTTGTTTTAAAATTAAGACATTTTTTAAATATTTCAACATAATTGAAATTTAAATGGTAAAACAAATTTTGACAGTTTTTTTTTTGCTGATTTCTATGTTGCCAGATGGTTTATTCTTGTGTTGTTTTATGTTGATAAACGTTTGACATTTCTTTTTTGTTAGCGTTTGTGAGGTTATGTTTGTTAATTTATTTCCAAACAAGTTTTTGCTAAACGAAAGTGTTTTATTTTGCTAAAATATTATTTATTTTTTGTCAGTTGTTTAAAATAACTTTAATAATTTATCTTAATTTCAAATTTGTTACAAATAAAATGGCCACAGAAGAGGAACAAGTAAGTTCAGTAATATTTTGTCGCTTAACTCTTAAAAAATATTTTATTTTGCAGACGCAAGTTGTTCTGCCGGTAAAGGAACCGTTGGATTTGATACGTCTCAGCTTGGATGAGAAAGTTTATGTTAAAATGCGAAATGAAAGGGAATTAAGAGGACGTTTACATGTAAGTTTAAGAAACATGGTAGTGATTGCATTAAAAAAGGTGATTTATAGTAAAAACAGTTGCGCAAATCATAATATTTTGTTAATTTTTGGCCAAAGTCCTCTATATTGCGTTGAGAGTTTACATCTACCACATTAACGTTGTTGAAAACTACTCAAATTGATTGTGTAAAAATTAAACATATGCATGGCAAAGGTTTTTGGGTACCTAAATGAAGGGCGGCCTTTAACGTTTTCAAGCACTACACCACCATAATAAGTTAGGGTATAATGCCTTTGTGCAGATGTCTTTACCGGAAAAAATCAACCAACACTTTTTAATATGCCGTTTGTCACTGAGATTCCATGTAAACAATCCGTTCGCAAATTTCAGACACACACATACACCGATTTTGGAGTGCATCAAAATTTTGCATATTTTATCTTAGAATTTGTCTCTATTTCTTCGATTGCTATGATTGATGTGATGATGAAATATTTATATCTATTTGTTTAAAAATATAGACATTTTATTGTCAGAATTTTAAGTTTTTTTTAAATATCGATTTATACATTATTTGCTATTGAACTGACATAGCTAGGAACTTCTTATGAAACCAAAATTTTAACATAAACGTTATTTCCGAAACTAAGTTGATGGCATTTATATGCTTAAATGAAGTCACAAATTTTTAGTTATTTGGTGTTTGCATATGAAAATTATAATTTAGTATTCACTTTAAATTTATTTTTTACTCAAAAGCAATCGAATTTCAGTATGATTGTCAATAACGTATCAAAAAAACTTTATTAGGAAGCATTTAACAGTTTCCAGTTATGTTCAAGTTATCAGTTTATTTGTATAAACTTAATTCGTCAGGACAAGACAATCACAAGCAAAGTCAAATTTATAAAAAAATAAGACTAGAAAAAATTTATAAAAGCCAGTTAAACTAGAATTAGATTTATGTATGACAAGAAGTGAGATCGAAAAGTATTAACACACGTTTTTCATTAAAAGCGTATTATTTGATTTTTATCAAGTTAACTCTGTAAAACATGTCAGTTATTGTGTATTTAAAAATTGATTAAATCAGTGACCAGAAGGAAGTGCGTACTAAAAAGGTCTGCTTTCAAATTGTTTCCAATATTATTAAATTGTACCGGTAGAATTTGTTCGTTGATAAAAACCTAAATCAGGTCAAACCCAATGCAGTTGAGGCAAAAAATACCAATCATTTATTGCAACAGGTTCTATAATACCGATATTTACATTAAAGGCTACATCTATTTACAAGACTTCATAATGTGTCTTATTTTTGACCTGACTTGTCATTCTGTCACATTGGTAAACAAATCCTCGAGTAGTATAAGGAAAATAATGTGATAATGCAAAGTGTCAGAAAACATATTAGGAACGTTAGTGAAACGTTTCCGAATTAAGTTAAAAATTGTATCACTAGTGATTAAAACTATAAATATATTTTTTGTTAATTGTAATAAAAATGTTAATCAAATAAACTTTTTTTTGAGATATACTCAGTTTAAAGCGAATTTAATACTTTCTTAAAATTTAAAAATATTTTAAAAAAATAGTGTTTATGTGTTTATTTGAAGAATTGCATACTCAAATGGCTACCAAGAGTTAGACATCTCGGCTTTTATCCAAAGTTTATTTATTAAAAAACAGTCAGATTTTTATCTAGTTTCATTTAAATTTGTTTAAAAGTTATATTCAAATTTATCTAAAATATAAAACGAAGACAACATTAAAAAAACGTTAATAGTTTCCAAGCAATAATTAAAGCAAAAAACTTACATAAAATTTCTTTGAATTTCATGTATGCAACAGCTTAATTAAAGAGATAGTTACATTTTTTATTTGCGAATAGTTTTCTTGTGACTTAAAGTCTCCGGTATTTCGTAACGTGCTCATGATTTTTACATTCGGTAATAAAGTTGCTCATTTTAAAAGTTTTTACTGGTTTGCACTAATCAAAAAGTATTTTAATTGTAATTTAGCTTACATAATTTATTTAAGTTAATTTTTTATTTGTCATATATTTGAAAAATTTAGTGTACTCAGTTTTTATTGATAAATTTTAGGCCTTTGATCAACATTTAAATATGGTTTTGGGTGATGCAGAAGAAACAGTAACGACTGTTGAAATAGACGAAGAAACCTACGAAGAAGTATACAAAACAACAAAACGTACAATACCCATGTTATTTGTAAGAGGAGATGGTGTTATTTTAGTTTCACCGCCTATGCGTGTAGGTTAAAGTTTTAGTGTAAAATTCAGTTTGAAAATAATTTATGTAAATAAACATCAATAATAATGAATTTAACAAAATAAATCTTTTTTCTAATTATAAAAATTGTTAAATGTTATCAAACAAAAGTAATTTCCTTAACTAAAATTAAATAAAATAAAATAGCTATGATACTGATTTCAATCACTCGCCTTGTTTAAAATATGGCCATAAAGCTCATTGGGCTTTAATTATTGGCTTTTTAATAAGCGATAAAAATGACGTAAGTAGATTTAATTAATTACTGCAAATAAAACTCGGTAAATTTTTTGATTTTCTATTTTAGTTTTTCGTTCTGGCCCGTCATGGCAAAGCCAAAAATCTTGCCGTTTGGTCATTACAATCGCTTAGCGAAAGTAATTCAAATTTAATTGAATTTGCCCAACCTAATGGTTATCCAGATTGTGATTTTCTCTTACCTCCTGGTGGTATTGGTGGTGATTTAGGTTTAAGAGATCGTGCCATTATTGTCAAAGGATTGCCCCATGAAATTATAACAATTTCTTGATAATTATTTTGTTTCTAAATGCCGATAAGTTATAACTACAACGATTTTTGTTTTTTAAAAATTAAACCAGCCATTATACATATTTATTAAAGCATTAATACATATTGCCTATTATTTGTAATTTATTAGCCATATATACATATATAATTTCTCCATTACAACGATATTTTTCCTAATTTATTATTTATTTGTACATGGAAATGGGATTTACTATTTAAATCATATATTATTTATTATAAATAAAATAAATCATTGTCATATAAATCTATATAAAATGAACTTTTAAAATAAAATAAAAAACACTTAATAAAATCTTTGTTGAGATGTAATAAAAAGGAACAAAATAATTATTTGAGTTTCAAAGTAAAAGCACAGTAATTTAAGACTTAGTGTTTTAAGGGATTCTTATAATTATTAGGTTCTTTAATGCATTATTATATAGAATTTTGCAAGGAATCTGGCACACTTTTAAAAATTAGAGTTTCGTTTTAATTATCAGATTATTTATTATATATATTTATTAAAACATTATATTATTATATATATTTATTAAAACATTTAACCCAAGTATTATTATTGTTATTTTTTTAACAAGTTACAATTTTTATAACAGCTCGGTTGTATCCAATAATTCTTTCTTGGGAAAAGAACTTTTGTTAAATACATCTGTCGCAGGATTTTTACCAAGTGTGACTCGGCTCGTTCCGGAATGAAAACCTGGAAACATTACCTTTGCAAAACCTGTCATTTATTATATTTAATATAATGAATATATTGTTAATTTGATTGAAATTAGTGACTGTTTCAAACAGTTTCCAATATTATTTAACAATGGCGGGAGAACTTGTCTGTTGATCGAAAACTTGGTTCAAGTAGAAGGAATGATGTTTCTAAAACATAACATTGAAAGCATTTTCAAAAAAGCTTTCAACACATCCGGTAAGGAAGCAGCCCGGTTAGTTCGGACTATTTGGTACAAAAAGTTGAAGCTAATGTAAGTTTATGAAACACTGCAAAAAATAGAGTTCAAAAACAGAGCACGAAATTGAAGTTAAGTTTTCTAAAAAAAATATATCGTTTTTACATAATTGATGACGAAACGTATAGACTATCAGATTTTTTGCAATTTCCAGGTCAAACTAATTACATTGCTGATGCTCAGGTGAATGTTAAAGAAAAGTTTAGGACTCGAAATCAGTCAAAATTTCCAAAATGTTCTATAAATACCGAAATTTTAATCAATAAATGTTTATAAAAAGACTGTTTCCATTCATAAAACTTCATAACGTGTCTCCACTTAATTTTGACCTGACTTGACATCCTGCCACTATGGTAAACAAGCCCTTGAAAGTTACAAAAACAATAAAGTGGTATTTGAACTAATAGAGGCAAATCCTCCAAACTGCTTGAGGCTATGGCCAGTAGAGAGGTATCGAACTTTTATAGACGGGATTTGAAAAGTGATTAATACTATAAAAATATCATTTCTGTGATTTATAATAAATAAAAAAATCAAAAATTTAAGTTTATTAGTTTTGTTTTATTAACTCAAAAAAGTTCCAGATTTATTTCACACCACAAAAAACAATTCTGCCCCACTAAGCAACTATGTGTGTTTAATTATGAGATTTTAGGCAAATCGAAAGAAATGTTATTATGAGAACCTAACTTTTCTTTGAAATGAAAGACTTTTATTTACCATTTAGGATTTTAAGTCTTTTTAAATATTGTTTTATATTTTATTAATTTTTTTTTTATTAAATTTATTAAAAATTCTTTTCACACTACATAATAGCAAGCAGAAATACATACAATTGTATTTATTTATGTATGTATATATTTTCAATTATATAATTATAATGAAATTTATTACAATATAAAGTTTTAATTTTTATACACAAATGTTTTTTAAACGCTGTTTTTTATATAATTTTTTTATTGAAACAAACAATTAGAACTCACATATGATCTTTTAAGATATAATCTTATTATGAAGGTGTAATAGACGAATAGATTAAATGAATTTAATTATAAATAATAATATTATTACATGTAGTTGCATATGTATATTCTGTAAATATATATATTAATTTTTATGTATAAACTATATATAAATATATGTAATAAATTGAACGATGAATACGGGAGGCAGGAAGGAGGTTTAGTTTTTATTAGGGCTAGGATTAGGGGATCTATATATGAAATTATAATGTTTTGATATTTTGTCTAATATTAATATGTTTGAAATTTACACACAACTACTGGATAAATAGAATTTTATTGATTTTGATAATTTTTCATTATAAACATAAATATTTTAAATTTCTTATATTATTAAAATCACAACAATAAGAGTTAAGATATCCATAAGGATTTATATTATTATTATTTTATTACTTTATGTATATAATATAATTATTTTTACTATTTTGTATGTTAATTAAAAGGCTTTCGATTCAATGTGTATGTTAATGTTATGGAAGTTTTAAATATTTATTCATTGTTGATTTTTGTATTTAGAATGGAATTATATCTAAGTACAAATAAATATACTTTATGCTTTAATTCATCAGAAATTTTGGTTACTTTCATTAGCATGACAAAGGAATTGAGGCTATTTCAGTACTCCCACCTTGATCCCAGGAATATCAGCTCTCATTCATTGCAAATATATGAAAGTGTATACAGTTGAATAGTAAGAAATTTTGATTTAGTTTATTTTCGAGCAAAATGTGTCACTTAAAACTAATTATCGAATCACAATATCAAATTTAATGACAATCTGAATCCATATAAATATAATTCTCTAAATTTATCTCTAACGTTTATGATTAATCTAAAGAATTTTTCATATAGAAATAATAAACCTTTCATCTAGTAATCTATATCATTTTACTTAGTTTTATTACAATCGATTAATAATTTCCCATATAAAGTTTCTAAAAAATCGTCGATCTCTCACAATTGCTTAACAAATCTTTTCTGTTGAAATTTTTCATGAACGTATTTTTTATTTAATTTAAATAATTTTTCCAAATTATGTTGTGATCGGTCCATCTATATTGCTTTCTGTTACATTTCTCGATTAGGTTCCACCTCTATTAAAAACCTACCAAACTTTTGAACACCTTTTCTGTACTCTTCAATTCTCTGGAGGATTTGTCTCTCTTGGTAAAAATACCACATTATTCTTTTTGTACCACTCAAGGACTTGTTTACATTAGGGATGGGATGCCAAGTAAGAGCAAAAGTAAGTGACCCATTATAAAGTCCTATAAAAAATTATTCTATTTGCGTGCTCTGCTTTTGGACTCTGAATTTTTAGCAGCGTTACTGTCAGGAACCTTTAAAGCCTTTATTATCCTCAAATTTTCGTACCAAATAGTCAAATCATATGGACCATTTCTTCTACCCGAATCCGGATTTCTATCAACAGACAAGTACTCTTGCTACTGTTTAATAACATTGGAAAGGGTTGATGCAGAACTTTAATTGCTCGAAGGACTTTTTGTAGCACCAAGTTGGGTTTTTGTAAAAACTATTTAATAAATTAAGTACACACTTTTTTCTGGTCACTCATTTTAATCAGATAAAAGATTTGAAAGTCTTGTAATATACGAAAGGGAATGTTCGTTCAAACTGTTTGCCATAACTTGAGGTATAAAACACTTCTGATTATTAAAAACTCGATTTATTTAGATATAATTCCTTTTTCGCCTATTTTTTCATATTATTTGTATGTATTTAAGTTTTATAAAAAAATGTGTATATAAAAGTGTTAATATCTATGTCTATTGATGGGAGGATTAATTTATTTAAACATTATTTTTATTTATTTTCAATAATTAATTTGTATTGTTTGAAACATGTTGCTTATTCAAGTTTAACTTTATGAATTATTTTTTAAATATATCTATGTTTGTTTGTATGTATGTAATATTATAGGTATGTAAATGTATTTCTTTTCAATATGGCAATTAACAAATCAAACAATAGAACAGTAATAATAAATAGTTTATTTAGATGTTATAATTTTAATTTGTATTATTTTAGAAAAATTTCAGATAACATTTTACATATTTATATAGTACATTTTTTGGAATATATATATATTTTTTGGTTTGTCAATAGAGTCTAGAGATTTTGGTTTTAATTAAACTTTAGTATGAATAATAATTTGTAATAGTTAGTGGTAATAGTTAGTTAATATGTAAACTATTTCAGCAACAAATCCAACAATACAATACAATAATTTAATATTTTCTTTTAATTATTATTTAAATATTGTTTAAAAGTTTTTTCTTGGGAAATTTATATAAATTAATGTAGTTATTAATTAGTTTAGCATAATTTGATAATATGTATTAGTTTATTTTAAGAATGATACGTTTCAATTTGTTTTTTTTATTACTTTTAGCGTTTAAAGGAAGTATAAGTTTTTTTTGTTCTTTTTCCAGAAATTGGTTGCTTTTTGTGTTTATTTATAATATTATTGTTTTAAATATATAAATTAGTTATTGTATATGGGATACGCTTTATATATGTATGTCATTTACTAATTATAATTGCTTTCAGTTATGTATTTCCTTTACTATAAATTTAACAAATAGTTATGTACATTATGTTAGTAAATCTTTAATAAAAAGTACGAATGCTCTATATGGCTATGCCGAACCTTCAAAATCCTCTACCACAAAAGTGTGTGGACTTAATACGTTATGTTTCGTATGTACTGTTTACGTATATAGGCACACACATATACACTATCAAACGCGTACAATATATGAAAGTTTTTCTAAATGCACAAGAGCCCCGATTTGCATTTGCTCGAATTGCGTCGCTTTTTTAGAACTGAGAAAATTCGATTTGCTTTTTTGCAATTTCAAGTTGCGTCGGTCCGATTTGTCATACGCTTTAGACCTTTAATTCCAAACTCCCAGAATTACAATGCAACTCTCATCTGCTAACAGTAACATATCAAAAGTAAAAGGTTTTATGCATTGCATTTTGAAACCTTGCACATTAGAACCTTATTGAATTCTATTAAAAATTTTCGTAAATACTTTTGATTAAAAAAACTAAAATTAAAAACATAAATAAAACATAAAAATTAAAAAATCACAGTCAAAGATTTTAATGCAAATACAAAATGTATGTATGTATGTATGTATGTATGTATGTATGTATGTATGTATGTATGTATGTATGTATGTATGTATGTATGTACGTATGTATGCTTGTATTTCTTTCTAAATCGCTAATTCCACTCTCCATATGTACAGGATTAGCTTTATAATTAAATATACTCAACTAACAATAGTTTGTAATTTAATCATTTCAACTATGATAACAAATATTTTCTAAAAATAATGTAAATAGTCGCCACGATTTAATACAGAAGGGTAATGAATTGTTTAATTTTTTCAATTTGGTTTTTAAGAAACTTTTGTATCAAATAATTATAGTCTACGCCACTGTAGGGGGTTGGGCTATCCTGCATTTTTCCTGTTGTTTGTATCATACAGAAAAATGGTGTAGCTGTTTTAGGTATACCGCTCAAATCTGAGTCCATACTATACAAATGTTTTCCCGTAATAAAACATGGTATTAAAATAACAACTCAAATTAAGATAAATACAATCCAAAATCGATGTTCGTAATTATATGAGGGTCCATCATTTCTTTTAGCTCTCATATAACCCGCTGTCATTAACAACCAGCAATGTGCTGCAGGGTACTTAAGTGGTGTAATCGTAGTTAAGCGACTTTAATATTTTTACTTGTTTTTGTTTGATTTGAAGCAGAGGTAATTTTGAGTCGATTTGGAAGAATACAGGTCTCTATCTGATCTGGTCAAAATTCGGTTGATTTATTAAAAAACTCGAAAAAAAATCTTCATTTTTTTGAATCTTCGTAAAAAATCTTACATGTGCTTATTCAATCCTAAATAAAATGTTAACACCCTTTTTTTCATGTAAAATTGTAAAAAATATTGTTGCAATAACCATATAATTAAATGGTTATTGTTGTGCATACGTGCAAGTAAATTCGTGTGAGTCTGGGGTCAATATCTGCCTCTGTAGGCAGATTTATTCAAAGTTTTACAATTTAAAAATCAATTTTTTTGTTAAATCCTCGAATTGCAAAGGTTATCGTTTTAACAAAAGTGTGATCAATTTAATGAAAAAAATCAATATCTTAAACACGTTTCTTCGTATGGGATTTGTTTTATTTATTTTAATTCATTGATTTGTGATCAAGTTTATATTCATCACATACAAATTTCAAATAAATATCGTTATTCATTTCAGTTTTATTAATGTTTAAATATAAATTTTATTTTTCGAAAAAATCACGCATTAAATAACATTTAAATTATTTTTATTTCAAATATTGTTAACCCTCAAGTTTTAACGTTTAGATCTCGGCTCAAATTTAACTTATTTCAAGAATTTTTGCAATAATTATATTCTTGTTTTGGGACTTGCGTTAATCACAAATTAGAAAAAAGCCCATATTAGTAAAATTTTAAAATTAAAAAAATCAATACCCCTGATATGGCCAAATTTCAAGGTTCTTCGTCTAAGCCCCTGATCAGATATGTGCCACTATTTATCCAAATCAATTCAACTCTAATCAAATGTTAATTTAAAAATATGTCATCAACTTTTTAAAAGTTTTAGAAAATTAAAAAAAAAAAAAAAAACATAATTTGGAATCTCTGTAGGTCTGTTATTGATTGCATTTGATTCACAAATAAAAATATAGGTTTCTCGTATTAAAGGTGTATATTTTTTGCAAAATATCCCTCCCTTTTTCTCTCGGTAAATATTTCTTTAAAAATTCACTTCATCTGACAACACTGATTTGGATCGCATTGACATTTAAATTTAAATTTGTTATAACATTTTAAATTTAATTATATTTTTGTAAAAGAAGCAAAATTACAATTATAGTCAATTTTCACTAACATTTAATAAAATTGTGTAAGCGATAAAAGACAACTGATTAATTTTAAAAAATATGTTAAAAAATAAACAAATTTGTGGTAATTAAAATGTGTTTTGAAAATAATATTCATAAAGTATATATTTAATATGTATTTATTTTTAATACATATTTTAAATTATACATAATATCTTCTAAGTTGCTAAATATTAATATAAATAAAACATTATTTTAAAATTCGAAAAATAATAATATTTCTTTAAGGAACAACAACAGGTGAATAATATCTTTTAAATTAATGGTTTTAATTTGTAAAAAGAAATGAAAATTTGTCACAAACCACTATAAATTCAGTTTGATAATGAAATAAATTTTCATTTCTTTTTATGAAACTAAAACTAAGAAAGAAATTTTGAAAATATGCATTTAATTAAGAGCACTAAGATAATGTACATACAACAAATTCGTTTCATTTATAATATTCTTTTTTTTATTTACTTATTTCTTGTCTTCTATTTTTTCTTTCTTTTATTAGTGAATCTATGCCTTTTATCTTATTATTTTTCATTTCAATTTTTTTCCTCAATTCATATCAGGCTTTTATTTTTATTACTTTTTTATATATATAATTATTATGTATTATGAATATTTTTTATACAATTATTTACTAATATATTTTATATATATATAAATTTAAAAAATAATAATAATTTTAAAATAAAAAATACAATTTCTATAAAATAGATCATAAAATAAAAATATATATAATTATTTTTCATGTATTCTCTCTTATTTTAATAAGGAGTAGTTATTTGATTTTAACCGTTATTAAAACATTATTTATAACTACATATACATAAATAACGGTTAAGTTTATTAATTAATTATGCTTTTATGTATGTATATATGTAATTATGTATTTATATAATTTATATGTTTATTGTAGGTATATCTAGGATATTTACTTAATAAAATGACTAGGATAGTTCAGAACATGACATTGGTGTACAACCAATTAGAGCAATTGGAAAATTTTTAACATGTGTTTGCCATTGCGATGATAATTGGAAGAATTTAACGCCAGTCCATTCGGTACCATCAATATAAACTAAATATATCAAAAACAGATTTAGGAAATTATGATCTTTTTTATTTTCAAAATTATATAAATACCTCTTAATGGTATTGGATGTGATTGTTTGGGTGAGCATATTAAACGTGCTACACCCTCAACACATTGTTCTTTTTCAAGATCACGATCTTTTTCCTTCTTTTTACCCAAACGCATAACTAAAAACGCATAAAAAGGTAAATTAGTGTTTCGTTTCCTTCCTTCGCTTTTAAAATTATTCTTTTCATCAACTTACTTTGCTTTTGTTTTTTCTCTTTGGTTGCAAATGACACGGTTAGACCGTTTGTCATTTCACCCAATTGAGCATTTTGTGGCAAACGCCAGACTTGCAGACTTCTAAACGTACTCTTAATACTATTTTTACCACCTTGATCACCACTACGAGTATTGCTCTTGTCCTTAGAGGAAGTGTGTTCACTCGGTCGTATAACGGGCCAATAATCAACCTGTAATTCTACAGATTCACTGCCCACTTGCTGGGGTGTAACACCAAAACCTACATCACGCTGCGAAGACGCTGATGAGGGGGGAGTTTGTAATGGTGGTGATATTCGGCCACTTTGTGGCGGTGAACCTGATAATACAGTACCACTGTTACTGTTTGTTACTCCCTGTAGGCTGGATGATATACTTTGGGTTATAGCATTTAATGGAGTTTGTGAATTTGAATTTCCAATGGGTATGGCTACGCTGGTATTTGATGTTTGTTGGGAAGTAGTTAGAGCCGTATTTTGAGCATTACTCTCATCAAGATCAATTGAGGCTTGGGGTCCTTCTAAGTAACCAATACGTACATCCTGTAATTTCAACAATATTAATCTAAATAACACTATTTTTAAATATATATATTTTTAACACTTACACTAACAAATGGCACAAATATTTGACATGAATCCTCATCCTTATAGTTGACCATAGCTTCTGCTATGGGTACTTGTGTGCAGGGTCCAGCCGCATGCAAATATCGTTGTATACGATTAACTAATTCTACAATATCAGATTTATTGGCTGTTGCCGAATCAGCTAAGGAAGATGACAATGCAGTGGCATTCACTGCAGTTACAGCACTAACAGCAGCCGCTGTTTGTGCGGCTCTCTCACACAATTGATACCAATTTTCCGAACCAAACATAGCGGCATAGGCCTGATCAATTTGACTTAAATATCTTGCAATAGCACTACTGCCAATTGGTATAATATAGAAACGTAAATGATTTAACCAGTCTGGTGGTCTTACACCCAATAATTCGACATAATGTCTTAAAGCAGCACCTTGTAACCAATCGCCGCCTATTAAAAGAATTTTAACTGTGGTGGGTGGTTTGGCATTCGAGTTACAACTATGGAAAAGAAAATTATTATTAAAATGATGTCATAACTTTTAAATAAATTCTGAGTTACTTACTACTTTTGTATCTTTCCCATTAGCGCTTGTAGAACAGCCTTTACCTCTGCAGTGTTCTGGGGCACAAAGGCCGGTTTAAAGGAATTTGCAAATAATGTAGTTAATTTTGATACTAAATTACTACCGCTTAAAGCTTCCGGTGGACTTATTATTGTTACCACATCGGGTATAACTGAATCCTCGCTGGCAAATATGCGACTTAACTGATCCAGCAGCATTTTACGTGGTTCCACATTGGTGGGTGACAAACATGTCTCTAATACTGAGCGTGGTTCAGCACTTAAACTAAGTGACTGTGACTGTTTCTTTTTACCTCCACTACCCGGTGTACTGCTTGAAGTTCTAAATAAACGAGATCTCTTTTCATTCGATGCAGGTGTACTGCTGTTTGTATTACTGGCAGCAGTTGCTGTATTGGCATTTTGACCAGTTCCGGTTGATGCTGCTGCTTGCAAATTATTACTGGTACTAACGGGTGTCAACTGATGCTGTAAACGCATATAGTTGGGTTCACCGCGTGGTGGGCTATTCTGTGGATCAGATGTTTGACCATCTGTATAGGCGGCATTACCCTCATTACCGGAACTATCATTACGATTATCACAAATACGATCTATTGAGAGAAAAGAAAAATAAATAACATTTAATTTTTTTCTACAAACAAAAAGAAATATAGATTTTTTTACAAATAAATGCAATTCAAGTGTTTATAGAAATATCCGTCTACTGGGCAAGACAAGACGAAAATGTGTATAAGGAGAAACGTGCTTTTATCTGTTAAAGCAGATAAAACAACAAGTGACAATATTAAAAAATATATAGTGCACCATATTGGGGTTTCAACAGATATACAAAACAAGAACAATAAGAAATTTAAATTTAAAACGAAAAATAATTCAGTTGTAAAAAATAATAAAAAGAGTTATTAGAGCTAATTCTCGGGGTAGAGATCAATAAATAATTATCACTTCAACACTTTTTATTAAAAAATGTTATATTCATTTTGGAGTCATTAAATTCATTATTATTTTAATATTTTAACAGGAATATTTATATAACTTGTCAAATTTTTGGAAGATATTTATTATTTGCAGATTTGTTGGGACTTTGATCTAAATGATTGAAATAAAAGATGATGTATAAATTTTAGACAGATTTTTAAATTTAATTCAATTTTAATTCAATTTTTTATAAAAAGGACCAAACAAGCCTATTATTCGTAAAATAGGATAATGTTTGATCCTAAGAAAACCCCTCTTAAAACTGACTGAGTAAAGACTTCATTTATATTTATATTTAAATAATATTTTATATTTAAAAAATATTTTAAATGCGATGAATTACATTTTTTTCAAATCTAAGTCAAGATTCAAAGCTCTTTTGAGACCCTTTGATTTCCCTGAAATAGTGGGCACCACTTTACATAGTGAGAAATACCACTTCAATAGGTGTTTAAGCATGACAATAGCATTCATTCAATGAAGTTTGTCAAGGTTATAAGCTATTGTGAACTTGAAAATCATACGGAGTACCTTTGGCATTTTAAAAAGGAGAGATTGAAAAGAAGCTTTTGAACTTAGGAGTGAAATTGGGAAATTCATAACACACGTTATTCATTAAAACTTTTTTAATCCAGCTACTTTTGTAGAACATCTCAGTTATAATTTTTAATGTTAAACATAACATGTTAATCTGACTAAAATGAGTGACCAGTAAAAAGTGCCTATAAAAAGTTGGCCAAGCATTTAAAGGTCAGCCATCAAACTGTTTTCAAAGTTATAAAACAGTACAAAGAAAACTTGTTCATTGACATAAAACTTGTTTCAGGTAGAAGGAATTGTCCACATGATGTTTCTAAAGCCAACATGCGGTAGGAAGGCAGATCGGTTAGCTCAGTGCTCGGACTATTTGGTACAAAAAATCAAAGCTAATGCAGATTTAAAAACATACAAGGCTCGAAAGGATGCCGACATGGACGTTGGTAAAAAATTTATAGGCGAAAAACAGAACACGGAAATTGAAGTCGATCTTTCGAAAAAATAGTCTTGTTGCTTAATGGATAACGAAACGTATGTACATTTACTGGCAGATAAAAAGTTCTTGGTATGGCTAGCAATATGTAGTTGCGGCAAAAGAAACTGATATTTATAGAGCCCGCTGTATCTTTCACTCATAAGACTTCATAATATGTCCACTTATATTTGGGCTGACTTGGCATCCGGTCACTGTCGTAAACAACCCATTGAGTGTTTTTTATTGAATGATAGTTTCCGAAGAAATTTAATTTATTTATATCATAGGGACATAGATTCTAAAACGGCTGGTCCAAATTTGATGAAATTTTTACAGAATGATCCCAAAATACCCGAAAGTAACAAAGGCTATAAAAAATTTCGATAGCACCAGGGGAAAACGCACATCCCATACAAAGCAAATATAAATATAAAGAACTTTAACCTATATAACAGTGAGAGTTATCTAATTTGGTCCCGACAACTTTCTCAAGGAATTGGTTTACTGGACAAAATGTAAAAGGGATAAGAACAGGGGTAGGGGAATTGCCAATCGAATATTTAAAGAACTATAACAGTGAGAGTTCTCAAATATGGTCCCGACAACTTTCTCAAGGAACTGTTTGATTGGTGAATATGTAGAACGGATAAGACCAGGGGGAGGGTTATCGCACATAGAAAGTATGAAAATATAAGCAAAGAGATAAGACGACGAGTACTTACTGGGAAAAACTTGCATAATTTTCGAAGTAATAAATTTTTTACTGTAAAATTGTATACATCATGAAGAGGGGTAATTCTCATGATTTAATAAAAATTTCCAATATTTTTGTTATTATCGTTAAAAGAAAACCACATAATTAATATTTATAGAATATTAATATTTTAAACGATTAAATAGCAGATACTAAAGACAGTGATATATTTTTTAATTTTAAATTAAAATTATTTTAAATTAAATTGCTATACATTGTTATTAACCCCTTATCTCTGATAAAATCTTATTCTATATTCATACGAGGGTGTGGTTCTTGTCTACTTTATAAAGAAATAATTTTTCATGTTTATAAGTTTGTGGTAATTATACTTAGTGGTTTCCTTTTTAAAGAGGCCTAACTAAATACATATAAGTATGAGATATATATCTGTGTGTGTGTATATAAGAAATATTTTTGGAATATTACAACTACTAATAGCGGTTGTATTCGATTGTCTGATTTACTTGACAATGATATATTTCGTTTTAAATAGACTTTATATATTGTTCATGTGGTATTTGTTAGACGTCAACATATTGGGTGTTTTTTTCTAAGGATGTTTGTTGTTATTGCCAAAGAAGAAGAGGAAATTAAATATAGACACTGATTTAGACAAAACTGATCATTTTGGATTTATACAATAATGAAATTCATATAGAAATAATAGAATTTTTAATTATATCATCATGACATATGTCATAATAATTTTTAAACAAAATATTATTAATAGTTGTATGAAAAATATAATAAATTCTATTTAACATATAATGAAGTAGTATGTTGAGATAGACTTTAATAACTAAACATGCATTTTTACTTTGACATATGGATTATTGTAATTAAAAATTATATTAAATTAATTAATTAAAAATAAAATAAGCAAATTAAGCAGTTACTACACAGTAAAGGACATACAAATTGCACACAACGATCAAAGGATAAAGATGTTATGTCTAAATTTTTGTATAGGAATCAAAATAAATCAAATAAATTTTAAATATTGATCTCAAAGCCAAATATTAAAAAAAATTTAATTTAATAGAATTTATTATTCACTTTTTTCTCAAATTTCTTCGTTAGATGCAAGAAAGTAATAACTAAAAACAATAAGAATAGCAAACCTTATGTTAACAACATAACATACTTTTTCCCGCTATACCCTCTCATATATAAAACTATTCTATACAAAAATTGGTCAGTAAAACAGATTTATTATCCATAAAATATAAACTTGCGTTTTTTACTTATAACGATCTTTTAAGCGTTAATCCATAAAATTCCTCACAGTCTTGATTTTTAAACTTATCGAACAAGAGCTATTACAAGTCCTTTTCTTTAGCGAATCTTTAAATACTTAGTAGGGACATAAATATTGTTATCACCATGTGGTAGTACAAATCGCACAGTACAAAAACAATTTGAGCAGATTTTAGAAGATAAAGACAGCGACGACAAATGGATCACCGTTTCCAAACGACTCGGGTCACACTTGACTAAAATTTTTCTATCCAGCTGTACATATCGAAAGTTTTTTCCAAAAAAAAATCTGCCGTACAGTCGAAATATTACAAATCAAAACTCTAAAGCTATAAAATCATGAATCCAGTAAAATTTATTTCATTATTAAAAAATATATGTATCACTATAGGTGAATATCATGGGAACAGTCTAGAATACAATTAAAGAAAATTGTACCTTGTACAGAAAAACCCGTAATAATAAGGTTCATCACTGTGTAAGAAAACTTTTCGAAATTATTTAAGAAATTTGAAGTCTCGGAGTTTAATAAGGACATCATCACCCAACTTTTGTTATGGTTTAGAGTGTAATCTTAAGTGGATTTTTGTCAACAAGGAGTTTAGGCATCGCTCAAATTTTAAAGAAAACCTTTCGGATTTTTTTTAAATTTCATCCAATTTTCTAAAAGGTTTCTGCTGAAGCTTCTTAAAGATAAAATGGCTCAAAAAATTACCAGTATTCAACGCCTCCAAAAAAATGGCATTCTGGCAAACCCCGATTTTATTTTTGACCGGCAATTTTACAAAAGACTTCTTCTTGCTAATTTGTCTTGAATTGATACCTTAATAGCGGCAGATGTGATTTATCAAGAGAGAAAAATGTATTACGCAAAATAAATAGATGTCTTTTACAATGAGATCTTGCCGATAATTCCATTGCTAAAATTTTCAAGGAATTGTTTTCGATTTTAGCGTTCCATATCGAGGACTTTTTAGCAAGATTTTGTGTCTGGTTATAAAAGGGAAAATTCAGTATTTATTGATTCTAAGAAATGGAACTCCTGCAGCCCCGAGTAGTATACTCTGTACTTAAATTGAAGACGTTTTGAGGACATAGTTTGGTAAATAAGACACCACAATATAAATATTTTCAAGACAGCCTTCATCCGTACTGAGCCTAATTTACTATATTTTTAAGGGAAATATTAATTAGTTTTTGGTAGTAGAACCCACTTAAAATTTATGGAACTTTAGTACTTGACAGTATATTAAGTAAAAAAGGTCATAGACTTAAGAATTTTTCGATGACAGTAGAAGGCGATTATATTTCCTACCAATGAAATAAATATTGCCGGATATATCCTGGGAATGTTATCGGTACTTTGATGAAATTTGACGTTTAGTGAGGAAAATGCTATAAATTATATACTTTCAAATAACTCTGATACTTTCCAATTGGGAGTGTTGAAAACTGTAGTATAATTAATATTCTTTCTATTCATTTTATCATCTCTAATTTATTACTATACAAACTGGATTATACATTAATGGGTTTCATTTTATTTAAAATAATACGTTACATTTTTATATTCTTTGAACTTCTTAATCTAATTATCGTTAAAGTGAACCTGATGCGTCGCAATAATTTAAATTCAGACGAAATTACAAAAACAATAATCATAGAAGGACGATAAGAATTTTTATAAATATCTTTAACACACACAGTGAATACATTCAGTGATAATTTTTACAATACATAAACAAAAAACACTTACACAAACACAAAGGCAGATTAATAATATTTTTTGACGAAAGAAAATTATGAATAAAAATTAAATGTGTGAGAAAGAGAGCGGAGAGTGTATGTAACTTAATTTTTTTTTTTTGAAAAAGGACTATAAAAAATTGAAAATAAAGCAAATTAAATATCGAATTTTAAATAATTTCACAAAAAAAGAAAAGAAATATTAATTAAATATTCAAGGAAATGTGAAAGTGATATTTTTCTTTAATTTTTTTTAAATCTATTTTAGTAATTTTTATTAATTATTTTTTGAATTAAGCAATTTTTAGGTGTTTAGTAATTAAATTAATTAATTTAGAGGAATTTAAAAATTTTAGTATATTTTTTTTATTCTTTTTTGTTTGTTTATTAATTACACAGACCTGGTGTTGTAGCCGAATTGTTATTGTTTGTTAAATTAATCGATTTTTGTTTGTTATTTTCAATTTGAAACGACGAATTGGTCAATTGGTCGCTTTTATCCGATGATCTGCGCTCAATGTTGCCTGCAAAAGAAATTTCGAATTCAAGCCATGCAATTATAATAAATTAAAATTAAATTAAATAAAATTAAATTAAATAATTAAAGGAGGAACTTAAAATATAATTAGAAAAATTTATTAAAATTAATATAAATACTAAAGCTTAAGCTAAGTGATTAAAAAGAAGGAGAAATGAATTAGATTTTATTTAAATGTTTTAAAATAAAAAATAATGTTCAACAATCTTGTTCGAATAATTCAAAATTCTTATTATCCAATAAGATCGAAAAATTCTTAACACACGTTTACCATTAAAACTTGAAACACAAGTATAATTTCTTTTCATCAAGTTTTTTCCATCATTTATTATGTTTAATGTCAAAGTCATTAAGAAAAAGTGCATACTGAAATTATCAAATATTTTCCACACAACCCAACTTCGTCCTACAAAAAGTTGGCCAAACATTCAATGATCAAACTTTTTTCAATGTACCGGGATAACTTGTACGTGGAAACCTGGTTCAATTAGAATGAATGTTCCACACGATGTTTCTTAAGCCAAAAATATAGAAAGGATTTTCAAAAGGGCTCCCCTCACATTCGTTATGAAAGCAGCCCTTATAGGTCAGTGCTCCGATAATTTGGTACGAAAAATTAAAGTTAATGCAGGTTTAGAAAAAAAGAAGAATCAAAAAGTTCCTGACGGGATCGCTGTTAAAAATTTAGAACAGAGCACGGAAATTGAAGTCCAGGTTTCTAAAAAAATATTCTTGCTATATAATGAATGGCGAAATTTATACTATGGCAGATCTTTCGCAACTTCCTGTTCAAACAATTTTGTTGTTGATACACGTGGGAATGTTTAAGAAAAGTTTAGGACCCAAAAGCAGTCAAAATTAACTGAAAAGTTGTTGGTATGACAGGTAATTTTCTATTGCGGCAGAAGAAGTCAATCATTTGTTACAACGGACTCTATAAATACCGAAATTTACATCAGGGAATGATTACCAAAAAGTCCGTTTCCATTTATAAGACCTCATAATGTGTTTATTTACTTTGGCCTTACTTTGTATCCTGTCATTATTGCAAACAAGCCAATGTGGCATTTGTACCAAGAGAGTCAAATCCTTAAAACTGCCCGGAGCCAAGACAAGTTGAGAGATATTAACCTCTTGTTAAAAAAGAATTGAAGACCCCCAAAAATAGGTATCCAAAAGTGTGATAGATTTTTAAAGGAGATGAACTACCTTTTCGAGCAAAGCGACAGAAAACACTTTAACAACGTTAAAGAATGGTTTCCGAATAAGGTACACAAATTCGTCACTAGATTTCGTCACATGATTAAAACTTTGTAATTTTTTGTAATTTTTTATAATAATTTCAATCAAATGAAAAAAATAGAACTATAACTTCAGTGGTTAAGTTATTCAAAAAAAAATTAGGTCATGGTACGATTCCTACGTTTTGTCCGGTAAAACAGTTTCTTAAGAAAGTATCTGGAACTAAATTTGAGAACTCCCGCGTTATAGTTCTTTAGATATCTCATAATCAATATTTCCTTTGCAGGGGCGGTCTTACCCGTCCTACGTTTTGTCCAGTAAAACAGTTCCTTGAGAAAGTTGTCGGGAACAAATTTTTGGTCCTCCTATTGGAATTTTTTATAGCCTTTGTTACTTTCGGGTATATTATTGTCATTCTGCGAAATTTTCATCAAAATTGGATCAGCCATTTGAGAGTCTATGCATTGCACACATACATACTTATATACAGATTTTATATATACTTATATACACATTTTATATATAGAAAATAGATATGATAGATAGGAATTTTTCAATCTCACCCCTTAATATTGAATTAACGTCTTTTATTTTTGGAACTAAGTAGTCGCAACCGTTCCAAGTTTTATTACCTTGGATAATTGGCCCTCATACTGCTTTAAATAGTTATATGAAAAAGGATTTTTAAGAATGGATCCCGATTGGGAATAGCACCCTTTTAAATATAAAACTAAAGAGAATGTAGAAATCGGGGAGACTAAAGAAACCAGATTTAAAAATTATGGACAAATTTACCGAACATCGTTTGCACAAAAATTTCTCCAACTTTTCATCTTCTATCAATTTTATAATTAGTGAGGAATGTTTAACCATAAATTAGTTATCGTTCAGACTTTGGATGTGTATAAATGTCAAAAGTAGACATTTCGAAATCTGATCGTAAAATATTCTTTGTATTTAATTGTATAAGAAAATATGTGTGTAACAATATTTAATTCTCTACTTGATATATTTCAGTGAAGCGTATTTAAGTTTTGGAATTGCCGATATAATCTGTTGGTCTGTTTAGTTTATTGAACATTATTTTAATATAAAACAAAGAATTTTAAATAGAAAATATATATTATTTTTTTAAATTTCACTTCTAAATGATTTAAATTAATGATAATTTATGTGTTAATGAAAATAATTATATTATTAAAAAAAAACATAATAAAATAAGCAAAATGCGTATTAATTATTAATAAATACGAATATTTTTAATTTTAAGTTTATTTTTTTTTAACAAAATGATTTTATCGATATATGTTTTTATTTAATATATTTATTTACTTTATTGTTTTTATTGTTATTTAAAGAAATAATTAAATATTAATTGCGCACACAAAATATTGTGTTGCAGATAAATAATTTGTTAACAAAAAATTATAAAAAAATAAATAACAACAATTGCTAAACCAAATATCTGCAACAAATAATTTTTTATTTAAATTCATAAAAATAATTGACAAAAAATGTCTCTAAATTTAGGTAGACGTTTATAACGTTTATTTTAAAAACCTTATTAAGACTAAAAAAGAGGAGCTTACAAGTCATTATGGTATTTGTACCAAGAGGGTCAAATCCTTTAAAATGCCCAGAGCTAACCAGTTGAAAGATATTGGCCTCTTGTTAAAAGAGAATTGAGGAGCCCAAAAATAGGGATACCAAAAGCATACTTCTTGTATCCCTACAATAAGATATTTCTGAATTAGTTTGATTCATAGAAACATTTTAGTTTTTAATTCAATTTTAATCAAGTTGACAATTATTGAAATAGAAATCCAATTGTCAGCTTTAGATACCAAAGAAGTGAATTAAAAAAAAATATAAATATGTAACTACACCAACTCAATATTTTCAACTTAAAAATATATTTTTTACCTTATTATAGAACGAAGTAAAAGTTTTCCTCTACAAGAAAATGGATTATTTAGAATTCTGAAACGATTTTGCTATGAATGTTAGTTTAGGATTAGTGAAAAAGCTTCCAACTGCTTCCAAAATTTCAGTTGCAGATAGCGAAATACATAAATTTATTACATCTTTTGTAGGGGAAGAAAGTCTTGAAAACCCTAATAAGATTTTTAAAAGTTTGCTATTTATGATCGGAGTCTCCAAAAGGGAGTCCTTAAGTATTGTGCCCAATGCATGATAGAATATTTTTCACTATTAACCACTAAAATTTCTCATCTTTCTGGTTATATAATAAAAGAAATTGCTGTGGTGGTGCAGTACATTATGAATCAAGCCAATTATTTTTAAACAGTTTGTGACAGGTCTGGCATCATGCAACTGGGGGTTGACATAACAAAAAAATTAGATTTTGGTTAAAAATTCTAGTCGATTTCTGTTGATTCCTTTTTTGAAATGACTCCTTCGGTAAAAATCCATTGTGATCGTATGACCCGATTTCAACAGCTGATAATATCAAACAACCTTATGCCACAAAATAATGTACGTTTAGTTGGCATTATAAATATTTTGATTCGGCTAGTAGTGCTTTATATATATTTTTATTTTTAAATGGACTTAATCTGCTTGTTTTTAAAGCTATAGTAATTTTGTTGTTAATGTTTATGAATGACTCCCAAAGATTTTACTAATTCTTTATCAAATATTTAGAATTTCTTATCTTCAAACCTTTTCAGGTGTGAATCAGGCCTCTCATTGTATTCTGTGCCGAAATAAAAACATGTTTAAATTGAGAATGGCTTTATAAGGCAACAATCGAAACATTTTTAGCAGCCGTTTTCTGAAATGAAAGAAAGTAATTAGACTTCCCTACTTTTTTAAACACAAAATTCGGCAACTTTAAAATTTTTTTTCTATTCTTTGTCATCTATCGAATAATGAGCTAAAATGACAGAACTATAACCTCCAAAAAACATTGTTATTATTAGCACTTATGATTAGAACCACTTTGTTCCAAAAATGGTTTAAAATTCTAAAAAGTTCTAATTTCAGAAATTTTATATTAAAAATGCTTTCAAAAATTGTGTATTATTTTTTCAGCCCCGTTTTAAAAAATTATTGACATTTTGAGAAATCGATCTGTGGCCTTATAATTATTCTTTACCGAAATACAACGTCATTACAATTTCTATTTCATTTATTCTATGGAATTGTCCATTTATTTTATGAAATTTTAGTCATAATTTTAAATATCACATTCACGTGAATGTGAATAATTTACGGATCTCTATTAACATGCTTATTCTACTTTTATATTTCCAATGGGCAAAGATCAATTATAACTTTAATGATGAATGAAAATGCTCAGAAATTAGTAATAAAGATTTCAATTTCAGACCGTGCAACGTATTGAAATGTATGTTTCTAATTTCTGAACATTTAGAATTTCTGAGAGTTCTAATTTGTAAGATTCTACTGTATCTATATTATTTTTCGATTAAATGTTATACGCCCGAAAGAGTTTGATATATAATTTTTAAAAGGTCCTTTTGTTGAATTACTTTTTTAGAGCTTTTTTAATTTACAATAATAACGATTTGTTTAATTTCACCATAAATATCTATAATAAGACGAACTTTTAAACAGAAACAAAAACAATTTTATTCTTCTATGACAAACAAATGAATTCTTAAACTTTTACATTAAAAAAATGTTGCCTCTAAAAAAATATTTTAGAGGCGACATTATAAATTAGTACAACAACTACGCATTAGATTAATTGTCCTGCAGTATAATAGAAAACCGGGGGTTATTCTATATAATGTATTTTTTTTTTGGCTTGAGCTATTTATACCCTACACCACCTTAGGTGGTTGGGGTATAATGCGTTTGTGCTTAAGTTTGTAACGCATAGAAAAAATATTGCTACCATCAGTTTTAAGTATATAAGATAGACTCAGAATTACTTTCTGAGTCGATATATCGATGTCCGTCCGTCTGGCTGGTTGGCTGGCTGACTGGCTGTCCATGTAAACCCTTTGAACAAAATGCAGGTCGCAATTTTAGAGATATCTAGATGAATCTTGGCATTAGTCGATGCCTATTGAAATTGGTAATATATAAATATTCCTCCCGGAATGGGGTTTTAAGGTCATAAAAGTGCTGAATAGAAAGTGATTTTTTGTTTTAAATTTGGCACACACAAGTCTGATCATATTATAAGACGATGAGCCAAAATATACGAGTATCGGCCTATATTTCTCATAGGTTCCATACAAAACCTGTTAAAAATAACACTTCAAAGGGCATAAATATCACATATACGTTGGTATGGTGTTAAGAATTGGCCAAATTAAGATAAATATAAGCAAAAATCTATGTACGAAATTTTATCAAGATCGAGCCATAATTCCATAATAAAGTCTTTTTGTATATTATTGCCATAAAAACGGGACACTTAAGCACAACAACATTAATAAGAAACAATGTGGTGTAGGGTATTAAAGCGTTGGGCTTGACCGACTATAGCTCTTACTTGCTTTTTGTTGGATTATATTTTTTCACATTGTTTTTGTAAAAACAAAAGGAGAATTGTATACAGCCTTGACCATATCAAGGACAATGAAAAAAAAGGATTGTAAGTAAATAAAGTGTATACAAAAGAAGGATTAAATGTAGTAAAATACAAAAACAAAAATGAAAAACAAAACTTGTTGAGCTCAAAAAAAACTTGGACATTGCGTTGTATTATTGCTTCGAACGAAAACAGAGGTCTCATTTTCAAGGGTAATCTATCTCAGTTCCTTTTTTTTAAAGTTAAACTTCAAGAATAAATATTTAATGTAGCAAGTTTCATAAATAATGATTATTTATAGGAAAATTTTATTTGATTGAACAATTTAAGGTCATTTTGTTGTGGATATTAAAATATTTACAAACAAAAAAATTAAAAATTAATTAATTTTTACAATTTAATGTGTAATAAAATTTTGGAGGCCATAAACACCAACAACAAAAAGAAACAAAGTACACATAGAAAAAAATCAGTGTAAAAAATTAATTAAAATAGAAACAATTAAATTTTTTTCTGTTCTGACATTGCTTCTTATAAAAAAATGTTAATTTAACATTGTTTAATAGTAAATACAGTTTCTTTAGAATATTCTTGAAATTTTGTTACTTGAAATTTTAGTAGCGAAAGATTTTAGTACGTACAATATTATTTCACCACAAACGTACAAAAGTTCAATATAAATTGAGTGAAAAAAATTATTCAATCTTAAATCAACTATGTTTAAGGTTGATTTTGCTTCATGTTTTTTCTGTGTGTAAGAATGCTATATATTTAATGTCGAATCTTCAGTACCCTCCTCCATCACAAATGCACGTGAAGTAAATACGTTATGCTTCGTACATATACACTCACACAAACACTCACAAACGTATACAATATATAAAAGTTTTTCTTAAATGAGTCATTAAATAAGTTATATTTTTACCTATAGCTTTAATTCTACTGAACCGATTTTAATAATTTTTGGATTATAATGAAATTATGTGTAACTTAATATTTTGTAAAAAATCCATTCTAATTTGTCGAGTTATAAATGACAATATTACGAAAATTCTTCGGTTTCACTAGGAGGTTGCCTCAATTATCGGTATATATCTTTAAATATACTTAACTAGTTTTAAGTAGGAAACAACTCAGTCCAAATTGAGCTCTGTCAATTATATTGTATGTTAGCTTGCCAACAACAGAAAGACGAACACAGCAAAATGGGCCTAGATTTTGATTTGATGCAAGAATATATATGCATTATGGGTCTGAGATAATTCCACACGGAATGGCAAAGTTAATATACCCTCTTCATCACTTGCGATGCTAGAGGGTATAAAAAAACACTGCGCATTTTGCTAAATGTAAATCCCTCCTTCAAAACAATATTCTTATCAATTTCAACTAAGGGGCGCCATAAAATAATATAAAATATATTTAAGATTATTTCATTTTCATTCAATCTTTATATATAAAAATGAATCTGTGTTGGTTTGTTTGGGACTTATAGACAGCTTAACTACTGGAACAATTTTTCTGAAAATTTCACAGAATCACAGAGACCCATATACGTAGGTATGTAGGTAACATAGGCTATAAAAAATTTCGATAGGACCATGGGGTGAGGTACCACCCATACAAAACAAATATAGATTATCGAATATCTAAAGATATATAATAGCGAGAATTTTCAAATTTAGTTTCAATACTTCTTTAACTAGACAAAATGTAGGATGGATAAGATCAAGGGGAGAGGAGCCCCATATTGATCATAAACTATTCAAAGAAATCGCTATATCAAGAATTTTCAAATTTGGTCCCAATAACTATTTCAAGGAATTGTTTAATTAGTTGATCATCGAATATCTAAAGAACTAAAATAGCGATTTTTTTTTTTTAGTCTCAATATTTTTTTCAAGGACTTTTTTCACGAGGCAAATTGTGAGGTCAGGGGAAGAAGGTAGCCATCATGCAATGCAAGTTTTGATCATCGCATATTTAAGAACTATAACAGCGAAATTTTTCAAATTCGTTTCCATCCACTTTATCAACGATAGGATCATGGCGAGAGGTGTCCCCCATACAAAGAAAATGTTGATTATCGAATATCTAAAGAACTATAACAGCAATAGTTCTTAAGTTAGACCGCAATCACTTTGTCAAGAATTTGTTTTAATGATCAAAATATAGGACAGGAAAAATCAAGGGGAAAGTAAATATTAATTCACGAATATCTAAAGAACTGTTAAAGCGGGAGTATTCACATGGTTCCAATAACTATCCCAAGGATCTTTTTTATTGGCCACAGAGTAGGACGAATAGGATTATGGGGGAAGGGTACAATCCACTTTATAAGGTCGGCAAAGCGCACCGGGTCTTAGCTAGTTTACTACAAAAACGAAATATGAAAAAAACACTCAACTTCAACTCATTCACTTCTGTAGTTAAAAAAATATATAAATTGTGTCGTCGTTTACTATAAAAAATTTTGAAATTCCACATCAATAAATGCACTTTAATACCACTTTTCCAATTGCATTTTATTTGTAGCACAAAATGTTCCACATAATGTGAGAACTTTGTGAATGGAGCACAAAAATATTATAACGAATATAAAAATAATATGTAACGCATGAGAAAACGCATAAAAGTTGTTATATAAATATATAAATATATATAAATGTAGCAATTATTGATAACGAAGCAAAACTTCACTAAAGTGTTACAAATTGCATGATGGGGGAGTTATATCTCTCTCTCTTGCTCCCCATTAAGTGGTACGAAGTGACTGTTATAATAAATATAAAAATATATTATTTTTTACGGAATTGTAAATATGTGGCAACATTCAAGTAAATATGACACTTTTTAGTTGTTGTTATTAAAAGAGAAAATGTTTTAAAGTTTAAATTAAGTTGGCAAAAAAATATAATAATGACGAAGCGGCAAAATGGCTTTATTGTAAAATATTTCTAATATGAAGAAGAGTTGCCATGTTCATCATTCTCTCAAAGTTAAAATAAATGATAAATATTCAGAATACTGCACAGTTTTCAGAATCAGTTATCTTTGGAAATAAATCGTTGAATTTTGATTAATGTAATAATATTTTCCCGTTGTTACTAGAAGGAGCAAAGGGTCTCAATAAAGATCGCTGTTAGCTTTTGTTGATCTGTTATGTTTCAGATTCTTTAAACTGCTGTAGCTAAGTTTTGAGATAATACAGTTTCGTATCAGCTAAGTTTGGACCCCCTTTCGGGTCTATTTTCGGGCATGCAGCGATTTTTAAATTAAACTTTCTAATTCTGTTTCACACATAACTGTTCAAAATATCAACAACTATATCTGCATTTATAGTGGTAATAAAATATTATCTTTTTATCTTAAAAATATTTTGAAAGATGAAAAATAAATCATAAACAATTGTTGAAAAAGCACTACGTTATGTTGAATCTAAAAAAGGTCCAAATTAAGAACGCAAAAAATACAATTAAATTTTGTTAAAACGTACGCAACCACATAAAAGGTTCGGTAATAGGATTGGTAATATTCGGTCGCAGTAGAAGTTAATTAAACCAAAATATTTTTGAAACGAAGAAAAAAATAGAATTTCTCTCCAAAAATTCAGATAAAATTTCTACTAGTGAAGTAAAGATCATAACTTCACAAATAAAGTTTATCTCTCGTATCAGGCCTACGAGAAAAAATTCTATATAAACTACTATAACTCTGTGAAATTTCATAAGCTGGATTAAGTGTTTGGCCGTGAATCTCGAAACTGGTTTGAACTGATTAAATATAAAATATAGATTTTCACAATTATTTTCATAAGATTTTTGTTCTACGATGAACTCTAATATCAATAGCAATGCAAATTTGGGGTAAGACCAAGAAAAAATTGTTATAAATTTAAGAAGCTAAGATTTGTAGTACAAATTCTAACATGCGATGATCTGCAAGTGTGCTTGTGTTAATAAGGTAATTAACAGCGTAGAATTTGTAACATTTCTGTTAATATAGCACGAAGCCGTTTCATGAGATGATTCTGAACAGATACAGATCTGGGAAACTTCAAATACTTAACAACTTTTATATCAAAAGACATACAACTTTATCCAAATCATGGCCTAACATCTCTTTTTTACGGAAACAAATTTGAAGCCTTAAAAAGATTAGATTATCATTTATACTTCTTAACCCTACATTTGGGGTATTATGCGTTTGTGCTGTTACACCAACCTTTAAGTATGCCGTTCGCCTCAGAATCACTTTTTCAGTCGATTTAAGAATGTCCGTCCGTCTGTCCATGTAAAGGTTTTGAACACTCTACAGATCGTAATTTTTGTAATATCTCGATGAAATTTTGTACGTATTATTATTATTAATATTATTATGAAATTGAAATGGACCATGTCCAATACTTCATATACCTCTCATACAAATCTTCCGAAATAAGTTTATAATAAAAATCCCTTATATAAAGCAATTTAAATGAAACAAATATAAGACTTATGATATTTCAAAACGATATGTAAGTATATATTTGGAAACTAAATTATACGAGGGTCGTTCAATAATTCTAACGTAAATACCATTTATAACCAATATTGTGGTGTAGAGTATTAGATAGTCTGACTTCACCGCCTATAACTTTCTAACTTGTATATCTTTGCAAAAAATTAAGAAGATATAGAAATGGAGTCAATTGCAGTTCCCATAATAATTTATCAACTTTTATTTCGCTTTCAATTCTCCTTCACAATAATTTGTTACTAAGGGCAGACAAATAATGCCCGGCATTAGTTAATTATAACATTTACATTAAATATATGTAACAATATTGTATAATATGTATTGTTATCAATAAAGAAAACCGGAAGTTTATTATGACATGGCAACCCTCCTCTTTTACATTAAATGTGATTTGTCAGTTAGTATTGTATTTGTAATGTACTATATTAAAAATGACATTACAATAGTTTCGATGTGTAATTGTATAACAACTAGTATTGTATTAAACTAAACATATATTTTTTTATATTTATTTTTGTAAATATTTGACCCATATTTTGTTTTTGTAGGAATGAGGAAATATAATAACAAATTAAATAATAATTATATTTATGTGTAAACTGAATACTGTCTTTTATTTTATAAATAACTTTTATAACACTTAAAAAAGTGTAAAAAAACTGTTATACTAAAAATAGCTATTACGAAAATTTTAAAAAATTATTGTGGAAAATAAAAATATTTACTGAGAAAAAAAATCTTAAAAAAAACCTTAAACAATATTTTCGCTTAATTTTTTCCGTACAAAAAATTTCATTGAACTTAATTTTTTGGAACTTTAAATTTGTAACTTGTTCGAAATACATGAGAAAAATTTTTAATATAAAATGTTTGTTGGCGGAAATGTGTAAAACAAAAGCGTAGAAGTAGTAAAAGTGAAGTTAAAAAAAAAAACAAATCATAACATTCCAAATATATTATGAATTAAAAAAAATTACTTACCGCCACCGGCTCCCAAATCATGTAACATTATGCGAGAATTTGTAAAAAATGGCCTTAGTGAAGGTTTAGGCGTTGAACCAATTGACAAACTGTCAATGTCAGGACCAGAATCATCTCCCTCACAACATGACAATGATTCAAGCTCTTCAAATAAAGCATCCAAATCACGTTCGCCACGTAGGGCAGCTGTACCACGATTAACTTCACCTTCAAGTTCTTCAGAAGCTTTGAAACGTTTTATGAGAGCAAATATTTTCTGTTTAAAATTACGCTGTTGCAGGGAAATGGTCTGTAAAAGTAAAGACAAAGAGAAAATAAACAAATAAATAAATGCAAAATAATTATAAAGATATTAAGAAGAAGAAAAAAGGAAACAAAAATAGTTCAAATTATATGAAGAGTATTTAATTTGATATGTTTTAGTCTTTAGGTTGAATTCAGTCTAAATGATTATATCTTAAGTGACACTTTAATTTAATGGATTCATAATTATACCATTTTTTATTCTTTAATTACTTTTCTTATGTAATTTATAGCAACAAACATGTGATACAGTGGTCACTTGATGGCAAATTTTGAAACACATAGAAATATTTTTAAAATTTCTTCAATATAGTAGATATATTTTTTGACCTCTGATTTTTGGTAGGAAACTCTTAATAGGACTTACGTTAATTTTGGTATCACATTACTTATATGTAGTAACACTTTTTTCGGCCAATTGGATTGTTTTTTAAATCTGTAATTAAAGTGGCAGGATCATAAAGTCAAAATTACTTCCGGGTACTTCAAATTCCCATCTATACATTCGTAAAGAAAGAAAGGGTCCTTGAATTCTTTTTAAAATCTTAAGTTTTTACTGATTCAGTAGTAACAACGTAATAATCAAAATTATGTGGTCAATTACCAAAAACTCGTATAACGGTAAACAAAAACTTCTATTAGTTCACCCAAGCAAAAGTGAGAGGCAAAACTTTCAATTTCCTTTTCAAATTTCAAAATTCTTTACACACGTTTTACATTAAAACTTTTTATCCAAGTATTACTTTGAATATATTTTGATCAAGTTATAGAAGGGTCCACATGGTTTTTCAAGGCCAAGAAAAAAAACATTTTCAAAAGAGCTCCAAACACATCCGGTTGAAAAGTGGACCGATTAGCTCAGTGCTCGGACTATTTGGTACGAAAAGTTAAAGTTAATACAGGTTTAAAAACATACAAGGCTAAAAAATTCATAACAGGAAGACTGCTAAAAATTGCCAGGACGAAAACGAAGCACGGAAATTGAAGACAAGTTTTCAAAAAAAAAAGAATACTCTAGCAATTTTTTCGAAAAGTCTAAGACACAAAAGTAGTAAAAATGTCAATTCTCCAATCTGCCCATTGCTATGAAAAAGAGAATTGAAGAGCACAAAAAGGTGTCTAAAAGAATGGTAGATTTTAAACGGAGAGCAAAGTGACAGAAAAAGCTATGGAAGGGTTTCCGAAAAGGGTTCAAAATTGCATCACTACTGATTAAAACTATATTTTTTGTGTAAATTTAAATAATGATTTTAACCAAAAAATTAAAAAGTATATATTTTCGATCCCACTTCTTATCTGTTGAAACATTAATGAAATCAAATGGTTTTTTGAATTGAATTTTTCTACTTATTTCTTTATATATTTTTTCGTTATCATCTCCTATTTCTTAAATTAGTTAGATATATTTTTTTACATATTCCCTTTTAAAATAAAGTGTCTACATAATATTTTTACCCACTGTATGGCATGCTTTATTTTTTTTTTTAACTTTTATAATGTTGTATTATAAAAATAACATTTAAATTATCCTCAATTAATTAAGAAAAACACGCACTTAACATAATCCCTATTCTCACCTACGCATCTACAAGTTACACACAAACAGGAAATGAAAAATATATGGTTCCCACCAATTAACAAAATCCCGCAACAATAGCCACCTTTCACCTTCTCTGATGTCAAAACAAAATATTAAAACTAATGTATAAATGTATATGTACACATAAATACATATGTATATGACAGATATAAAATTATGATTTTTCATATACTAAAGCGAAAGATGTTCGAAAAGATCTTTTCAAATTAAAGGTGATTTAAATGAAATGAAATTATGAGTAAAGAAAATGTTGACAGTGACCTCGTATATTGAGTATATTAAGATTTATTTTTTGTGAGTGTCTTGTGTTTTTTCCGACGTTTATTTTATTTATTTCCTTGAAACAAGTTCATTTGCTTTTTTTCTCAATGAAATAAATAGTTCGGCTTTTTATGGGTTTTGTATTTAAAGAAACCCTGCAGTTCTTTTAAGGTGGCGAAAGACAATATTGATATATATAAGACACACTCTAAAAGCTTTATGACGCTTAACACATCAATATTAGAATAAGTCTTCTTCACGATACACCAAAAGGACACAATAGATCACCCAGTACGAACACAAAATCTTGTAGGGTGACTTCATTCAATGTACGATATTAAAGCCAGCTCTCGAGATTAATTGCATTGGAGATTTTGATCTGACATATAGTGATCATTGGACAAGTGACTAACCTGAAAAGTATGGGCATACCATTGATCTCCGTCATGATTATCAGTCTTGATGAAAAAAAACTGCTGGGAAATTCAATTATTTCCATCAAAATGAAAAAACACACATTTTTTCAAATAAAAATTTAATTTGTGTTTTTAGTGTCTTCTTTATGATTTATGTGGAAAACCCAACCTTTGATTTTTCATTTGAATTTTTGTTTTTCTTTTTTTTTTTGTCACTAATTAATGCTTATTTTGTATGTAAATGGGAAAATCATTTAAATTATTAAATGAATTGTGGTTTTCCGAGGATTCGACCACCTGTAAGAAAAAAATCTAACAATTTTTGATCTAAATTGTTGATAATGTTGGGTGTTGAATTGGCCTCAATAAATATGAAAAAACCTTGTAATGATTTTTATTTAATGTTGTTATTTTCAATAATTATTTTAGGAATTAAGGACAAATATATATGTATAAGCGAACATTTATAGTCTGAAAAAATGTCATACGTTGTAAACATGTAATATGACGGTTTATCGTGATATGTTAAATTTTATTATCACAAAACAATAAATATTGGTGTATCGTTTCATTTGCTGTGAAGTATAATTTATTCAAAATCGAAAGGAAAAGAGAAGTAAACAAGATCCCTAAACGGTGTCTCAAGTTAAAATTTCTTAAAAAAATTTAATCTTGAAAACATCTGGATTGATTTTTTTCTTAAATTTAAGATGTTTTAAGTGGTATTTACTAATGATTGTATAGCTCAGCAAAGTATTTGTACACCCTCTTCAAAGAATAACGATCGACCTCCTGGGGCGATTTACAAATCAACAAATAAAACTCTTGTGAATAGGAATAACAAGTGACAATTTTGATTAACTTATATATCGGGAAAGTCCAAGCCCTACTTTGTTTCAATCGCACCCTCAATATCTTCTTTTTATTCATCTAAATTTTTGTTAATCCTTTTTGATATTTCATCCAAACTTCTCCATTATGGTATCACCTAAAAACTTTTTGCTCGAATCGAAAGTTAATTTTTTTATACCTCCAACATCTTTATCAATTTATATTTTTTTCATTTCTATTTCATCCAGACTTTCATAAAGTTATCTTCCTTATGTTAAATTTGACCTACTTGTCGGCTGTAGCACTATTGATATCAATATTTATATTTATTCTAAATGAATTTCAGTCCCTAATTCTTTTACATCCAAACATTATGAGTTATATTCAGGTCTTTTATCGCAATGATCTTTACTGTATTTGTCGATTCCATTGAAGTCTCTTGAATATGCTTATTAGTCACGCGATATTATACGAAGATGAAAATATTCTTATAATAATGAAATCACAATGTACTGCAATCCGATAAAGGAATAGATCTTCCAATATGATGCTCAGCTAACATTGATTGTCGAAGTCTTTTACAAAATGTACATTGAAATGTTTTTATTTCTCTGATCTGCATATTCCGCTAAATGTATACATAATTGGCAAAATGTGAAATCACCTATGTTTCGTTCTGAATAAAATGTGACAGAGGAGAAGAAAATCGTGACCAACAATTGAACAACTCATGAACATGACTGATGCGAATTTTGAATATAGTTTGGAATACACATGTATTTGAGTTGGAATACCAACAATTTTCTTGGATCTCACGTAACGTGTAATGTATCAAACAATAAATATTTTTCATATTTTTTCGATATCTATAAAGGAAATTTTGTGAAATCGGGTGAAATTTTAATATTTACGGCTAAAGCAATTTAGTTATGGATAATAAACTTAATTAAAAACACGACCCAAAGCCAAAGGAAGCTATCAAGAAGTCCGAATGCGATAAACAAGAGCAGAGAAAATACAACTTTAATGATTCTTCAAATGCTGTACTTGGATACATCCACCGTATTATGGATTATTCGAATCCATTTTACGCTCTTTAAGGTGAAATTTCTTAATTGTTCCCATATAGAAACAATTTCAAAAGTTCTTACTTCAAAATTTTTGTAAATGGTCAAACCGTTATTAAGATAATTGTCATAAGACTTTTAAAGAAATTGCCTGTCACACAAGGTCTTGGGGTGGGGAGGGTGTAATTTCTTTGAGACATTACTATTATAAACATTAAACACACCCTATATAAATAATTGTTGTTATCAATTAGTCTAATTTTATAAAATTTCTACTTTTAGTTCATAACATAGAAATTATCAGTAGAACACGTATTAGTCCAAATGACGCTACACTACAAGATAATTGTGAAATTGATTCAAACTAAAAATATAATAAATTAGTTAATTAAATACAAAATGAATCAGAGAACACAAAAGGTGACACACACATATTATAGATCCTCTTTGCAACAATAATAATTTTATATTAAAATTTTATTACTTACCCTGCTAATTTTAGCACGTGATGAACTTTTATCTTTCATTTCGAATTCACTATCACTATCTGCGGGATTATTAGCAGCTAATGCAACAGCATCTTCAACTTCTGAACGCTGGAATTTACGATATTTACGCATATCATGCTTGGAAGGATTATAATCACGTTTTGGATCGTAGCCGGGTATGCCAAGATCATTTGCTTCGTCGTTAAATTCACCAGAACTAAATTCACCTTCCTCGTCTTCGTCTGAATATTCAGCGACACGATCTAAACAAAGCAAATGATAAATTACATAAATTTATTTTTCGTTTTGTTTTTGTTTACGATTTCAATTAAATTTGATAAATTGTATTTATTTATAATTATTTATATTTGTTATTGTTATTTTTATGTATTTAAAGTGATTCGAATGCTTTTTTGGGATGATTAACACATAATTTTGCGTGTTTAGGGTTTGACATGAATATAAACATGAACAAAAACAGTAAGAAGTGAGATTGAAAAAATCATAACACACACTTTTTGTCTATTAAATTTTTTTGGAAGGAATTTTAAAATGGTGCAACTATAAGGCACAATGTTATTCGTGGGCCGCTGTTTAACGACAACTTTGTAAGTGACTATTTACCATCTGGTTTTTATATTAAGTGAGACACGTCTGACCTGATGGATATAAAATCAGAGTAGAGATTTTAGTGCATAACAACAACTGCTACCAATTGTCGTGGGAACTGATGCGTTCGAAAGACAATTGGATCTCCGTTCCAAATATTGTGATGCCAGCGATATCTGTATCAATCGGAAAATAATTCCCCAGTAAAAAACTACTTGATTTAGCCGAAGTGTTACAAAAACAACAAGTGAAAAGTTACTTAAAATAAATATTTGTAGTTTTGTCCAAGAAAAGAACATATTTCTTCAACTAAATGAAGATGAAGAGTTACTAAAACTAGATATAGAACCTTGACTTCCTGGAGTGACCCAAAATGCCATAATTTCTGCAGTGGTACCGAAACAACGGATTTTGATGTGATGCGAGAATATTATACTTTATGTCACAAAATCACAAAGTTAATGTTCCCTCTTCATCACTTCTAGTGGTGGACGGCATAAAAAGGTCACTGAATAAACGACCAAATCTTCAATGAAGAGTTATTGCAAAATTATCTGATTCGACTTTGACAATGTTTATATGTATCAGAGATCGGTGTACAAATTAATTTTGCTGCTAAGGTAGCAGAATCAGGTCAGAATAAGCTATAAGCCAAGAATATGTATACGATACGTATTACACACTCAATCATTGTCAAATTCAGATCAGAGAAATATAGTTTTGCATTAACTTTTCGTTGAAAGAGTTACCAAATCCCTTATGAAGAGTTAATGAAAAACTATATTTTCTTGATCCGACTTTGACATTGATTATATGTATCGATATATGAATTTACTGCATAGGAAAACATGACAGAATATACGGAGCTGGAGGATGGTAACGGAAGAGTGTAAGGTTTAGCTATAGTCCAAAAATATGCCCATGACTCCTTTACAATGTTACGTTCGTAGTGACAGACTGTTTACTATGTCCTTCATAACTTGTGGTGATGGCGGTAAAGGTTTTAAATAAACAACACTAACAACGACCGATTTATATTTAGATTAAGAATTTTTCCGTTTCACTTCTTAAATATAATGCAATTGCGCTTAATTGTAAGAAAACAAAATGAAGAACACACTTATTTAATTAAAAACGAAATTAACAATTTAATTAATACAAAAAATGACACATAAAAAATTATAAATTCTAACCGCAAACTCGTTGAATAATTTTTTGAAATAAAAATTTATAATAAATTAAAAAAAATTTTTTTGTAAAAAGCGCAAAGGAAACTTGTTATTTTTTTTCAAATTTTATTTGGCAAACAAAAATTCTGAATCTTTTGTCTTCTTTTGGTTTTAATTTAAAAACTAATGACAACAATTTAATTTTTGTGTTAATATATTTTTCAAATTAATTTTGTGGTTAATATTATTAAGAATTTTTTATATGCACTTTTAATTACTTTTGATAAATTTTTTAAAATTTTTATTAATTATTTTTAATTTTTTCTTTGGATGAATCATATTCATTTTTTGTTGTTTTATTTTACACTTGTATTTTTTATTTTCTTTCTTTATTGTTGTTAAGAAATTTTACGTTTTGGTAAAAAAAATGAAATTATTTTACGATAAAAATTTTATTATTTTTTGTTTTATTAATATTATGAACACGAAACGAACACGTTAATAATTTTTTGTTAACTTGGCGCGTATAATTTGTCTTGTTGAACTGTTATATCTTGTGGCGCATTTAAAACTGATATGACTTCCGTTGAATTTTCTCAATTTTGAAGAAAAACAAAACGATTTCTATATATAATATAGAAATTTCATTATCTTTTTGTTACAACAACAATAACCACAAGAGCAGCCGTAGCAGAAGCAACCAATAACACAAATACATACAATGAAAAATTAATAATAAAAACAAAAATCAAATACAATTCACAAATGTAAACAATAATAAAAATAAACCAAAAGACAAAAACAAAAGTAAAATCAAAGAAATTAAAGTAAAAACATCATATTAAAGCGTCAAATGAGTACGAAACAAAAATTACTGAGAGTTTAATTTTGATTTTGTTATTCATTTTGTTTTTGTTAATGAGTGTAGAATAATTAATATACAAATACTACACTACTGTATTTGTGTTATTATTTTTGCTTTTGTTTACTTTTCTTCTGTTTTATTTTTATTATTTTATTTTTGTTTTTATTTTTATTTTTTTTGTTTGATTTAAAATAACAAGAAAACATATGAGTTTGTGTCACAAACACATGTACAGATAAATACATATTTAATTAACCGAATCATCAGCATAATAAAAACGATATTAAGTAATGTCAACTTTTTGTTTTAAGCAAAGAAAAAAATCGCTACAATATACTTCTCAACGATTTTGAACAATTCTACGAACAACAACCCGGTCACTCTTCCCTCTCTTATAGACAAACTAAGTATACAAAAGGATAATATTTGTCTGACTGACCATATAAACCTTGTCATACCATGTGTTTAAAGCCTCGTACGTGAGAGCGCTGTTCAGTGTTTGTATTTTAATTGTTGTCAAATTGAAAGTGTATGTTGGTTTGTGGAGCGCTGGGCTATTAGTCTCGAAAAATTTGTAGTTTAATGAGTAATAATCAAGTTGATTTTAAAGTCCGACAGGAGACTTAATTTTGGTATTACGGGAGTTAGGTGCCCCTAAAACCTCGGTTTCAGTCTGACCGTTGGCATGGCTCCCCAGGGGGCCACCTAAGTCACAGGAAAATCTATGTCTTTGGGATCGGAGTGGACTTGCATTGACAAACGGGTGCAATGTCTCAAAAATCTGCAGGAGTTTTAGATAGGTTCCGATCTTAACCAAGGGGAAAGTCGAATTCGAATTGGTACTCAGGTGTAGTAGTCTGCTGTATCTAGGCGCTTTGAATTGATCTTGTGTGAAGAGCATGAGGTTTGGTCTACGAACACAGATCGTAGACCTGTTGACCGTTTACCATATAACCATATGATCCATATATAGGTTTGTTTTAATGACAAGTAACGTCTATACCAAAGTTACAGAACTATTTAAAAATACGTTTTGAGATCACTGAGCGAGTTAGCCAAATATCAACATCTAAGTCAGAGTCTTTTTAAGAGACTTTGTTAGAGAAGTCACTTAATATCATCATTAATAAATTACCGGTTTAACATTACATTTTTGGAGTTTAAAAAATAGCTAAATTGTCATTACTGATAATATGCACTCTCACTTGTTAGCACCCATTGAGGGAGTAAATACTCACAATTTTGTTTTTTGTTTATTTTTATTTTCTTTTCACGCACACACATATAACCATTTACAAAGACAATTGCTGCTCTTTCTTTAATTTTAGTCATTGCATTTCTGAGTACAAAAAACAAGATACATTTCAAATACAGATGAAGAATGTGTTCGAGATTTAAAGATTTTAAAATTCAATAATATATAATATTAAATTATATACTCTTTACCCCACAAAAAGAAATCAGATAAATTGTATTTAAAGTGTTTTTTTTTTTCTCTTCATTAATTTATAAATAAAATTTTACGATCATTTTATAATTATTAAGCATTTTTGTCTTAAAGTAATTTAAATATAATTAAAATACAAAGACTTGTCGCCATAAAAATGAAACAAAACCTGTGAGAATACTACAGTTAAGTGGGACGAGTTTTGAATAAGGAGTGAGATCGAACGGTTTTCATTCAAACTTTTAATCCAAGTATATAAGTATATTAAATAAAATAAGTCCTGCAAAAATTTAGCCAATAATTCAAAGGTCCGCTTCAAAATGTTTCAAATGTTATTAAACCGTTTTTAAGGGCTCCCAACACATCCGGTAGGAAAGAAGTCCGGTTAGAACAGTAAACAGACTATTTGATACGAAAAGTTAAAGCTTATACAGGTTTAAAAACATACAAGGCTTAAAAAATTCCCGATAGGAACGCTGCCAAAAATTTTGAAACGAAAAACTGGGTACGAAAATTGAAGTCAAGTTTGTTAAAACATTGTACATAATGCATGAAGAAACGTAGGTAATAGCAGATTTTCCGCAACTTCCTGGTGAACAATTTTATGTTGCTGATGCACGGGGAATGTCAATATTCAATTGCGATAAGAAAAGCCCATTATTTGTACAAAAAAACTGCTTCCATTCATAAGACTTCATAATGTGCCCAATTATTTTTGGCCTGACTTGGCATCCTGTCACTTAAGTAAAAAAAGCCTTTGAGTGGTATAAGAACTAGAATGTGGTATTTGTACAAAGAGAGGGAGATCCTACAAACTGCCCGGAGAGAAGGCCATTGGTGCGAATTAAAGAGCACAAAACGTGTCTAAAAGTGTGGTAGATTTTAAACGGATATGGGATCTCTGTTAGAGCCAAGTAAGAGGAAGCACAGTAAAAACGTAAGTGGAAGGATTTCCGAAAAATGTTCAAAATTTCACCATTAGTGATTTAAACTAAAAAAAATTGTTTGGTAGCTTGGAAAATGTATCATTATGCTCATTGTGAATCCAGCCGAACGGACAAACGGACATGCTTAAAAACCAGAAAGTGATTCGGACTCAAACGGCCAATTTAAAAGTGGTGGTGTTGGGTAAACAAATTTAATTGCATTTATGTTACGTACGAAATGATAATTGTAATATACCTTCACTTTCGACCTTATACACTGAAGTGTAATAAATCATTTGATGACTTATATTTCAAAAAGTTCAAATTCATACTCATCAATTTTTCTATTTTAGTAACTTTTCTTTCCTTTCCAATCAAAAGAACTATTAATATATACATTTTTCCTGACAAGTGTTTTCTTACACGCATTTCTTTAAACACTTTATATGTATGAGTTTGTTATTATATTAGTGTATGTGTGTGTGTAATTCTCAGTTTTAAGAGATAAAGAAAAGCAAAAAACATATTGTTTTTGTTTTCTTTACTATTTTTATCGTATTTTTATTAAAATATAAAATAAAACTACAATTCAAAGTGAAAATATGTTTTTTTGAAAAGAAAACGTTTTTTTATTTATTTGTTGGTTGAAATTATTGATTCTTATCAGCCGGCCGGTTTATGGTGTGTGTTAGTTGTTGTTAGTGGCGTCGTTTAAATGATTAAGGTTTGTAATGTCAGTAGACATGATTAAAATTAAATTAAAAAAAAGACGTAAACTCTTTTGAAATGTTTTGAGATTTTTTTCAACAGATAGAGTGACATAAAAGTAGTTAAACATTAAAAAACTTTAACAATTTAATTAAATCAAATTAAAATTTGAGAATTTAAAATGGAATAGAAGCAATAAAAGGAGGGTTTTCTTTAGTTCTAATAAGTAATTATCTGTTTTTTATATCAAATACAAAATTATTCTACCTGATAGAAATTTAACTACTGTTAACCTTATTTTATACTGCAAAATAATATACAATTCTTATTTAAGAATGTTACTATTTGAGGTTACATTCTAAAGTAGAAATTATACAAAATTAAGATTCGAGCGTCTTTCAACTCGGTATAATAATTTCTGTTATTATAATTCTTTAGAGAATGAAATATCATAATACTAGGATCTTTTGAAATTTTTGTATCTTAAATAAATTTTCGGTAGTTGGTCTGTATAGAGTTATTGGTAATATGTGGACTGATCTCTCACAGATTTCATCTCTAAATTGTAACCTGTATAGTATCACAAAGTACAGAAGAACTGACCGCCAATCGGACGGACATCGTTTAATCGATTTAGGTATTGATACTAAATCGGACGATTTAAACGGTGGTATTTTATCTGTCCATTACAAATAACTGTACAAATGGAATTTGTAAAACTGACTCAAGAAAGCTACAGCAAGCTTTCTTGAGTCAGAGACATAACTACTGTTAATCTTATTTTGTTATTATTATTATTATTATTATTATTATTATTATTATTGTACTGCAAAATAATATACAGTCAGGAGTAGATCACATCTAAACTGTTCAGAATTTGTAGCCCGGTGGGTACAAATCATGGCTGAAAATGCGTCATAAATTTTTCAAATTATAAATTCCGATAATTTTTTTGAACAGCCTTTTAGTTTTGAGAATACTTACAGAATTCTTTTAGAAAGCCCTGAACGGATTTTTAACCATAGAACCATTATGGAGTTTTAAAATCAAAACTTTCTAAATTTTTGGCGATAATTTTTTTATCGCAGAAGTTTCAATTCGATATTTTTCACAAGTTTAGAAATAAATAATTTATGCTCTATTTCTCAGGTACAAACAGTCCCACAATTTTTGAGAATTAATATTAATAATAACTAGATGTGATCGGTTCAGGTTTATAATATGGTTCCAGAGTACATTTTGTCCATATTTATATTTTCCTCAGAATATTTTTTTAAAAATTACATTCTGACCGCTTAAAATTTGTTTTAAACCCGATTAATGATTTGTTTGTTTTCTTATCTGTTACTTTGTAGATTAAAAACAATTTTCTTTTTGTAAAGAAAAATATATTTAATTTTTCTATAAATTTACAAAGTGTGTCAAATAAATTGATTTTAATCAGACTTTAAATTAGTTTGAATTGATCGATTGCATGTTATTAATCAATCAGTTTTTTCTTTAAAGTATATTAAAACTAAAATTAGGTATTGCGATAATGACCAAATGAAATATTAACATCGAATAATTTAAAAATATTTATAATATTCAAAAGTTGTTTTTTATAATTAAAAAATAAAAAATAATAAAAAACTGAATACTCTACACAAATACAAAAAAAATACTTCTCATACCAGTATCGAAGAATCTTTTCATACACTAAGTTGTATATAAAACTAGCAGACCCAGTAAACTTCGCTTTTCCAAAAAAAAATATTACTTTGTATGGGCGATACCTCTTCGTTTTATCCAGTAAAACAGTTTATTGAGAAAGTTGTCGGAACCAAATTTGAGAACTCTCGCTGTTAAGTTCTTTAGATATTCGATAATCAATATTTACTTTGTATGTAGATTACTTCTCACCCTGGTCCTATCGGAATTTTTATTAATAGCCTATGTTACTTCGGGTATTTTGGAATCATTCTATGAAAATTTCTTCAAAGTTGACTCAGACGTTTTAGAGCCTTTATATATATGGATAGAAGATACAATATTTGTTATATTACTTTCAACTTAAAATAATATTTGTCCTAATAACAATAGTTTTTTTTTATAACGCAATATATTTCCAAACATATTGCGACCATAATAATTTTTTATTTAATAAAAATAATTTTATTACGGTAACCAAATTGTTATCAAACTAAAATAAATTCAACAATTAACATGGTGGTGATAACAATAAATGTTTGCAACGAACATATTATGAAATGCCATTTCCTTCTCGTGTAGTTCAAGAATATAGAGGTTTTACAAACGGAATGTCAAACTTACTTTACCTAATATGCCTTTTTATTAGGAATTTAACATCAGAATAAGGTAAAGATTAAATTGAGAAAATAAAATTCAGGAATATTGACAGTTATAAACGAAAATATGCATTTTAAAATATAGTAAAAAATATATATTATTTACAATTCTATATTTGTTCAATTAATCTGAAACATCGAGTAAACAATTTTTTAATACAGACCATTTAAATACAGATATTTTGAGTGCATACAATGTTGACAATGCTAAATATAGCAAAAATTCAGATAATTTAAGTTCTTTATGTCCCTATACATTATATTACATATATATACCTCGTATACATGTGTAAAAATATTGAAAAGAAAATAATTGCAAACATTAAGGTCTGCTATTTTAAGATAATGTAAAATAAAGTACTTAAAATAGAACCCATAAAATGACAATGACATACAAAAGAAAGATACATTGTTTTTGTTCTATCAGGTACAAGTATTCTTTACAATAAAAATTAAAAAAAACAACAAAAACAAAAGTCATATGGTCAGACAGGCTGAATTAAATGAAGAAGAGGTCGATTTGGTCTTACTATTTGCCGCATTTACCAGACATGCATGGTAATAGTGTATTAAAAAAACCGACATTTCCAGAAAACCGGGTTTCGAGTTATTCGATAAACGGACTTTTCAAAAAAAGACGTATTCGACAAAGGTTTCATGTCAAAAACAGGTTAACCGATTTTTGTTTGATTATTAAACATTTTTAGAAAATATAACATTATTATTTATTAAATAATATATTATATATTATATATTATATATTATATATTATATATTATATATTATATATTATATATTATATATTAAATATTATATATTATTGTTATTATTATTATTATTATTATTATTATTATTATTATTATTATTATTATTATTATTATTACTATAATTTAGACCAATAAAAACCTATATCGTTAAATGGTCTGAAGATTAAATAATGGTTCCATTAAAAAATGTGTCTGTCAATTATCCTTGCACTCTTTAATGTCCTAAATAGGTGGGGTAAATTTTTCCTTTTTAGTTTTTTGGTATCGTGTTTAATTTAATGTGTCTAGATACCATGGTTTTATAAAAATCCCTTATTTTTCCTTAATATTTACAGAAACTCATTCCTTAATTTCTAAATTTCTCTATGTTACAGGGCTATACCTCACTAACCTAAAATTTATATTGCAGAGTAAAGGAAAAAAAATCTTACAGAATCTCATTTAAGTGTTTTATGGATGTGATGATATATAAAACAGACAGATCATAGCAAAATCGACTAAGAATATGATGTCAAATAAAATGCATACATAACGACTTTCCTCGTGTTACACACGGAATGGAAAATTTTATAAATTCTCGGTTATGGCGGAATTCACAAAATAAAGCTAAATATGCCTTTTATTAAAACGACTGCAAAAAACGGCATGTCGAATAATTCGACAATAGAAATTTTTCGAAACCGGTCGGTTTTCTGGAATACAAAAAACCGGTTAACCGATTACGATTTTTCATACACTAAAAACTAACTATTTGACCCTCAGGCTGAGCTGTTTTTTTTTTTTAATTTCAAATATGTTGAAACACAACCGTACCAACGGTCAGACAAGCGGACGGACAAACTGACATATGTATCTAGTTTATTGGCAAATGGCCAAACCAAATTCGACTGAAAGAAAGAAATAAAAAATGTTAAATATTTTTTTTAAAGAAAACCATTTTGTTAGGGATTTATGTTTTCATGTTTTTATGTATCTGAGAGAAGAATGCAAGAAAATATAATAAAAATTTACATGTTTTAAATTTGCACAGAAAAAAGTGAAAAAGAAACGAAATTATATATTTCCTTAATAAAAGTTAAAAGAAGAAAAGTTCATTTTTAAATTTTATAAAACAAAAAAGAACATTTAAAATATTTATTTAAAAAAAATATGAGACACAAAGTATGACTCAACGTGACAAAAGAAAATCAATAATGTTATTTCCTACTTCTGGACTTTAACGTAAATGATGAAATTTTATTTATATATATTTCTTTTGTACTTTTAAATGGATTTGTAAAGACATTATACGCCTTTGCATTCCATAGGCAACAATGTTGCAGAAATTTACTTGCGCGACTTGGGCGAATATCTTCAGTTAGACCATTAGTTTCTGTAACTGTGTCGAATCTATAAATGTTTTTTTGATATGGAAGAAAAATTATTGTATACTGAACCAAAAAAGATAGTAAATGTAACGAAAAAGGATGTAGAATTGAAGAAAAGTAGTTTAAATATCAGCCAACGAACTTTATCAAACGATAATTTTCATTAATTTTACGTAAATTCTTCAAATTGACGAAAAATTGTCAATATGACTATTAGAATTCGTTAATAAAAATGCGGTTAATTTTAATAAATATTATTTGAATAACAAATTATTCAAATTGACAAAAAATTACTTATATTGATGAACATTATTCAATTTTAATACCATATTTAATATAACAATAAAATAATACATAAAATTTTAGGGACAAAGGGAGGAAGTACATATATTAAGAACTGTAACAGCGAATTACAGAAATTCAAGTCTATATCTCAGTATATTTTTATAATTATAAAATCCACAGAGAAAAAATAAATACTTCTAAATAGTGTTTACGTTATTGATGCAGTAATACTAGATAAGTGGCTAATTCACTTAACGCTAAAAAAACTCTACCAGATTTTCAGAACGTGAGGTTGTCATCACGCTCAATTGTTCTCTAATATTTCAAAACAAAAAGCTATTATCCGTTATAAAATTGTAATTTGGCTTGCAAAGCTTCTTTTAGTTTATGTTGAGATATATCGATAAGAGACTTTGTTAGCAAAACAGTCCCACTTTGGAATCCATTTGAGCAAAACAGTCTCATTTTCGAAATTCTTCTGAGAATGTCCAATTTCAGCTTTATCCATTCAACTAAAGTCGTCTTTAGTTGATCTCAAAAAATCTAATGAAAGACACTAACCATTGGAACTTTGAAAAATAAACGATCTCAGTTTTTGAGAATTTTTGACCGGGTCTTTCCGACTACTTTTTATTGATTCTGAATGTAATATTGGAATGTTATACTTATGTGATTACTTACGACAATCTAAATTCAGTTGGTTTACAATTAAACAATACAAATGAAAACAGTATTTTGGGACCGTTAATATCAAGTCTTCCCAAAAAATATATATGTTTGTTCTCTCACATTATAATGAAATTAATAAATTTCAAATAAATGGAAAAAATCCCTCGCGATGTACAAAAAATTGAACTCAAATTTCTTAAATAAGTTTTTCTTAAAAATGTGAATTTTGTTTATTTATTTATTTATTTATAATTTCGATTTTCTCAATAACCGGAAGTTAAATGAAGCAACTTATTTCATAATCATAATTATTATCATCTCCATTGCTCTAGTCATCCATTACAGGAACCTCATCAACTATAAATAAAAATATTATGATGGAAATAGTGAACAAGTAATATTTTTACAACATCATAAACATTTAATGTTTATTGTTTGTTGTTAATTTTGCTTAAAGTTATGTTGATGACGCATCGTAGAAATATTGGTTGGTTTTCCTCTTTGGTAATATTTCGGTTTTTGGTTTTCAGGAAAATCTGCTACAACACGTTCAAAATTTACAAAAAAAAAAAAAACGAAACTATGAAAAAGAAAAATCAGCTAAAACACAGCAAGCAACAAATTGCCGACAGAGTTATTCAGTTAGAAACAACGAAAAATAGATTTCATGATGAGAGTCTATAAAGTTTATCATATAGAATGTATATTTATATTTTCTACGATCTTCAGTTTCTTCTATAAATTTTTTCTACATTTTTCATTTCAATTAAGTGTTTAATTGGTCTGCTACAGCAGTTCAAGGATAATGTACACGCAGAGAAAAAATATGTTTGCGGTTATCAAAAACTAGAAGCAGCATTATTTGATATTGTTACCATTTATTCACATTAAGATTTTTTATTAATAAAAGTAGTTATTGTTATCACCACTAAATTTATAGTTATTTCAATAAAAAGAATTGTTTATACGCATTCTTATTTTGCATTGATAACAATAGTAATTGTTACCGCCATTAAAAATAATATTATTCCAATAAGAAATATTATCAGTCTAATGAAGAGGAAAATATCAATTCAAGTGTGCATTATTTTCCATGTTAACACAAATTGTAAAATAAAATATATATTTTTTGTATTTCGTTGTCAGTAAACTGAAAATAATATTTTGGCCTTATAACCATAGTTTTATAAGGAGCTGTTTAATAAAAATACAATTGTGATCAGTCAAACATATGGCGACCACAATATTTCTTTTTATTTAATAAAAATAATTTTATTACAGCAACAAAATTGTTATCAAAATAAAATAAATTCAACAATTAACATGGTGGTGATAACTATAAATGTTTGGATTAGTGTTTGCGATAAATATATTATGAAATGACGTTACTCTGCTTTTGTTGATGTTTAAAATCCTGAAGGGGAGATGAAGTAAGTATTCGAGGTCGGATCCGTATGTGGTATACCTGAAGAACCTATTTTGTTGAAATTAACATCCACAAACCAGTTCTATAGGTATATGATATAAACGAATTTTTCTAATGATTGAACAGGAGATTACGGAATCGCAACTGCTGAATAAAAAATTCAGTTGTAGAAGATAAAGAAAAATAAATATCCGACATTATCTACGGAAATAACACCAATATTTATTCGCTGGTGCTTCCAATCTCCAAATTAAGAACAAATTTTATTATACCCAATTACAAAGAAGACTTGAATTTTGCTACGAAGGTGAAGTATAAAAAATGGGCGACAATGTACGTGAATATGCTACTGGAAACTGAAGAATATCTCATTTAAATGAACTCAGATAATTATTAATTTCAATGAAAATAATATTTGAAAAATGAACAGTTTCTTCAAACCGGACAAAAAATCGTAGCTGTAGAAAATATATCTATAACAATCACAGAGTAATGACAATTCGTTATAGCCGAATATAAAATTTTCAGTAGTTTATTTCTTAAGTGCAAAAAAAAGGAATTTACTATTAAATTGAAATATATTCTTTTGGATATTAGAAATTATCTGGGGCAGTAGTTAAAAGGACTGCATACAGGGCGGGAAAATGCTTTACAAATTATAGCAACAAATGATGAAATATTTCGTGACGCATTAACTTAATAATAATTAGCATTAACTATAAAATGATTAGAAATATTTCATTTCCATCAACCTTCAAGCAATAAACACATAATTTAAATTATTCAATCGATATCAACTACAGATTTTAATTACAAAATTCTCCATTAATGTTATTTCAATTACAGACAATTAAAATAATTCTTTAAAAGTGCTGTCTCTCGATTCGAACAACTAAATGTTTAAATTTATTATTTCAAATCTTGCACCAGTTAATACATAAAGGAATGATCCCCAGAAAACAAAAATATCTTCGTCTCAAAGCATCACTCCTCTTTCTCTCTATCACTGGCCATAGAAACACTAACGTCATCATTATTATATTTTTTCATACTCAACTTCTGTTTACAAATTTATAGAATTTTTATGTTGTTTTATTGCTTTTTTTGTTCTTTCTACGTAAATATGTACATAAATATTTTCTTTTGCTGTTCTTTTCCGAAAGAATGCCACGGGGCATTTATACATTCATACAGTGTAAATGTTGCAACTTCAATGTACAAAGAATTTCATACTTTTGGATTGTTTTTTTTTTTATTTATAATTTTGCAAAATCAACAATCACATTGATAGGAAGAGATTGAAATTAAATAAATATTAATAGGAATCATGTACGGCAATAACGAATATTTAATACCCTGCATATGAAATACATAATTATTATTGTTTGTAATATTATCACCAACAAGCAGTCTGATAAGAATGGGAATGCTACAAATGTTGAATAATACCTTTACATATCTGGAGATATAGTATAATAAAAATCTGACATCGGCAGCTATAGCAAAATATTATTTTTTTAATAAATCGACAAAAGACTTTAAACAGAAACGGAGCATTATTTTTTGAGAACCGTATATATTGGGTTGGAATTTTTAGTAGTTTTGGATTCGATATGGTTTTAAAATATAATTTTTTTAGGTGTTACATATGGAATGATCAACATAAATTTATAAAAAATTTTGTTTTAGAGGAAAAAACTAGAGGCAGATTAAGATAATTAAACAATAAAACTTTTCAGTTTCTCTTAGAAAAGAAACCAAAAATAATTCATACAATTAAGTTGTCAGCCAATAATTTTAAGCAGAAATAACAAAGAATAGTTTCCCCAAAAAATTAGATATTCAGCATAATACTGTGATCAATATCGGAAATTATATTCTTTTATACATTTCAAAATATTAATTCTCTTTCTTATAAAATGTAGATTTACTAATTAATTTTCTATACCTCAAAAAGGCTTCAGAAACTCCTGCGATATTCTGATTATTTTAATGAAGTCATTGCGGTCTCAAAAGCCTTCTCCAATTTCACTTTTTTATCACAATCAAGGTCTTTGAACAGAAGTTTTTATCAAGTCTTCTATCCTAAATTAAAAAAATATATTATGATTGGACAATTAGCACTGGGGCAAGATTGGATTACGGTACAGAGGTGATCTTAGGGAATGTTAAATGATTTTGTTTACCAAGCAATTGATCTTGGGAAAATAAAAAAAGTAGAATTTCGAGTGAACAGGGTTATTTTCGATGAAAGAGAAATAAATATGCGACATTATCTTCGGACCAGCTTGATGCTTTCTATCTTCAAATTAAGAATGGATTGTACATTTATCAATCAATTTTGGTTCATGTTGTTGCTCAACTCGACTGGTTGTGTCCAAAAATTTTCAGGACAAAGTGAGGTTGGATTGGACTGGCAGTCGAACAGATGTCGTGTATCATGTGGTCCTTGACCACATGCTGGACATAGGTTTGGGACGGCACGGTCAATACGTGACCAAAAGGCATTGAGCCTATTGCTCCATCCCGATCTCAATTGTGCCAGAACTACTCTTGTTGATAGCGGTAAATTCTGTTAATTGTCTGCAATAGGCGGTGGGCGACCTCCTAGCACGAATTTGAGGCGTCACTGTAAATGTCGTTCAAAGCTGTCATATACGAATTTTGATCCAAAGGATCTTGCATATCCTTTGGATCAAATCCTTTCTTACATGCCTCGGCAGTAACTCCAATTGTGTAATATTGAAGTTGGGATGGTTTCTTCGATTACACTCTAAAAGGAACTGCTTACTTAGCATTTTATTATGTTCCTTTATTGGAAGGATCTTTGTTTCCTCATGTAGGTGGTGAATTGAGGACATTTGTATACAGCCCGTTATGGTTCTTAAGGCTGCATTTTGACAATTTTGGATATTTTTCCACTGCGTATCACATAGTGATGGTGTCCACACTGGGGCATCATAATTCGCCACTGGCCGGCAAATCATTTTATATGTAGCCAATAAGGTTTCTTTATCCATACCCCAAGTGCTGCCGGCTAAAGCCTTGAGGACCTTATTTCTACTACGCCTTTTTTTCGTGATTGTAGTAGCATGTGCTGAAGAGGTGAATATGCTATCAAATGTAACTCCCAAAATCTTTGGGTGGTTAACTGTCGGAATTTGTACTCCATCGACTGTGATGCCTAAAGTCATATTTACCTCTTTTGTCCAGGTGGTGAAGAGTGTTGCAGTTGATTTCGCTGGTGAAAGTTTCAAGTTTCGTACAGTGAACAAGTTATGGATTTCGCTGAGATAACCATTTACCAAACCACAACAAAGAAAACCTCAGCAACGGAAGAGAGAAGTTTCCAAATATTCATATCCACTGTTGCCCCAGAAAAGAGGAAATTAACTAACCACACTCTGATGTTTCTTTTATGCTGTTCTCCGTATCAATCCAAAGCCAGGTTGCCCAAGAGGCTTTTTTGATATATATTTCTTTAAAATTTAAGGAGTAAAGAGCACAACTCATATTTTAAGAAATACTTAAACATTTTACGTTCACATAATTTTCGTACACACTGTTATTATGTTAAATGCGTAAAACGTTCAAAACTTATTTAAATAAAAACAAAATCAGAAAAAAAACGGATAAATATACGAAAATATTTATATAATATAAAACACGTGTTTATACTATATATGTATAAATATGTTTGCACGTTTGATTTTATATGTTTTCTTATATTTTCTTTATCTACAAATGTTCTTCAGATAGATATATAATGAATGATATTAAAGTATATAAGAATATTTCTATTGAGTAAGTCATGGGAAAATTCATGAAAATTGTTTAATTTTTCTTTGATTTCTTTTTAAGAATTTTCTCTGATTTTTTTCTGCGTTTGTTTCGTAAATTTTTTCTTGGAAATTTAAATGTTTAATTTGTATAAAAATAAACAAATGAAAACTATAATTACGCGATACATGTCGGGTGACTAATCCGTTTGAGTTTTGTTTATTTTTGGCGCATAACTAATTCTTCCAGTAACACAGTTTGCTGTTGTTGTTAAGAAAATAATGCAATAACACTTTGTTCCGGTTAAATAAATTCGGAAGTACTATGAGGAAATTTTTTTATATGTGTGTATATTTCGGATCAAAAAATTAAAGTATGAGTCATAGGAAAAATAAAAATATTGAGAAAAAAAGATATATCTGGGGGCGCGTGTCATCTAGATAGAAAAATCTATAAATTATGACAAAATAATTAACAAAATAAATAAGATTTTTAGCAATTAAAATACGTAATAAAAACTATAGCGATTCTTATAACAATGTTTTTGGATATATAATTGGATGATAAAAAGAGATCTATATGTATTTTAACAAGATTTTCAGAAAAAAGTCGTATATGTGAGCATTACATTATAGAATAGGAAATATTCCTTATATCTTTAGGATTCATTATTTAAAAACATATTTTTTATTCTATTAATATATAATAATTTAAATTTATTAAACGTTCTTTTCGCCAATATATTCCCAATGCTCATTTTTATATTATATAAATATATAAAAAAATTTTTATAATAAATACATACGTGTGTGTGTACGTATTACTTGACATTCGATGCAATCAAGGAGCAATGTGGGTACAAAGAGAAATAAAACAGATATTAAGTAATTTGTCCTTGTGCGAGATAAAAAAATAAAACAAAAAACAAGAATTTAAATTAAGAATAAATATGAAGGAAAAACAACGTAACAAAAACAACGACGAGTAACTTTTATTTAAAAAGTCTATTACACTTAAGTATAAAAGTTATGCTACAGTTACTGTCATATTAAGACAAAGCAAAATCAATATACAATATGATTTCTTTTTTACTGCAAAATATAAAGAGATTAGAAGGCATTTATTCTCAATGTAGAAGAGCCATATCGGTTCATTGGAAGCTAAATCTAAGGAAGTCGTAGTGTCTTTTCGACATTTGAAAGTGCCCTTTATTAATTAACTGGCTTCACAGAGCTACTGCGTTGCCAACCAGATTAAATTACTTAGGAGCATGTACTAGTAGGAACAACGACCAAGAGTGTGAATATCGGATGAATTTTATCCACTTTGAAAATCACGATTTATGAGAAAAGCACTTTGTTTAGAATGTCAAATAAGAAGAGCTGTCAGATGGCTTTCTTACTATAGAATTGCAGATACAAATATTTAGATTTATATAGAAATTTTGACTTTTCTTAATTCTCTCTTTCACTCTCCGCATATTCCAAAATAGGATAAATTATTTAGGTGTATAAGCAAATAGAGACTGCAATCATAGGTCCATTTGTAGACAGGAATATTGATGTATGAATCCAAAAAATACGGATACGTTTGAACTGTCTGATTAGTAGGAACCACGATTATGAGTCCATTTTAAACAAGAATATTGATGTGAATTTTATAAAATGAAAATTTCAAAGTTTATACGGTATTAAATCTAGAAAATCGCGCTTTATGGAAATGGTTTTCATATTTCAGAACATTAGATAGTAAAGTTCTGATGTGAACAAACAGAAGAGATGCTCTAAAATCTTCCTGGTACATATTCTAAATCATAATAAATTACTTAGGAACTAGGACAAGAAAGGTCTAAGAACATGATACAATTTGTGGATAGGAACATTGATGTACATCGATGAATTTGATAGAAAATCAAGAATCATACAAAATATATTTCTAGATCAATGCAGGATTTTTCGTGTTTATAATTTGTCCATTAGTAGAGCTATCAGATTTTTTTCGACAATTTGAATATTCTTTAATCTCAATCCGGTTGATCTCTATTGTGTTTGTATGTCGGATGGAACTAAGATGGTAGCACATACTAATCTAGAGCTAATCTAATTGCTTTATGAATGCCGCCAATATATTAAAGAGATTCAAACCTGGGTAAAGGGCTTTTAGAACATCATCGGATATAAGTGAGCCGCTTTTATCTTGCAAATTCTCTACTCTTCAATCCTTAAAGATATGTCTAAGGAAGTTTGACAGATGCCCCCTTATGATCAAACATCAAGAATTAATCTTCTTCCCTTATTTTGGTAAAGACTGAAACTTTGCAGCAACCGTCAAAAAGTCTTCCAATACTCGAAATTTTATACATATTCGAAGTTTTAGTGGAAAAGGTTTAATAATAAAGAATTTTTCCATAATTTCAAACAAATAAAAGTCATAATTATAATTTTCATCATTCCAGGCGACTGATTAATATTTCACACCATAATCTCATAATTCTATACCACAGGGCATACATAACTTAATCTAAAAATATTTATCTAAACATTATTAATATTTTATCTCATTTTAGCACAGAAAATATAAAATTTATGAAAAATATTTAATTTTCCCATTCAATGACAAGAGGATCTTATTACTTTGGCAAATAAATCTAAAAAAAACGCCTCTTAAGCATAAACTTCGCTGTCATCGTCCGTCCAATGTCTTTGTCATCCCAATAAAATTCATCTTTTGCTGAAAATATATTTTCATAAATTTTATGTTATTTTCTTCTAAATTATTCCTACATAAAATTTCGTTTTAAGTGAAAAACATAATTGTCCTAGAGAATTAATTTTTACCTACAAGAAAGTAACTAAAAACTTTTAGAATACAAATAGATACACACACTCAAACATTCAATCACCCTGTCACACACATATAGTCAGTCATACACTCATGGCATATATATTAGTTCAAAGAAAAGCACTCATCATTATTCTTGTTTTATAGTCATTGTCATCATATTCCTTCGTCAAGTGTTTAATGACAAAATGCGTAAATTGTGTCAAGAAAAGACATAACAACAGGCATTGTTTTTCATCGTCATCATAACTATATATTTTCATCATCATCACCGTTTTCATCATCTTCATTATTATCACAAAGACACTGGCACTGTACAGTGTTGCAAATGAAAAATGAAATGGAAATAAATTTGTGACTTGCCGAACTGATTTTAATAAAATTTCACATAGTGATAGTAGAAGGACTTTGCGGACTTAACGGGCGTCGATCCCAAAGTTGGTCACCTAGGGTCATAAAAATATTTAAAACAACCAAGATTTCTTATATCTAAACCGATTTCAAAGATTTTTATATTAATAAGATTTTTCCTGATATTGAAAACCTATAAAAACCCTAGTCGTATGAGTAGGCTGTCTCATACTAGTCGTATGAGTAGGCTGTTTCTTATAGTTTAACAGATATTTAGTTTCAAAAGTTAAATTTTTTTTCTTTTCGACCGATCTTAAAGAATTTTTTATGCTATAGCGAGTCTAAATTTTGTCCGATTTTTATCAAATATTTTGGATTTTATTAAAAACTAATGACAAAACTTTGAAGAGAAAAAAAATTTTAAATATCTTTGTAGATCAGAAGTTATAAGCGATTTTTTGCCAAAAAATTAGTTACACTCTTTTAAGCTAAAAAATATAAAATATATATCGAATTCATATTTTTATGAAGAGCTACTTTATTGGCTTTTGTGTAAAAAAGAAAAAGTTTCAAAAACTTAAAATTTGGAAGAGCCAGAATTTCTCGAATTCAATCTATTTTTTTTACAAAACTCTAATTTCTGGTTTAATTTCTCAAATCGCAAAACTGAAATTTTAAAAGACATGTGGTTTCTTTAAAGCCTGATATGTTCTGAAATTTTTTAATAATTGAAGTTTTTGTTCCTCAATATCGGTTAGAAAGATATAGCAGAAATGTGAAAAAAAAAAAAATTAATTTTCGAAAGTTTTTTGGGAATTTCAAGATTTCTTTTAGGAGAAACAAAATAATGTTAAAAGTTTTCGATGAAGTGTCAGTGTAAGTGTTCCGATATAATTTATCTAACTTCATCTTTCAATGTGCCGAAAATATTGATCGAAACATTACAGGTCTTGGTACTAAACTTCTACTATCACCATGAGAAATTTCATTAAAATCGGACTAAACGTTCCGAAGTTACAGATTTATTTTCATTTTATTTTTCATTTGAAACACTGTGCACTCTATAATGTACTGGAGGCTACTAACATCAATTCTATGTCAAATTAAAAGTAGGAATGAGTATGACACGTACTTTAGGTTCTATATTTACTTATTTTGTGAAGTAAGAAAAAAGTTAGCGTATTGATTCTTAAGATACTTCACCATAACAAGTGGTATATGGTGTGTCTATGCTCGTTAATCTTAAGACCGATTCAATAATCCGGATACAGTTATAGATCGATGTCCAAAACATGCAAATCTGATATATGTTACCATTTTGAAGCAAGAGATTTAAAGCTTTAATTGCAGATTTAGTGAAAACGTTGTAAAATACAATATTTTTCGATAAGGAAAGGAAGAGTAATGTCACTCTCACCAAAAAGACGTAAATAATGTCGAATACTTTCGGAAGATGTTTTCCTATAATTTAAAATTGAAAGAATTGACTGCCACTTTATTTCTCTCTTCAAAGGATAATGCAAAATAGAAAGCACAGAATTTGTGACAGCACCAATGCATAGCAAACATCAGGTCACATATGTTTATAGTTTCGTTTACACAGTTATTTTTAAAATTTTACTACTGTAGGGTATTTAAAATTCTTTATAGTCCAATAAAACAACCTCTTTTGCTCTCACTTTCGAGAGAATATTTCAAACTATTGTTGTTTTTAATTTTAGTATTGCAAAAAGTATGAAAAAAATTATTGAAAAAAAGTTTAAGTGTTTTATTTGTTTTGAATTCATTTGCAACGCCTTGAAATACATTTTGATGACTTTGGTCAGGTTGTTGTCTTTTTGAAGGCGTTGTCAAGGTGTCATTAACGTCTATTGTTTTTAAAAGTGATTGAATTTAACTTTTGTTTTGTATGAGTGAAATAAAGAAAGAAATTGAGAATCGTGCAACATAAAAGGTGCGAAAGTTTTAAAAGCTACACTATGCGAAAGCTTTGAGTGAATATCGAAAAGACTTTTCAAAAATTAAGCAGAGACTTTAAAAAGGTAGACATTTTAATTTTGTATGCGAAAAACAAAATCGTCTCACAAGCCAATTTATAGTTTGGAATCACTTATTTGAGTGCATTTCATGCGAAGTCTGAGAATAAATGCTGTAAAAAGTTTTCAGCAACTGAACATCCTTTGGTTACAAATTGAAAAATTTGACACTTTAGTTTAAAAGTCCTTAATTCCCTGAAATCAAGAAATGACTTAGTATTTGTGAAATTGGAAACAACTTATTTTATTCAAAAACCGAAACCGGAAACCGGTAAACCTGTTTTTTGCATTTCAGAAAACCGACCGGTTTCGAATATTTTAAATTTTTTTTAAAGGAAGTCACTTTCAAACTTTACACTACACCATGACATCGTGTGTTACACGAGCAAAGTATTGTATGCATTCCTAGGCATCATATTCTAAATCGATTTTGGCATGTCCGTCTGTTTTAGACATAATCAAACCAATAAATATAATTAAATAAGATTCTGTTTTTTTCAGCAATATAAATTTTTTAGATAAAGAGATGTAGACCCATGATTTAGACATATAAAATTAAGAAATTTAATATAAATTTAGGAAACAAATTCTGTAAAGCAAAAATAATGGATTTAAATAAAATCATGGCATCTCGGCATATTATTTTAAATACTACACCGAAAACCACTAACAAAAAAACTTTTATATCCCACTCATTTAGGACATTATACACTGTAGGAATTATTTGATGAAACTTTTTAAAAATTTTTATTTTGATGAGGAACCATTATTTTACTTCATTTCATTTTGTTGCTTAAACTCTAGATTTCTAAAAAACCCGTATTCGCCGGATTTTTTGAAAATACTATTTTTAGAATAACTCGAAAACCGGTTTTCTGAAAATGTCGGTTTTTTTAATACACTATTCAAACTAAACAATATGGATAATAACAATAGCAAATCCATATAATTATCACCTTCTGCTGGATATAATTGATATATTAATTAACAATAATTCTACAATTGTTGATTTATCAAGAGAAAATTAATGTGTAACCAGTGCATAAGTAAATTTTATAGAACAGTTCTACCTGTATAAAATGTAATTTAAGGTACAATTTCACACGATGACTAATAGTTGAAAGGTGGGAACGTATAATTGAATTGTAGTCTAATCTGTATTATGTATGTTTGCAGCAAAACAAAGCAAATTGAAATTAGTGATATCGTATTTTTTAATTTAATTCAATATTCCACTTTTTTATGTTCCACAAAGGTTGGAACATAAAAATACAGGATATAATTTTGAGTACAAGTGCTGTCAATTCTATTTTCTGTATGTTAAAAAACAAATAAGAGTTTGTTAGTTGATTTGTTTAGGACTTTGCGACCGTTGTGTACTTATTTTCTTGAAATGCTCATAGTTCACTCCACACGATACTTTTTGCCGTACGATCAGGGAGATAAGTAACCTGACATTGCAACTGTTGCATCAGTTCTAAAGTCTATTCATTTCATTTTCCTACGTCACCACTTTGCATACTGTAAAATGTATAGAGAGCATAGGCCTATGGGGGATGTATCCTCATTATAAAAAAATACAAATATTTGAATATGCTATAACATTGTAAGGTAAATTTAAAAAAAAAAATGCCCCAGTCACATTCCTATCGAAATGTTTTACTGATAAATATGAAGGAAGGATATTTTAAGGAGCAGAAGTCCAAATAGAAATTTATAACATCATGAGTTTAAGCAAAATCAATTAAATTTCAAACGGTTTTTGTGGAAAATTTTAAGGATTCTTCACAGGATACTGCACTCTTTTTTATGATCCTATAAAAATAAGAAAACTTGTACAACGAGTAGTTAATATTAAAGTTTTGCTGGGCAAAGCACAGGATACATGAGGTCAGGGGAGTAGGAAACAACCTAAACATTTTTCTGAACAACAGTGAAATTTGTTTCATTCTTTAAAAAACTTTGAATTTAGATTGATCCGTTTGAATTTGATAATTCCAAATCGAAATTTGTAACATAAACTCAACGAAATTCAGCCCTGATCGGCTCTTGTTCTCCATAAATATGAGGGATAAAATAAGCTTTGAATATAAAAAAATCATATAGAAGTTAGAACTTAAATGAGACCAAATGCGCACATATGTGTAACTATTGGGAGAAATGTATCTTTATAAATAAAAATTTCATATTCTTCCTAAATTGCATCCTGTCATTTCAAATTTAATTTCAACTTTAAATCATTAAATTTCAACGCAATTACTTCCTGTTAGTTCCACGTCAGGTCAACATTTTCATTCTATATATTTGTTCAATATCTTTCGTGATCAATTCCAAACAAATTTGCAATTCTTAAAAATTATATTACAAAATCTGAAATAATTTTCACATTAAATTTCATTCATTATAATTTCATGTTTAAAAATTTATTACTTCAAATGTTGAAATTGTGAAAAATATACATAATTAAGTGTTAAATTTAGCGCTTTTTATAAGTGTCTGAAATTTTGAAATTTCATTCATTCATCCATTCATTCACTCATTATTTTTGGAGTATTTGGTGTGCGTGTATGAGAAATTGTTCATTAATTATCCTAAAAACAAACTAAAAAATCTCTACACTAACAATTTTATAATTGTTTTTATACAACAATAAGTGTATTTTTATGAGAGCAATTTATATTGGACCATTATTTTGAAGTTCCTATAACACGTTAAGTACATTTAGGAGTTTTCATTTCATGTTTTTATTACACGTTGACAAATGGCAAAATATGGTTTTGTAGATTCATTTAGATAATTTTTGTAATTATGAAGTTTCTTTTAATGTAGGTTTTAGAGGTAACTAGGTTGGTCTGTCTGTCTGCCTGTCTGTCGATTTGCTAAATATTTTATCTGTCTGCTATGTTGTTTGGCTGCCACTGTAGGAAGTCTATAAATTATGAAATACTATGAGTCATTGAAGTAATAAAATTAATTTTACATTTTACATAAATTTTTTTTGGTTAAGGAAGTAAAGGCGTAATATGTTACGGCGCTATAAGTACTTGGTAACATGAAATTTATTATCGAGTCGATTGAATGATATCGTTCAATTCACAGTGAGATAAAATCGGTGAATTGGGATTCATGTATTTTGAAGAAATAAACAAATTAATTGTAATAAAATATTTATCGCTTAAGTAGTCTAAAGAAATGTGGACCGTGTAATCCTTAAAGAAAATTAAGAAAAATACTAATTTGTCAGTAGACTTTTCCAAAAGAAGTAAGCAATCCCAAAATTGTAATTATTTTTAATATGGTCTACAGAGTCAACAATAATTGAAGGTCTTGAAAAATTTATTTCAAGAGGATTAGGAACATATTGAGGTTCTGTTATAAAAATTATTTATTTTTGAATCGAATAAAGAAATCGATCACAAACTGGCTCAATGTCTTGCAAAATTCAGAAAATTGAAAATGCATTAAAACTTTTGTGAAGGTATCACCGGAATGTTTAAGGTCAAAGAATTTGAATTGAAAATATGGACGCAGTTGAAGAAATATATTGTCCTCTTTGAAGCCCCTAAATCTCTTAATGGAACAAATGGGGCTTAAGTTTTTAAAGTTATAATGCTTCACTCCTCGACTATTTACGTTTCAAATGTGATTTAAATCCAATTGCCGATCAATGGTTATATATTTTAGGGATCCCTAAATCCTTCCATGTAATATTCTATCAAAGATTTGAGATCTGCTATCGATATGTCAAACCAACTGTGCAGTTGAAACGTTCAGATTGGTGGACATTGTCCATCGTCGATCCATTTACAACATAAACTTCATAAAAATGTTTTTCCAGAAAGGACTTTAAGCTCATAACAATTTTAAAATTCTAATTATTATAAAATTCTAAATATTATAAAATTCTAATTATTAATTATTTTCTACAAATAAGTCGATAAGTATGTTTATGTGTGTACATATGTATTTATGTATGTATGTATGTATGTATGTATGTATGTATGTATGTATGTATGTATGTATGTATTTATGTAACATATAGACTCTAAAACAGCTGGGTCTATTTTGATGAAATTTTTGCAGAATGATCCCTTGTTACCGAGAGTAACATAGGCTATAAATAATTCTGAGAGGACTAGGGGGAAGGATACCACCTATACAAAGCAAACATTATTAATCGAATATCTAAAGAACTATAACAACAAGAGTTCCTAAATATGATTCCAACAACTTTCTCAAGGAACTGTTTAACTGGAGAAAACGTAGGACGGGTAGACCAGAGAAAGGTTATCGCCCATTCAAAGCAAACACTTTCTTTTGGCAAAACGAAGTTTGTTGGGTCTGCTAGTTATGTATAAAATTTATTTGTATATATATTGTATAATCGGTACATAATACTTCATACCTTCCATATAAGCTTCCCTGCATTCAGCTAATGCTGAGTGTAAAGCGTTTTCCTAAGACCTGATTTTTCGGATCTTAAGGTTACATAATCAATGGCCTTATCTACAAAATAGACGTCTTGTTCCTGCTGCTAAAGTGAAAAAGCAATTTAAAATCAATAAAAACCATTATCTTTATATTTTCCTATGAAAAAGGGGAAAATCTTCTCCTTTTCCAAAATATAATTTTATATAAAATTCCACTTAAACCAACAAAAAAAATCTAATTTTAGAAAGTTCAAACCAAAAAAAAAACGAATGAATAAATTTTTCTTTCTTATTTTTTCTGACACTTGACCAGACATAAAGAAAATGAAATGGAAAAATGATGAAGAAAAATGAGTATAGAACGTGTGAAAAATTCATAAGATAACTTTTAGCTGCAAGTTGAAAATAATACTTCATCATTTATTTTTTCTTACATCTAACACTCTTTGCTAAAGTATCTGATAGATATTTTGTTTTTCTTCATTTGTGCTCTAAAATAATAAAGGCTTTTTATTCATTTTTAGAATTCCAACATTAGAATGAATGAAAATATGTGAATGTGAATGAAAACATCTGTTTCATATTTGTGGCCTCAAACGAAAAAAAAGCAAAAAAGAAAAATTATGAAAATATTTTTCCTCATTTTGCTGGCGTTTATTAATCGTTTAAGATTTACTTTTTCATTCGTTTAATTTTCGGAAAAGAATACAAATTATTTTAGTTTAGAACTAATGGTTGACTTTTTAGTAGTTAATTGTATGTATGAACAAAGAAATCTATATAAAATATATATTAAATCTATTTAATTATATTATTTTTTAATTTTTTTTCAAAATATATATTCTTTGATTTATTATTTACCCTACACAATTGCAAGTGGTGAATTAAGTTTGTTATATTGCATGTTACACTAACACGAAATCGTTTAAAATTAAGTTTTTTTCATCCGGAAAACAAAATTGTTTCAAGATAAATAAATCTATAGAACAGGATTAAATTCAGTTAAGGAATTATATAACAAAATGAGGAATTTTTGTCAAATGCAAGGTAAAGAAACATTATCATTGAGAGTCACACAACAACTTATAATTTGGGATACATTCAAAAACGTGTAAATTGAGTCATTTTTTTCATAATAAATCGCCAAAAGTCGCGATCACACGAAACTGGCAATTAATTCGTATGAAGAGAGCAATCAGCGAAGAAAATGCCAGAGTATTACAGAGCATTACATTCCATTTGAGTGACACAATGTCATATTCCTCAGGAACGATCAGAAATTATTTGAAAACAATTTGAAGTGACAAAATCCTAAGCAATTTCTGACTACTTTTAATTTTAGCGATACCTTATTTATCTCAAAATCGGAATAGTTTTTTAGGTTTGGAGTTCAGAAACATGGAGAATATAGTGACAAATGATCAATAATATTTCGAATGTTTGTTTTTTAGGTTAAAGGCTCTGGAGTGATGCCAAAATAATAATATAGTCCAATATCCCAACTTATTTTGATCATTTGTCCAACGGAGGAAGCAAATAAAGTTTAAACCTCTAAATTATTCTAACTTTAGACATTTCAATATATATTTCGAAGTTATTTACGATCCAGGATATTAAAACTATCAAATATCGTGTCAATCACTTAAATCCGATAGGATTTTACGATTTAGAATCGAGGTATCAGTTTTATTTCTATATTATTTTTGTTCTGAAGCGGTGAGAGTTCGTGCTAGAGCCGGTTAAATATGGATGTTAATTTAATTGAGTTCTGCTATATTAATGTAATCATATTGAAACAATTTGGAATTCTATATTCGGATATGCCTAATATAAAAAACCCTCCATCACAAATGCGTAAAAAGTAAGTACGTTTTGTTTCATATATACAGTTACGTACATACACACTCACAAACGCAAACAATATATGATAGTTTTGCTTAAATAGTCATAAAATTTCAGACGAACAGACGACCAGACAAACGACTCAGATTTTGATTAAATGCAAAAATATTTAAACAATATGGGGCCTTAGATGTTTCCTTCTTAGCCTTACACATGGAATGAAAAAGTTAATATAGGATATTAAAAAATGCTACCAAGATCTAAGCAATTATTCCTTTCACTATGGACTAAGGAAATATAACTCTTCGCCATAATAGTAAAGCGTCAGAAGACACAGGTCTTTATTGACTTTTTATTGCACCACCACCCGTAATGAGTTTAATTTATCTTCGCATGTTAAATTTTATAAATAAAAGAAATCGAAAAGACGTTTCGTCGAGACCTCCGAAGATCACTAAAAAGAAGGAATTCGATTAAAACTGAAATATTCATTGGCATAGTATAGTGTAGTAAAAGGAGATCACCTTTAAAAATTAATTATAATTCATAGTTTAGTTCTTAAGAGTGTCTTTTTTAAAAAGGTCATTCGCGGTTCATTAGTTTTTTGATTCGTTATTTGAAGTTTACAAAATTGAAATTAATCGAAATTACGGTTACTGGGATTTCGTTAAGATTATTGGAGCCATTCTAGTGAGAGTTCTATCTTATTCATTTCGTAATACATTTTTAAAGAATCTTGAAAGTTATGAGCAAATTTCAGTTAAAAGTTTTTTACAAAATGTGAAAATATCTGTGGATAAGCGCATAACTTGTTTTGAGGAAAGCATTAATGCTTCTTTCTACGTTTTATCGCTAAATAATGGTGCATTAAGTAACCTATGTGGATGGTAGGGCAACACATTAAAAACTGAATCGGAAAAGAGTCTGAAGGCAGCAGTATTATGTTAAGAACTTTCGACCTGCCTGTTTTTAAAGTTGCACGGTACGTGTTAGGGTATTTCAGATTCACCACAGGCGTAAGTGAAAACATTCTTCTCTTGTTTCTATATATATATATCCATTTATATTTTCTGTAGTTTATTGATGTGTGTATTTTTTGTGTGCTGTGTGTTTGACGTCAAAGTACCATCAAACACCATCGCAACAACCTCAAATAATTCTATTCTTGTTTTTGTTTTTGTTTTTGTTTTTGTTTTTATTTTTATTATTTATAATGCGAACAAAAATATTAAGTGGATTATTTGAAATAGATTACTGAAGAGCGAAAGGGAAACAATAATCAATTTATATATTCAGAAGCATTAAATCGGAAATTAATTAAATCGAACTGAGACTAACGACTAAATAGTTTATGTTTTCGTTCTGTTTTTGGATTGTCAATATAATTACTTTTTAGGTTCATCATTTAGTGCTTAAAACCATGGAACATTTTTCGACTCTCATTATTATAATCTTTGTAAGATCGGATCTTTCAAAGAGTTTAATTTAAATTTTTAACCAAAGTTTTATTTTTGTATCGCTCTTTGAAAAAGAGTTAAATTCTAAAAAAAGATAAAAATCAAAAAAGATAAAAATAAAACAAAGAGCAAAATCGGAAAAAGAGTTAAAAAATTAATAATTCGCACAAGTTGTTGAAATCGTAGCAATCAATCGCAATATCGCATTTTTTAGTATAAAACAACAGTAAGTTTTATTCCGGCGAGAAATTTGTTTTTACAAGAACTTTTTTGTATTTTTGTTTCCTTGCAATATTAGAGCGAGTTAAAATCTTTTTTTTTTTTAATTTTATCTAAAAAAAGAGATTCGATTTTCAGAGGTAAAAATAAAAAAATGAAGATAAATATTTTAGTCGAAAAAAAATATTTTCTTATCTTCGCAAAGAAGAGTAAAAATAAAAATTTCTTCAAGTTTTTCTATACTCTGCTTTAATCAAATTTACATTTACTAACAAAGAACCGATATATAACCAACAAGATGGTTGTCATAATTCTAAATTAATTGAAAAATTTCTAAAATTTGTCTATAACAGCAGGTCTTAGCTATTTAATACATGTTTTAAATTTTCTAATTAATAACTCAAAAACAAATCTTTAATGTTGTGTTAACTATTCTTTTGAGAAAGAAACTAAAATATTTATTTTGTGTAATAAATTTTGGTAAAAAATTGGGTTAATTACGTCTTTTATTTGAAATAGTTTTTTTTTATTTGTCACGCCCATTAGAAATCAGCTGGGAAAGATAATATTGGCGTTTAAGATTGATCGTATTGGCCCCATTCCAAAAAAAAAGCTGAATTTATTTGTTGGGTGATTCTTTATTTTTGTTTTAATTTTAATTTAATGACAAATTGTTTAAAAGTTCAATAAATTTAAGTGATGAATTGTTATCTTTTATTTCGTTAGACATGACCATTGAAAAGGGTCAGTGGTTTTTTTGTATAATGAGTTTTCTAATGAGACGAATGAAAAGTTTATTTAAAATTTGAAGAAAAATATATTTTTTGTTGAAAAAGACCGTAAAAAACTAAATCAATTCTGATTTCAAAATAAACTTAGGTGGCCAACATTCACTTTCATTCAATTTATAACTTATATAACTTTGATCTTACGACTCCATAGAAGGCAATATTACTTAAGCCTTATTCTTTACATATGTATGTAAATATATCAGATTAAAAATTAAGCTTTATATTTGTAATCCGATCTAGTTCTCTTTGGATTTAGTTCTTCAACTTACAATTACTTTTTGGAATTTATTTCCTCAAATCGGGTATGATATTTCGAACAAATATAGTTTTAAAAATTCTATGCACTTCAAGTGTATAATTTTAGAAGCCTGTAGATCCAACTTTGCTATATCTACAAGTTCCATTATCAATAATTAATCTTTCCAACACTTTATTCTACCAATTATGTGATAAATCATTGATATCGAAACAGCACTTCGATAGTTATAGATTTGTAAAAAAACCCATTGCAGTATCTTAGCTAAGTTTAAGTGATACGTTGTTTTCGTAAAGCTGCTCACAAAATAGGGAAAGCGATCTTCAAGACTATACCTAAACAGCAAGTTTTCTATTGTTATGTTTACACAAGAAAATTGATCTTCGAATTAAATTTTTATCCAGGATTAAACCTAACAATTTGATATATTTTTCGAAATTCTCGATTGTTTTTCCAGGCAAGGACGAAACCTATAGAACGTGTTTTTCCGAAATGAGGTTTTAAGTCCATAACACTATTTAAATTAATATAAAAATTTGAGTCCATAATTCCATATGCAACCGATACAAAAAGCTCACTTCTAGAAATCAAAATTGAAAGTCTATAAAAGGATTGCAATAATTTTTGCTTCAATCCTGAGCTATTTAAGTAGATATCTCTTATTCAAAATCGAATAATGTTCGGAAATTGTTTTGAAGTGGTCTATAACTCACTTTGTGTAGGCCACACATAAATTGAATTTAAATCAAATGAAATTCTATTTTAATGCCAGCAAAAAGGACGTATTTCTTAAATCTTTTATATAAATATACAATATAGTGTAGGGTACTATAAAGTAATTTTTATGGACTATTTCAGCGATAGTTGTTTCAAAATTTTGCTTGTAATGGTTTACGTAATTTTGAGGTTATATCAGCTATTAAATTATAACTGTTTCCCTCTCCGAAATAGAGATAATTTCTTGAAAATTAATGATGATTGACAAAATTAATTTCGAATTTATGGTCAATATACCAAAATACCATATTAAAACATTTTGTATAAACCAGATATCGTAAACATGTCGGAAAAATCAAAAATTGTGTACTGACTCTGTGTTCATATAAATCATACTTATTTAAATAACATTCATGATACACACAGTTATGTGCGACTACAATGCTTGCGATGATTTTAGTATTCTTAAAATACGGTACTGAGAATACTGACAGTTTTAATATTAAAAACAAGATTTTAAACTGATTTTTAAAGTGGGTCTGTATGGAAGCTGTGGTGATTAGTCATGAAATTTGACATGTGGATTAGGATTAGTATGAAATTTATTTATTGCAAATATAATTGAAATATTTGACAGTTTTATGTTTAAAACCCCATTCTAGGAGGACATTTGTATGAAAGCTACCAAAAATTTGAACCGATCATGCACAATTTCAACAGGCTTCGTTCTTGGTCCAAAATAATATGTTCTAAAATTCATTAAGATATTTCCAAAATTATGACCTGTAGAGTAATAAAACGTGCAGGCAGATGGAGGGACTTCGTTAAATCGGCTCATAAATGATTCTAAGCCGATCGGTATACTTTTTCTGTATGTTACACATATTGTGAAGAGTTATAAAGTAATAAATTATAATTGCAATAAAATATTAATTCGAAACTCTGTATTTTATAAGAATTATTTTCTATGTCATCCAGGATTAAAAAAAAAACTTTTAAATATTTTTCTTTAAAATTTAATACATAAAATTTATTGTTAATAATGGTCTACATTCTAAAAGCATTTAATCCCCCTAACTTAAGCTTAATAATCACCTGCCTGTGTGACTTTCTAGATAATTTTGGAATATAATCAATAATAATACTCGTATATATATACTTCCAATGGAAACTTTGCACTTTTTTACCTTCTGAAGTCAATGAATATCATTAAATCATTAACATTGTAGTTGTTGTTGCATTGTTATACATTCATTTTGCGGTCTCTTGTTTATAACTTTCCGTAACCACAAATCCAATGAATACATTTCGAAAATAACGTTAATAGTTACAGTCATGTTGTTAGTTTAGTTAACTTGTTTTGCTTTTGAGTTTTTAAAGAATTTATTTTTATTATTTTATTTTTTAAACATTTTTTCTTCTTCTTTTAATGGTGAAAAGTTCTTTTGATGGTATTTATTTTTATTTTTGTAAATATATATAAGTTGGCTGAATGGTAAATGCATTAGTAAAGTATTTATAAGCAAATAGTAAGGGTATTCAATGTAACTATACAAACAAGGTTAGAATCGATCGTTAATACAAATCGATAACAGTTTTCAAAATTTGAACGTTTGGACTCCATACGGGATTCATGGACGGTCTCATGTTGCCTCATTAAAAGGGTAACAAACTTTTCTCACCACTTGGCATATTTTTGTATCCTATCCAATCCCATATATTTTATAGCTCTTGGAGAGATCGGATCAAAAATCCACATTAACTGAAACTAGTTTTAAAATCTTGGATTTGGTATTTTGGAATATATAGGATAAAATCAAAACGTTAACAAACACCAGATAGAATTCGAGACAGTAAGGAGTGATATCGAAAATTTATAACACACATCCCTTAATAGAAAACCCGGTTCAGGTGGAAGGAACGATCCACTTGATATTTCTAGAGTCCAAATATAAAAAAGCATTTTCAAAAGAGCTCCCAACACAACTGGTAGGTAAACAGCCCAACTAGATCAGCGCTCGAACTATTTAATACGAAAAGTTAAAGTTTATGCAGGTTAAAAAACATACAAGACTAAACAGGAACTCTACTAAAAATTTAGAGGCCAAAATTAGAGCACAAAATTTAAATCAAGTTTTCTTAAAAAAATATTCTTGCAGCATAATTTATGACGAAATGTATGTTCCATCAGATTTTTTCTGTCCAAAAATTTAATTTTGCTTACGATCGAGGGAATGTAGAACAAAAGTTTAGGTCCAGAAAGAAGTTCTTGGTATGACAAACAATATGCCGTTGCGCAAACGTCAATCAATTGTTTCAACGGGCTTCATAAATACCGATAATGTTTTAAAAAAGACTCCTTTAATTTATAAGACAACATAATATATCTACTCATTTTTTGATTGACTTGGCAACTTGTTACCATGGTAAAAAGCCCAAGAGTGGCAAATCCACCAAACTGCCCGGAGCTAAGACCAGTGAAAAGATATTATGATAATTTTAAAATAGAATTGAAAAGTACAAAAAAGGTTTCCAAAAGTCTAGTAGATTTTAAAGGGAGCTGGACTATATATTTGAAGTGTGGAAAAAAAGCACTATAAAAATGTTAATGGAAGAGTTTCTGGTTTTGTTTTTATTAACATATATGTATGTTAAGAATTTTTCGATCTCATTTCTTATGTACTTGGAAGTGAAAACCCTACTCGAAGAAGATTGTTGTTCAATGTAAGATGAACTTAAATTGTTCATTGCATTCAATTGAAACCAAGAATAAGCTATTTTACATATTGGAAATTATGGGGTTTTTGTATTATGAACTATTGAAATCGGGTCAGACAATCATAAAGAAGCTGTGTTCGGTACATAATTGATTACCTTAAAGACAATTCATTCGCTTGAAAGAAGCATGACAAGAATATTCAATTAGGCACAACAATGCTGAAGCAACCGTTTCCAGGATCATTTTCCCATAAAAGAATTATCGGATTTAGCCCAGCTGTTACAACAACAACGCTAAAGCAACAGAAGTGCGTCATACATATCTAGAATCTGAATACGTCCTAAAATATATACTTTGAAAGGCCTTGAATCACGTTTTTTTTTTGTTATAAAAATTCACCAATTACGAAAGTAATTGTAGTTCGAAAGTAAAACATATTATGATAAATATATATCTTCATGTCGGAAACTTTGAAGTGAATACCACTAATATTTACAAAGACAAGAGCCAGAAGTGCAACAGCATTTTTTTGGTTTGTTTTTAGTTGACAGGTATTTTTAGTTTTAATGTGTGTTTATGAATGTGGAAAAAGTTTAAAGAATTTATAAGGTTTTCATTTGAAATGGATGAAAAGTTTTTAATGGTTTTTCCAAAAGGGGGGAAATGAGGAATCCTATTGATTGAAAACAAAAAAATAGAAATAAAAAAACTTTGAAAATAAACTGATTTATGGCAAAATAATTATAATAAAAATAAATCATGTAATAAATGGAAGCGACCTTTAGAAATATTTCTTTTCATCATTATTTTCCAGTAATTTAAATTTAAACTTTTAAATAAATTCTTAATAAATTCAAAGTTAATTTCGAAACTTAAAACATTATGTGAAAATTTAAAAACAAGTATGAACGTCAGCCCGACTATCTAATACCCTACACGACGTTGTTGGTTATAACTGGTAATTACAAAAAGTTAATGAACTACCCTCGTATAATTTGGTTTTCTGATTTATTCTTAAATGTCCATCTATGCGCATCTGAGTTAAATTTATAAATTTATACTTATATGTGAGATGTATGCTCTTAAAAGTGATGTTTTTATGGAACCTATGAGAAATAATAGACCGACCGTCGCATATTTTGGCACATTATTTTAGAATATCAAAAGCTTTATTTGTGCCAACTTTCGGAGAAACATTTGTACCTGAAATATTGGTTAAAATATGATCAATTTCAAATTTCATCGAGATACCTCAAAATTTCCACCTGTAGACTATTCACAACGTCTACATGGACAGCCAGACAGACAGACGGACAGACGGATCAACTCACAAAGTGATTCTAAGTCGAACGGAATACATTTAATTACCATTTTTTCTACATATTACAAACATCCCATATGCCAACCACCTACGGTGATGTAGGGTATACAAATTTTCATAAAACTTCAAACAAACAAACAAAAACTTTTTTTGTCGAAAATTTTAAATTAAATTACAAAAACAAATCACTTCAAATACAATAACAATATCTATATAATGTTAGATACAAATACAAATATACAATAAAATATCTAAACTCACCAGCCAATAGTACACTATTGTTATTTTTATTGTCATGATCAACTGGTATGGATGAAACACGTTCGGCACGTAGACAAGCAACAGTTGTGCCAGGACGACCATTTTTACCGGATGCTGTCAATTCTACTGTCATATCCATAGATTTTTGTAAAACCGCATCCATGCGTATGAAGCCTTCGGCTAAAGTTTTATAACCCAATATGGTGCGTGATTTATATTTTTTGCGTCTTTGCAATAAGATAACCAGTCTAATGGGAAATTAAATAGAAAAGAGAGAAAAAAAATCTTGTTATAAATTATATAATAACTTTTTATTTGTTTTCATGTTTATTTTTTTAATATTTGTCCACATAACATGAAATATTTTTAACAAAATTGTCTAAAGAATTTTGTAAAATTAGATCTAAATTAGAAAATGAAATTAAAGTTTTAAAAAAAATCATATGGTTTTAATGAGGCATTAAAAATAAGAAGAAGAAAATGTTTAAGATTTAAAATCTTAGAATAATGTCCCCACTTTGAGATATTATTCTAACCTAATTTTTAAGGTGATCAGAAAACCTGAAAAGACAATTAAATTCCCTCTGGATGCAAATTTATTGCCACCAGTGTGTGGTAGAGCGACAGAATAAATGTATATGTGCTCCTACACTTCATAACCAAGTGAATTGTAAGGCATTCATAGCGCCATCAATCGTCTTACACAAATCTAATGTTGTAAGGTACAATGCTTTCAATCCCTTCATCTCCTCAAATTTTATAGCAGGGAGACGGCAATTGCACACAAGTGACTATATTGTCTATCATAATAAGACTTTCAAAGAGACAAAAGGTTAACTTCTGGGACAATACCAAATAAAATAGTGGTGTAACTTTTTATACTGTCAGATAACTACGGTCTGCCACCAAAAACCGCAGGGTAATTATTTTTAATTGAGTTTGCCATGAGACATTATGAATAAAATAAAGTTCATACATTATGCTTCGAGGAGTAGATCTTCAGTCATTGACTCTGTAACTAGTAACTATATGATTTGTGCCATGTTAACATAAGAAATTATAGATTTCTAAGGTCATATAAACCTGAACCTTTATGCATTCCTTCCACTAAAAAAATTGGTGATTTGAACTCAACAGACATTTTTTAAAGTCAACATTGGTTAAAATCAATAAATGTTCATGGACAATTCCGCAAGCGGCAAATGATGCCTGAATGCCACATAAATAAGTCATATGTTCTCGTATTATTACTGGTGATGAAAAAAAGACAAATACCAGCACTGGAATTGAGAGGGTGTATTAAACTATTATATGCTGAAATCTGGTTAGAGGACCTATACTGAAGACAATAGATTTTTTAAAAAGAGATATGAACGAAAAACCTCTCATATTGGCAACGCTCGATTATATTAACTGCAAGAGTGGTTAAAATCTATTTGAAAAACAGTGAAAGGGAAGTTTTGACTCATCTGCCTTGTATTTTTTTACTACCTTTTAATCGATGTAAAACGAACTTACACTAAAACAAGTATCAACAGCTGGTTGAGACCGACTATATAATACCATTCAAGATTGCGCAGACGTGAAAAATTATGGACCAATAGAATCTGATTTTAACTCTTGTGCTGGTATGAAATATACTTATTTTAAATGTTTTCTTTGTTATATATTTAAAAATACGAAATATCATCATAATACTGACTTTTTTGAGTCTTATGCTCTTTAAAGTGGGTTTGTATGAAAGCTTCGATAATTTTTGAACTGATTTTTTATCTTAAACTTTGGCACGTGGATTTGAAGTGATAAAACATAAATTTTGGCCAAACTTAATTAAAATATCTTCATTTCTCTGAAATTTATGAGCATGTATGGGAACTACCTGTACAAGACTTGCAGAGATGGATGGGCAACCAGCCGGATAGTCAGATGGGCGTGGGTGTAGCACGTTTTTTTCTGTATGTTAAAAACATCACCTCAAACGGATACGACTGCAACCATTTACGGTGGTGTAGAATATAAAGAGTGGTTACCTGGATTTAAATTTTTCATAAAGAATGGAGCAAATATTTCAGCATGAAATCCATTTGCTTTTTGGAGTTTCTTCTTTATTTTTTCTTAAATATCGTCATGCTAAGATATAAAAAACAATGTATCTGATGAAATGGATCAGAACTATAGAATTTGCAAAAATCGTGAGTTGGTTTTATAAAGTTGTTTAGAAGAAAACTGCCTTCACGACAATAAAATAGTTTTTGTGCATGGCAATGGTTTAGTAGTCATATCTCCCGAAATAATTGCAATATCAAATGAAAAACACAAATGACTGAAATATGTTTCAATAGTTTAGGATTGAAGCATAAAAATGGCACATCAAAGTTTTTAATATCCTTGAAATTTAAAAGAACGTCTAAATTCAAAAACCGAAATGCTGTATTTGTCCGTCATGTTAGGTACAGCTGCAGTCAAAATAATAATACCAATCACATGTCACATCTGATTTGTTTTTTTTCCAGAATATTTTTATCCACAATTTTGTAATCCCGTTATTAAAAGTATATTCTCTGAGAAAATGAATGTAATTATTTTGAATTAACTTCTGAATACCAATTCCTGAATTATAAAGACAAAACATCAGATTGGGACCTCTCAAAATAATAACACCATTTCTATTACACTTGGAAAAAACCATTAACAGTTCAAACAATTGTTATTACGTTTAGCGTAAAAGAGTGTGTAGTCTGTAATTTATTATTAATAAAATTTTCATAAAGTAATCGGTTGGTCTAAACACTGCGCTTCAAAAAAACGTGAACTCATTATAACGCATGGTTCTTATAAGAAAACTTTTGGTGAAATAAGAAATATTATTGGATAATAAAATAAAATGATTGGAAATTTCATAACCACCAAATTAAAAGAAAAAGTCGTGGACGAAAAACTGTGGTGACTCCTATAATGGTTCATCGAATATTACATCAAATAAAGGTATTAAAATATAATTAAATCTGTCAATTAGTACTGAAACTGTATCAGAAGTCTTAGGGAATATAATTTTAAAGTCAATAGACCATGAAAAGTCCCTCTGTTAAATACTCCGCATGTCTCAAATAGATTAGAGTTTGCTAAAACTTATTTGGTTTGGCATATTGAAAAAGGGAATAGTATTTTGTGGACCAATGTTTTGAAAATAATTTTTTTAAGTAAAATTAAAAATTTACAACAAAATCTTTCAAACAAGACGGTTCTAGTGTTATGGTATGGAGGTGCTTTATGTACTGAGGTGTTGGACCCATTTACCGTAATTAAACTATTTTGGATGCGTTAGAATATGTGAAAATATAAGACAAAGTTATGCTACCGTATATGTTTGAAGAAATGCTACTGATTTGAGCCACGCAACAAGATAACAACCCGAACCAAAAGAGCAAAATGGCTAAAAAGTGGTTTCAAAATAATCGAGTCAATGTAATAAAATGGCCTGTCCAGTCTCCCGATGTAAATCCACTCGATTATTATGTACATACCTATAAAACAAAGTGTCGGTAATAAAACCGACTTTTTATTCAAATGACTTATTAAAGAAGAAGACGTATATATGTGGTGCTATTATTTAGACCGCAGCTGAAAATCATAATTACGCTCTAATTTCAATAAATTTAAAACAAAAAATCCAAGGAAATTTCTTCATATTAAAATATTATGAAAAGAAATTTAATTAAAAAATTTACTATCACATTTTCGTTTCATGAAAGAAGAGTTTTGTTTAATTTGATTTCAAAGTTTTTCTTTGACCCATTATGAACCCAAGTTTTTTTTGCAATTCATTCTTCAAAATTCAACAACTCATGCTCCTTTTTATCACATTCATCTATCAGCGTAATCTAAAAGCAAAAACAAAATCGGGTTAAATTACAACCCTTTTTCTATTTTTGACGTTTGAAATAGCTTCACAAAAAAAGAACTAGACATTGAAGTTTATAATTAGCTTTTTTGCGTTTTAGCTCAAATATAATCAAATCACCAATTAACCTTGTAAATGGAGAAAAAACTGAAAATAAAAGACAGACTGGCGGACGTTGAATAAACTGTTGTAAAAGCTAATGATGTGCAGACGAACGATTGAATGGACTGAAATTTTTAATTGCAGACATTTGAAGCATTCACCAATAAGAGGTGTTTTAGAAAGTGGATGTTAATTAATTTTTGTTTTTTTTTCTACTTCTTTTCGATGATTATTTGCAAAAATGAATAAAACTTTGGAAGAAATTTAGGCGACACCCAAATAGAGAGCTTTGTTGAGTTCATAATTTAAAATAGATTTTTAACCAATTTTCCTCATGGAATATTTGAAGCGAAATCTCATTCAATCAGAAGCAAATCTTCTACCATTACTCTCTCAGATTCCCGTAAAAGAGAGATATATAATTTTACATAGAATTTGAACAATTCAATCCGATATTGCAATTGTGATGTAATAAAATAAATAAAATAAGTAAAAATTTTGTCAATAATCTAAAATTAATATTAAAAAAATCACACAATTTTTACTCACCTATTACCATCACGTTTAATAAAATGCGGATACTGTAAACTAAAATTCAAATCCAATTCAGTTTCGGCCAATGGTATACCACCGCCTGATATTGTTATACCCGCTGTGCCAATACCAGAATTGCCAATGTTACCTGGAGTACCCATTGTTAGCTGAGCATTACCAACTACATTACCCCCACTTAATTGTGAGTTGGTATTCATCATTCTATCGGTAACACTTGTAGAATTTCCTTGTTGCATAATATTTAAAGCAGTATTGCCGCTTAGATTTGCTGCAACGCCAGACGCACCACCACCAGTACCAGCTGTGGTGCCACTAAGTGATGTTGTTGTATTTGATGTCGTGCTTAATTGTAATAGACTGGCGCCATTTATTGGTATTTCATGTGAACGTAATGTACGTTTGGAACTTTGCATTTTAACCGCCAACGATAGAGATGTTAAGTCACCGGGTAATGGTGTTAATATGGTGAGACGTGTTATGGTAAGGGAGCATAATCTGGAAAAAAATATAAAAAAATAAAAATTATTATTTTTAAAAGGACAAATGGGAAATGTCCAGTTATTCTTAAAACAAAATGGATTTCTATATTCTGAAGTTCTTTTTAGAAATATGCTGATCATATCGAACAGTGAATTCTGTTATATTTTTAATATTTGTATATAATTTTCCAAATCTTTTGAATGCTTTCAAAATCATTCCGTTCTATTCTAAAATTATTTATTACAATAAAATTTCTAATTATAATAAATCATTCTTTTTCGAAAAGCCCTTCTACAGAATATTCAGTGATTCAGATTTTATGGTTTGGACCGAGTCAAAACTCTTGTGTTCGTTGCAACACCAGAACTCACATCGAATCATGTAAAAAAGAAGGTTGTAAAACGATAAACATTTTTTGGGTGAACTTTTATTATTTATAGCAATGAAATATATTGAGTTTGTCGGAAGGTTTTGAGACGATTACCTTTGCTTGATTTCAAAATAACTAATATTTTAACTCTAGTTTTAAGGAAAAAAATTATCAATATTTTGACACCAATTGATATCCTGTGAAGTGTTTTCATTAAGGGCGTTGCACCTTAATTAAAACAAATAGTACACAAATGTTCTATAACGCAATTGAGCCAAAACTTTTGGTCCATTCTTTTCATAATAGTTTTCAACGATCTGATTATATGTGGCCGTATGCTTGTTTATCCTTTAAAAGAATCAATAGTAGTTCGTCAAGTCACCTTTCAGGGTTTGACCCGATTGCAAACGCTTTTAATACAAACAATGATCATTACACTAATGTCATGATATTCGGCTTTACCGTTATTTTGCTGACTTATATAAAACATTTTGCTGATAATAATTATTTAGTTTTTTAGCATTCAACAATCAGATCCGCCAACCAATTTCTTTCTGATTTCACCAAACATTATCTTGACGTCATGAATCATAACGTGATCTTTTAACATTTGCAAAAATTTATCCGTTAGATTTTACATCCAACTATCACGTCATATGGGACCTAATTTCTTTGTTAATGAATTATTTTGAGAGACTAAAGTTGTTTTTGCGTTTGAGGCCTCGTCAATACACAACGGTAGCACGCATGAGTCCAAATTTTTATACATTTTTGATCCATATCGAATTCTGAATCAAATCAAAATGCTATAGAGAAAATAAATACACTAAATTTATTTTTCCAATTTAAATGCTTGAGGATCCATAATTTTCCTGATATATCAGAATTTAGAACACTGTGAATTCGCTCTTGTTATGCCTGTAAAGTCCAACTTCCAAACTTAAACTCTTCAATACTTTTACAAGCACAACAAAATACAACTTAGTCTTAAATGTTTTTAACTTTTACGTTGATAGAAACTTTTCGGTTGATAGAAAACCTATTTTATGTAGAAGGAATGATCCATATGATGTTTCTAAAGCCATAACAAAATAAACATTAAAAAATGTTGTAAATGCAGCCCTGTTAACTCAGTTGTCGGACACGTTTGGTACGAGAAGTGAAAGCTAATGTAATTTTGAAAATATATAAAGCACAAAATGTTCCTGACAAGAACGCAGATAAAAATTTAGAGTCCAAAAAACTGATCACGTAAATGGATGTCAAGTTTTCTAACAAAATATTCTTGCTGCATAATGGATGACGAAAGATTTTTCTCAACTTCTTGGATTTGTATCCAAGAAGTGCTCGAGGGAAGGTTGCAGAAAAATTTAGGACCCTTAAACAGTCAATATTTTCTTGTTAAAAGAAAATGGAAGAGGACAAAAAGTGTCCAAAAGTGTGTACACTACCTGTACAAGCAAAGTGACAGAGAGCATTATAAAACGTTTATGGAAGGGTTTCCGGAAAAGGTTCAATATTTCATCACTAGTGGTGTAAATTGTAATAACAATTTTAATCAAATAAAACTATAAATTTGGTGGTTTCGTTTTTATTAACATATGTATGTAAGAATTCTTCGATCTGATTCCTTAATTGCCTCACTTGTATTCACTAATATTCCAGACCTACAACCCCCCAAATATACTTGACATTGTTCTCACAATTTAAAACACATTTCAATTATTTTTTAGATAAAAAAAATATTTTCTTAGAGCTCAAAAAAAACTAATAACAAAAATTCGACTTAAATCACTTTTTTTAGATGTAAATGATGATGATTCAAGTAGTTGAATGAGGGCACAATAACCTCATAAAAATATTTATTACATACACATTCACTTTACATATCGCAAACTTGCTGCTTTCTTTTCATTGAAATGGAAAAAAATCATAAAAATTTCTAAACACTTAAAATTCCAATTATGACATAATAATAAAATTATTATTATTATTATTCCTCATTGTAATTGGGCGTATATTTAAAATATTTTTCATTTCATTTAATCTCACAGTTGTTGTTGTAATATGATAACGATGTTGCGTTTAGGAACGCAGACATTTCAATTTTCTTCACCATAACAACAGTGTGTAAAATCACACCAACTTTGATGGAGAGGAATGATTCCAGGGAGGTCGTAAAGCAACATCATTGAATTTTATATAAAATTATTTTTATTAAAGAAATATTTCAATATACATTAATAATATTATTAATTTTAGAATTCATTATACTGAATGTAATAAAAAAACTTCTGATAACAATTAATTGTACAAGAAAATACACAGAAAAAAATTAAAATCAATTTCAATGAAGAAATTGCTTATATTAATTAATTTTATTATTTGATTTCGCTTCTATTACCAAAACGAAAATATTAATTAAATTAATAATATTTGTTTAATTATTTCAATTAATTTTATTAATTATTTTCATTAACTTCCATGATTATACAATAAGTGTTGTTATTAAAATTTTTCGAAATAATAATGATGGAAATTAATTAAATTCAAACTGTGATAGTAGTTATTTTTATATTTTATTGACTAATTTTATTGAAATTATTTCATACATTAAATATTAATTAATATACATACAACTTTCAAATATAAATTATCATTATAAATTTGTTACAGTCCACAACAAGAAGACCTTTAAAATTTAAAAAACCAAGAATAATCAAATTGATATCATGTGACGTGATATTTTTTACCCACACACACAGAAAAAACATGAAGCAAAATCAACTTTGAACATAGTTGATTTAAAATCGAATATTTTTTTTTCATTTAGTTAAACTTTTTGACGTTTTTGGTGAGATAATATTGTACATGTTAGAAACGTTCGATTTTAAATTCCTAACTTTAGATATCATTACAAGGATGACAGTCATCATGGCCCAATCATCACTATTTCCAGTCATAGCACAAATTAGAGATGCACTTTGTGATGTGCATGAAAACACGATAACCCCAAAGTTGCTTAGCCGCTCTTGGCTTTATGTGGAATAATGCCTCTAACAAAGATTCTGGAAGAACAGAAGAGACGTTCATGGCAAGATCAACGTATGCGAAGTTTTAATTCTTTTCCAATGACAACAACGGCAGCCATATTACCGACCAAGTGGCTACATCCCTTAATAACACCGTTCTCATTTGTCAAACCAGTTGAGTTATAAAATGGACATGGATTTAACATATTGTCCTTTCTCCTACGAAATCTAAATAAATGCCTGAAGCTTAAACTTACCAAGCAATTCACAAAAAATGGCTTCCACGCACAAAAAGTCAATGTAAAATCAATTAAAATATAAACAATTTAACTTTGTTCAGTTATGATTTTGCTTCATAGACAAAAAATGGTTATTTAAAATTGTTTCACAGTAAATACTTCATGATTATATGCTTGAATTTTTACTACATGAAATTTTAGTACTTAAAAGTAATTTTAAAAATTTATCATATTGTTGCAGTGAATTTTATATAAAAAATATCGAAGGTTTCTAATATGCACAATATTATTTCACCACAAACGTAAAAAAACGTTAAATTAAAACTTAATAAAAATAAATAATCAATATTAAATCAACTATGTTCAATGTAGATTTTACTTCATGTTTTTTTCTCAGAGTGCGTTTGATTCAAAAATACAAAATTTTCAATTAAATATTCGACAGCAAATATCGTAATAATATTTTATATATTTTTGGGGAAGTTTTTTCTATATTTTTGAAATACAGAATTTTTTCTTGACCTGTCAGATTTTGTGAAATAATGATCAAATCAATTAAATATATAATCAATATTTATTTAAAAAAATAATTATTAAGATAATTGAAAAATTTTGCCGAATATTTTTTCTGTGTACATAAGAAACAATAAGAGAAACAACAAATTGGAAAATTTATTGAAATATTGTTGTAGTGAAAATAGTTTATGAGATCATAATTTTTATTGTCATAATAAAATTACAATTACAAAATACGTTAATTGAAGATAAAGAAATAAAATATATGACTTAAACATATAAAACGATTCCAATAAGATATTTTTCCATATTTAATGGGAAATTTTTAATAAAACTGTGTAATTTGTATGGGCAAAGAGAAAATATTATTAACTATCGTGTTAATGACATTCAGTGAGAATAAAGATCAACTCGTAAGCCATTTTGTACACCATATATGCTATTTAATTATCTCAGAATATTTTAAAAATATTAATATTTGGTACATGTGTTCTCTTCCGTCAAGGATAAAGTCTACTGTAATAGGTGATCGGTCCAATATTTCAGATAGATCCGGTTTAAATATCTTAAAACTGGCAGCATAAAAATATTTAATTGAAATCTGTTTAAATTAATTTTGTATTAATCCAACTTTGCGATTGAAGTACTTAACATGTTTTTTTTTTTTTAATTTACCAACTTTGAATAAAGCTTATTTGGTCAAGGTTCATCTAAATTTAGTTCACCCCCATTCCCTTTAAGAAAAATGGTGTTATCCGTGAATAAATGTTATCACCTTTTCGAATAAAATCAAAAACAAATAAATCGACTTTTTTATGTTCAAACTTTAGATTAATTATACAGAATTTCATAGCGAATGGGGCCATAGTTTTAAAAGTTTTAAGCCCCCTACTTTGTTGGACTTAAAAAGACAAGATTAAGAATATGATAAAAATTTATTTCAACTTAAGTATCTCCGAAACTAAAATAGATAACTCGGACATGTAATCATAATTTTTTTTAAGATATTTACAAGGAATTTTTATATACAAAATATCTTTTCCCTCAATTCATAGTTAGATTTTTTGAGAATTTAAAAAAATCAACATACCCAAGGTGGCTAATTTCGAAGGTCACCACGAATCCCCTTACCACAAAGGCACCTGAACTCCACATCAACTCCAAATTTGGATAACCAATTAAAATAAGTTTTACCCCATAAAACTTACAACAATTAACTGATCATTTTTTATTATTGTACCACACAGATCAGTATCAAGGATACAAATTAGACTAACTGATCAAATTCCTAAAACAATCAGTGTTAGGAATAACTGATCAAATTCGATCTGCCCTGATAAACAATGGGAATTTTACATCAAAATCTAATTAATTTTATTAACATTTCCATGATCTTTTTATATATTTTATGATCGTGTTAATATGTATATTTGTAATGAATTTGTGTAGCTATAAAAACTTTCAACTGATCCGATTTTGCTGACTCTAGAAATTTTTAGACTGTGTCATATGGCCATCTATAATTTTTACTGCAACAATTTTCTTAATAATGAGGCTATTAGAATAGAAGTAAGCGTTTCAATTACGGAAGGACATGGCTAAATTGATTAAGATTTATTATACAGGAATATATAATATATGCTAGATTTTAAGCAACGAAACTATTTTTTTGCGATACACACCGAATGATAAATATGGTAAGCACATAAATATTTGACTTATTTCAAATAATAATATTGAACAATGTTAATTTTTAGAATTTAGAATTCTAGAAGTTTTTATGCCAAAATTCAAATTATAGCACAAAATCAATATTTCTGAATGGATATTTTCAAATAAGATTATTTAAATTGTTACTTTGGCATGTTTAACAATGTAAAATTATTTTGGGTTCATATTTTTTTTTAACATTGTGCAATGTTATTTATCTTCTATTGTAATACAATGTTAAATAGATTATGAAGCAAAACATATCTAAAATAATAATGAATCGAATCATATCCAGATAAAAACAAAAGCAATATTTAACTTTGAATTTATTATTTGTTAATTATTTTTATATTTTATTTAGTTTCATTTTTAACTACAATTTACATTTATGGCATAATTAAGTTAATTAAAAATAGTGTGAGTACAAATTATAAATATTCTATTAATCTTATCTGCACTTCACCCTCGTTCTTCAACAAAAACGTACAATATTTTTAAGTAAAATTTAATTCAATAGTTAAGAATTTTATTATTTTTCCTTTGCGTATAAATTGTAAATTCAATTCTATATCCTGTCTAGTGGTTTATACTTCTTACTTTTTCCCTCTTCTTGTTTCTTGTCATTTTTGCCACAATAACTCCGGGTGTGTCATCCGGTGTTGCTTTCATTCCGCATAAATTTAATCAAACACTTCAATGGAATAGTTTTGCTTCTTATTATTATTCTTAGATTTATATATCAGAGTTATGTTTGTTGTGTATCGCTGCGTTGTTAATACAAGAACGACTGACTACTTTGTATCTATTCGTATGTTTGTCTTTCGGTCGGTCTATCTATTGTCCATGTTAAAAGTATATATTGAATTCATAAGGTTGTTGGCTTTATTTAGTGTATTTCTTTTTTGCTTCTTTATCTCTCACCGGAAATCTTAATATCATTGAAGTTATTTCTCTAGTTTTCTTTCTTTTTCTTATAAGATGATATCCAACTGAGATTAGTTCAATTAGGTTTGGTAACTTGTTTGTTGGAGAAAATAGTTTTTGACAAGTACAATACTCATACTTGAGAGTTTCTGGTATAAATTTTAATATTTTAAATTACAATTTTATTGATTTAAAATTACTTCTCTAAAGGGATCTGTTGGTTTAGTAACTAAAATAAGTATTGAGGCTGAAAAAAGTAATATTTAAGTTTTTAAACTCAGATGATGCTTACTAAGGAGCGAAATCGAAAAATTCTTAACACACTTTTCTCTATTAAAACTTTTATTTGATTTTTTTGATACATTCCCCTTTGTAACAGGGGACTGGATTTAACCATGTTAAATTTCATTCAGATAGCTATAAAGGATCAAATACGAATTATTTCCAAAAAATATATATTTGAACACACCCTTCTATATGTACAATTCAGTATTGAATCAGTTATATTGATTAATATAGTTATATTGATTAATATAATATGAGCGACCTGACAAAAGTGCGTACTTTTATTAAATATTTTAAACCAAACCCAACTTGTTCCTGCAAAATGTGGCCCAAACATTCATGTTATTAAACAGTACAGAAAGAACTTGTCCGTTGATAGAAAACCTGGTTCAAGTAACAGGAATGCTTCACAAGATGTTTCTAAAACCAAACAATATAGCTCCCAATACATCCGGTAAGAAAGCAGTCCGATTAGCTTAGTGCTCGGACTATTTGGTTCGAAAAGTTAAAGCTCATGCAGGTTTAAAACACACAAGACTCAAATAGTTCCCGATAGGAACGATACTAAAAATTTAGAGGTTAAAAGATAGAGCACGAGAATTGAAGTCAAGTTTTCTAAAAAAAAGTTCTTGTCGCATGATCGATGTCCAGACGTTTGTTCTGGCAGTTATTCGAAACTTCCTGAGAAAAATTTTATATGGCAGATGTTGCAGAGAATGTTAAAGAAAAACAATTGACCCAAAAGCAATCAAAAATTTCCAAAAAGCAATATGCAGTTACGGCATAAAAAGACATCATTTGTAAGAACGGCTCCTGTAAATACCGAAATTTACATCAAATAATGTTTTGGAAAAAAAAGCTGCTTCCATTTATAAGACTTCATAACGTGGCCACTTACTTTTGGTCTAACTTGGCATCCTATGACTGTGGAAAATAAGACCTTGAAGGAGGCAAGAGCAATAGTGTGTTTTTTTGTACCAAGGGAGGCAAATCCTCCAAATTGACCGGAGCTAAGGTCTGTGAAGAGATGCTGGACTGTTGTTAAAAGAGAATTAAAGAGCACAAAGATGGCGTGTAAATTTTTGGAGGAAATTGTTGAAAAATCACTATAAAAACTTTAATGGAATGTTTTATATATAAGAATCTATAAGAATTTTTCGATCTCACTCCTTAAAATGTTTAAAGAGTTGCTCAAACAAACATGTTAAAGTTAAAGGTCTGCATTTAATACATTTCTAATATCAATAAATAATAGCAGGTTCCAAGAAGGAGATATACCAATTCATATGTTCATATAATTTAACAACACTTTAATATCTTAAACATATAGAATGTCCAATTTCATATCGCCTAATTCACTATATGTGCCATTGGAGCCTAAAATAATATTATTACGTTTTACTTATTTACCTTAACCTACAAATTTTATATTTAATATTTAATTTACATTTACTTAATAATTAATTTAAAATTTAATTATTTTCTCTACATCGTAAAATTATAATGATTCTGTGTAAATAATACATATACATGTGTCATTAATGTAAACTACATTTTCTTAACAAAAAAAAACAAACTTAATTTTGAGTCACAAAAGAAGTTAATTTATGTAAAAGCAGGCAGCAGCAAACAACAACAAAAAAATAATAATAAAATAAAACAAATAAATTTTAAAACGTGCTACACGAAAAAAGAATTAAATAAAAAATAATATAAAACAATTTCACAGTGATATTTTTTATTGTTTACAATAAACGAAAAGTTCAATGAACTAAAAAGAAGAATGCAGTAATTTTATTTTCTTATTTTGCTGATCGCTACCTTCAATTAGGGTGGTTCGCATTATGTACGAGATGAAACATCATATTTCTGAATGCGGTTTAAAAAAAATCGATCAACCTGACAGCATTTTGTCGTCAGATTACAGCAGTACATACTTCCTCATAAATCTCACCTGATGATTAAATCAACCTTACGAGTTAAAAAAAATATTCTTATCCCGTTAAGAATTTTCTCATATCTTAATATCCAAAATATCGCTTCTAAAATTTACTACTCAAATTTAGGTGATATTATTTCCGATCTTCTTCTGACATTTAAAATTTTATATTAAAATCAATAAAATATTAAATCGAGAATTGAATAATAAAACTTTAATAAGTTACTTGGATCCTATTTGAACCCAAGAACTTTTGACTAAAATTTTTCGAAATCCATCTATTTCCTATAGCGGAAGATAAGGACGTTTGTTAGTTCCCAGTGTGGCGTCAGTTTCGAAACAATGCCGCGAAAAGTAATTAACCTCAAATCGATCTCTGGCCACATAGATCCTCCTAAATTTAACGATCTAATATGGGGCTGCTGTCAATGAGGAAGAATCCGCATAGGTAACTAAGAAAGTATGCAATAAACACTGATAAAAGTATTCCTAGAGAGTCCTTAAGAAGAAATTATTTCCATAATGCAGATTAGTGCAGCAATCGTAAGAAGTTAATAACCTGCTTAGATGTACGATAAGCGGTATTGGTAATCTTTCTATTTGGAAGCTTTTTTAGGAACATCTATTGAGTTCATATGAAATATAATTTGATTTAAAAGTGGAATTATAATGACTGATTGTGTTCCAAAGTCTTTTTAACAAAACGCAAAATACAACTTAAGTTTTTAACGCATCATATGTTAAAGTAGAAAAATGTAGAGGGCGCACCTAAGTAACTCAATCTATTGTAAACTGGAAGAATCACATTCTTTTTTTGCCAAATCCCAAACATCACGAATTGGACAAAATCAATGTTAACGCATCTAAATATCAAGGATCTTCAGACACTATACTGTTAAAGGGAAAGAATCTGCCAAAGACAACTGGGAAACTATAAAAAGGCTGATTTTTTGGAAAGTCCTTAAAAACATATTATCACATTCGAACTACGATGAATGGAACAAAAGATAAGATAAGTTTTAAAATATCCCATCATAATGCAGAAACATCTAGATGGCGCTGTAAACTGTCAATCTCTTCCAAAAGTGGTCTGTGACTGCTATCAATGTGTTGTTACAAAAAGTTAAAAACATATTCATTTCTTTTTCATTACAAGAAAAGAATCGTGTTTTCTTTTATCTTTTTTTTTTTTTTTTTTTTTTTTTGCTTCAAATTAATAATTTTCAATTAAAATTTATCTGTAGGAATACATTTTTTATCTCATGATAAAAATTCATCAGGTTCATTTCACTTTCTCTTCGATATAGAGAAAATCTTCAGACAAGTATTAGAACCCATGAGCGGATTCAATGATGTGCATCTCTGTCCAAAAAAATCGGTTATAACATTTGAACATAAATCGAAACATACTAAAATTGGATTCTCCAGAATTTTGCCTATTTTCTAGCTTTGATAATAATATTTCTTACCACAAGCGTCGTTTCTAGACTGTGAATCTGATTTTTTAAAACTTGGAACCTCTCTAATATAAAGAATCATATATCATATAATAAAATGTATATATGTTTGTTATTTAATTAAATAAAATTTAATGACAAAATATGAACATCTCTACATCTCCGGTACAGTAAACGTGTTCAATTGAACTCTTCCATGGCGTCTCTAATAAAATATTATGAAATTTATTTGAGTTGTAACGTAAAAAAATTTAAAAAAGTTGATAAACAAGATAATTGTGAAGTGAAGCTGAAATTTATGTATCTTATTAAAAGTTATATAATAAACAGTTGAACAGATAAAAAATTTTGAAATAATCGAAATTTAATAAAAAATAATAATTTTAATATTCCTCTTTTCAAGTTTACTTCATAGGAATTTAATTAAATTCCAAAGGAATTTTCTATTCTTATTGAAAAAAATACGAACATTTTTTTTGTAATATTAACAACCAGCAGACCCGGCAAACTTCGTTTTTTTAGGGTTTTGCTTTCCCTAAAGAAAACATTAGTGTTGGATTATCATACGACTAAAATAAATTAGTAATTTAAAAATGCTTTGTATGGGTGTACCACCCCCTGATCCTATCAGTCCTATATTTTTTGCAGTAATAGTGTTTCACAGTAGCATAACAGTTCTTAGATATTCGATAATCAATATTTTCTTTGTATGGGGGATACCACTCTCCCTGGTCTTATCCATCCAACAGTTCCTTAAGGAGGTAGTTAAGACCAAATTTGAGAACTCTTGCTGTTATAGTTCTTTAGATATTTGATAATCAATATTTACTTTATATGGGCGGTACCCCTCCCCCTGGTCCTATAGGAATTTTTATAATATTTATTTTTATAAGTTACTTTCGGGTATATTGGAATAATTCTGTGAAAATTTCATCAAAATTGACCCAGCTGTTATGGAGTATATACGTTACATATATACATACATACATACATACATACATACATACATACATACATACATACATACATACATACATACATACATACATACATTCATACCTATAAACACACATCCAATCCTAACAATTAACAATTATTAAAATCAATTTGATCTATCTAGACAAAAACTATATCTCCCAAAATCACGTGTAGACCTTAATTGTAATTATCGTGTGTGTGTGTGTGTGTGTGTGTTTATCAGATAAAATTTATATCAATATTTACTAATTTATTGAAAAGTCAATAAATTCATTTTGTCTAGAGTATAACAACAATTGTAACGTATATTGATGATAATTCAAAATCATTAGATTTGACATTTTAATAACACACTTTTGTAATGTAAAATGTCATTCACGTGTTAATCTAACAAGTTTTAATCATTATAATCATTTTATTATTAACACCAATCAACAGTTTATTAAGAAATTATTATTTAAAATATAAATAATAATCGTGTTAAATGCAATATAATTTTAATGATACTTTATTAACCGGCTTTTATTGAAAAGGTGTTAAGTCATTTTTTTAAAACGAATAGATAATATAGATAATGATTTTAAATATTTGCTTATTAATAGATAAATAAAACGGGAATTGTACAAGATTTCACCATGGTTGCCAAATAAATTTGGAAAAATATCTTCAAATTTACTTTTCGAAATCGTTAAAAATTAAAACATTAAAAATGATTTATCAATTTAGTTGTTTTTTCAAAAAGGATTAAATGTTAACAATTGTAAAAAAATTAAGAGTTTTGAACAGATTCTAACAAAATCCAGAAAATTTTCCGATAACTCGTTCCTATCTCGCTGAAACAAAATTAATTTTGAAGAGGTTTGTCTTCATTTCATGAAGTTTATATACGCGATTTTCAATTCTTTTTAATGACTTTTTTAAACACATTGAAAATACTCTCCAAAACTATTTGAGAGAACAAAATGGCAAAGTACAGTTTAAGAGGTCTTGTTTCACTTCAGACTTTAAGATTACTTAACATTGACACCGCATTGAAGTTATTTTCCCAAAATATATTATTTGAATGTTTTTCTTTGAAAAATATGCTGCAACATTACGATGTATAAATGTATTGTTACTCAAAACGATTTTATTGATTTTATACCAAAGTCATTGTTATATGGACTTTGGATAATAAGAAAATTTAAATTAAGTTTAAGTTTTGATGATAGAATCTTGGTTAAAGAATATAGAAATCAAAATTTGTAATGCTTGAGAAAAATCATCAAATTTGGAGCAAAAATCGTCAAAACTTGCAACAAAGGATATAATTTGTGAAAAATTTTGATATTTATAGGATAAATAGTATGATTCCTAGACTGTCGCGCATAGTCTGTAGTGCTTATTTGAAACCTTACATGTCCCTTTGTGTTCCCTATGGAGGGATTCTAACAGAGAGTTTCGAAATAGAGATTTAAGATCGAAACAAACCATCTCAATTAATCAGACGATTCTTTTGATATCAATGTCTTGAAAATCAGCTAGATTATGCATTTCTGAATAAGGATTAAGAAGTACAGGATTCAAAAGTAAAAATACGAAGACAATGTCTTGAATTCTTTCATTATTGTTAGGTCTATCATATAACCCATATCTGTACAGACATGTAACAGGTGCGCTTATATTTTCTGTGCTAAACTTAGGAAATATTACACAAATCTACAGAAAAAGGGGAGTTAAATAGTTAATCTATATCCTGACGACCGAGGTTGACACTATTCTCAGCTAGTTCATACGCAATTATGTTCATTGGGATATTGAAGTGTCTCTTTACCGAAATCGATTGAAAGTCGTTTAACTATCATTTACGGAAAAAAAATTTTGTTTAAGGAAACGAGTTTCTCATATTCCGGAATAAAAAAACAAAATCCACTATTTTCTGGATCAGAGATCCACCGGTTCTTCCGTTAATGAAACAGAGAAAACCCATTCAAGAAAAGAGGAGGAGTACAATAATCAATGTTGTTATTGAACTTAATAACTCAAAGTAGATGAATCAAGTTTAAAAAATTTAAGTATCGCATTGATTTTCGGATGTGGTGATTATATGAGGTCTATTGGAATTTACGGTCACGTCGTTGCAAAATTTGGTACGGTATTACCTGGTTGCATTAATCATAAATTAATGGATTATTGAAATAATACAATTTTGAGTTAAAATACCGAACATAACCATTAACAATAGACTTTACTTAGAGTTTCGTAAAGATTTTTTAATGATTTCAAAACAAATCGTTAACAAAAATTAATAAAATTTCATGTGACGACGTGTTTTCGCGTTGATTTGCATGCAGACCTTTCAAAGTTGGCCACCTCTGATATGTTGATTTTTTTTAAATTTGCAAAAAAATATTAATAAAATGAGACAGAAGAAATTTTGTATATAGATAGTTCTTGTAAAATTTACATGTGTAGGTTATCGCTTATCGGAATAAATTGTTATCCCATTTTTACTAATTTTTTCAGTTCTAAGGCCTTTAAACTTTTAAAACAATCATAGTTTGGACTCTAAGGTTGGTAAGTTCCTCCACTGTTTTTTAAATAGATTTTGAACGGCCATGAATATTTGACGGAACGTTGTTATATGGAAATTAAAACCTTTCTTCAAGTGGATCCATATCCTGTTTTCGTCTGATTAGTTTTCTACAGCTCTTTTTCAAAAAGTTTTTGACTGAACAGACCACTCCTTTCCTTATATGCCAAAAACAACTCTTTAGAGTTGGAGTATATTGAACGTTATCGAAGTTATCGTCCATCACATATGGAATCAAAATGACAGATGTTTACCCTTCAAAATGCCACATTTGTTATCGTTACCAACAAACTTAAAAAATAACAAAAGTCATTTAAAAATACAAACATCTTTTCATAATTATTTATTTTGAATTCACGAATAAATAAAATTTTCACACAAATTCTAAGACAATATACACACACTTTTTTCTCGTTTTTCCATTTTAAAACCACATTTTGAGATGAAGGTGTTAATTTGAGATAATTTGTTGACACAGTGCATTGTATCTGTCTGTCATTATAAATTCGAAATATATCGTGATGATGTTGTTGATGATGACGTTCACATAAATGTCAACATTTGACATGTTTATTAAATTGAATTGTGTCTAGATACAAACAGGTACTCATTTAAAAAGTAAATACTTCAAAAAAAATTAGACAATCTATGTGTATTTAGAGTAAATGACTAATAAAAATATTAAAAAAAATTATTTTACAATGAAAATAGTAAAAATGTATTGTCAATAGATAAAATATTGATGAAATTGAAAGCTATACCTTCAATTTATAATTGATCTGACAAAGTTTTTCTTGTTGTTGTCAGTGACAGATGTGCGACAATTCACGTAAAAAATATTTATTAATATTTTGAATACAACACAATTTCTGAGGTTTCAGAGGTGAATTTGGCGGTTTATACACATTTGTTTAAGAAATTGGATAGATTTTTTACGACATAATACAATCAGGAGAGATCAGATCTATATTTACGAGCACGAAAGAATTGATATAATATAATGCGTCACCTCAAAATATACTTTCGTTAAAAATTCATCAAAATTCAGTTCGAAACTGTGGATATTTGATTTTTAAATTGTTTCGAAGTCCATTGAGAACGTTTAAACCAGCACCCAACTTTCCTTTCACATGCAGTTCTTAAAAATGTAATAATTAATACTCTTAATAGTTAGATAAAAAGTACATTAAATCCATCTCGGAAGCAGGTCCTTGCCACCAAGGTGGGATGACTTTCCCCTGCAAAGGAGAGCTTATTGTTATCTTTTCAACCTCTTTTTTCCCAATATATGTTTATGACAATCATAATCTTATATTATGTTTGGGTTATCACAAATAATTTATGTTTGTTTCAAGTGCATTTCCATAACATGGTTGGGATTATAATAATTATATAATTTTGATTATAATAATTTAAAAAACATAAACTTTACACGACATAATAATCGAGATATATATTATTAAACACAATCATGCTTTAGTGGTCATATAATCATAATATTATTCATATCTTTTCTTTCCTTTTCTCTTCCACATGTCTTCCACAAATCTTCTCTATCTTATGCGGTTTGCTGCATTTGTTTTTGCGTCTTTTTATTGATTTATTTCTTCGTTTTGTTCTTCATTTCTGTAATCAGTTCGTATTCCTACTAAACATGCGATTGGTCTTCTTGAGCACGTTCTAGGATGATGAAGCTACTATCTCTCGTTTTTTTAACATAACGCCCTCCTTGTTTTGTGGTGTATTGGTGGGGATCCCTGTGAATCATTGAAATTCCCACCTTCTTCTAAGCATGCTTGATGGTTGTTCTTCTTTCCAGGGGTAATGGGTTTTTTGATGGATTTTATTGGAAGAAGTGAGACCGCTTAATTTATAATTAGAAAAATCAAGATGAAGATTTTTCATACACTACGAGTAGAGGTGAAGAGGGTATATTAACTCTGTCATTACGTGTGTTACGCTAAGAAGAAATAATCTAAGACCCTATAATTTATATATTCTTACATCAAATCAAAATCTGAGACAATTTAGCGATGTTTGTCTGTCTGTTGTTGGTACGCTCACATCCACAATAATTGACCGAGCTCAATGGAATATGGCCTGAATATTAGCTATTGTCCTAAAAAGCTTCCCATTAAAAGCCAGCAAAATCGAATCAGTATATTAAAAGTTACAGATTTATTATGGGGCAAATTAGAATAAAAATTTGCCATTATATCGGGTAATATATATATCTTATCATGATTCCAAAAATTATCAAAATCGGTTCAGTAGAAAAAAGTTAAAATGAAACTTATTAGATGACTCATGTTATATTCAAGAAAATAAGCTTTTGTGAGTGTATATGTAAGTATCTATGTGTATATACTGTGTAGGTACGAAACATAATGTATTTATGTATTAAGCATTTATGGTGGAAGGCATTGAAGATTCGGCATAACCAAAATAATCAGTCTTAATTGTTTTTTGTCATTTTGTCCTTCACCAAGAAACTGAATTTGTATTAAAGCGCTTTACTTATTGCATTCTTATATGTAAGTAGAATTATCTTTCCCTTGAATTTTCCAAAAAGAAAATATGAATATTACTGTAGTGTTCTTAAACGTAGTAATTAAGTTTCCTTGTACAAGTTATACACACAGAAAAAATTATGAAGCCAAATCAACGTTGAACATAGTTCATTTAGTTTAAATTAAACGTTACTATGAAACAATGTTAAATTAACATTGCTTATCTATGAAGCAAAATCACAACTGATTAAAAAGTTAAATTATCTCTATTTTATTTAATTTTAAAGTGATTTTTTTCTGTGTGTATAAATGTTTAAAGAAATTTTTATGCAAATGATATATACATTTCGCCGTTTATTTTAATTTTAATAAGGCAACAAGGAATTCTGTTTTGTAACATTGTATGATAGCAACTATGCATCTTTAATGGGGCACTACATTTAGTAGTATGCGAAAATGCAATATGAATTATTTCTTTATAAAAGATTGAGAATAATATTTGCACGTGTTATAGAAATAATCATGTGGAAATTAATATACACAATCTATTGCAAAATTACATTAACTAATCTCACTTATAGTATGTCCAATATTCGTTTTGATCCAATCCAGTTTTTGCGCATTTCATAATTCATAATTCTTATTAATTTACATAAAGTTCTTTATGCAAAATAATCTGAATTCCTTTAGATAAAAATCAAACATTCAACACCAAAATTATTATGAGTACAAAACAGGGAATAAAATAAACATCGCAAAATTCTAATTGCGTTATTCAACTGCATTAACGAATAATAACTAACATGACAGAGATGTCGTTATAAGAGAATTACAAATGAACAGACACACTGGACGGGAGAAACAAATACCTTAACACGATTATAAATTTAGTGTATTAGCATTTTTGTGTTGCACTGTATTTTAAGAATTTCACAATTTCTCATTAATATTCGCTTGCTGTAGCTGGAGATACAAATAATTTCACAATTATGTTAAAGAGCAAAAATGCATTTAAATTAAGTTGTTGTTGTTTTTCTTTTTTTCGTATTCCTTTTTAATCGTAATGCGATGTGCTGCTGTCATTTTCTGTAAATAAATTTATTCTGCGTTTTATAAAATTCTTTTGAGACGCAGTTTTTGTTATTTTTTCCTTTTGGTTAATTTATTCAAAAGTAATATTTATATGGAAAATTTTTCTGACATTTTTGAAAGGACATGAGGAAACATTGAGTTAGAAATGATTTCAATAGAATTCAAATTAATATATTTCCGATCCATGGCCGATAGGCTCCTGATTCCATTTAAGATGTAAATCTTTATTCAAAAATTGTGTTTTGACATTTGAAAAGTGCTGGAAGACGAGTCGTATTGAATGACGTTTCTGTCAAAGAATGTATTATTTTCCACAGAATAAAGTGGTCCATGAACAACAACAAAACTATTGCGTTAAACAAAACACAAAGTTATTATTGATTTAAACGTTCACCTTCGTAAAGGACTTCCACAATCGTAACGCCCAGCTCAATTATGTGTCTCTTGATGGTTGAATTTCTCAAACCTTGAAACGAAGAAATGGCGAGTTATGTTGGGCAAACAAGTTGACGTTAAGATGTAAATGAAAATTGTCAATGTTAAATCTGATAACCTTCGTACATTTGAAAAAAAAAGTTAGTTGCTCACGATCAAGATAGATCAACGCAATAAAACTTGTAAGTGAAAGTTACCGCTATTCAAATCTTGTAATTAAGACGCTTGTAGTTGGAAGCATTTAATCGACGAAAAAAAGGATTTCCATTATGAAGATCAAGTTATTTTGCTTAAGCGCTACAAAAAGAAGTATTTTCCAAACCAACGCAGAAATCCATGACGCCAATTTTTGTAATAATCTGTATTTGGTTTATCAGAGCGGTTTTTGCAATAAGACTTGTTGAAATCGATTAAGAAAATAGAGGACCTGTAGCAAACAACATTTATTCGTTCGAAGGACCATTTTTGTGTAAAACAACAACAATATACCATCAGAATCGAGGCCAAATCTTCTATGTTGATAACGATCAATAAAATGTTTAAGTTCCGGAAAAAAATCATTCTAAACTAAGGCCCTAACTTTTCTCACTACGATTTCTTCGATCTATAAGAACGACTTAATTAATCAGAAAAGGGTAATAAAAATTAGCTGGATTAATTTTTTGCCTTAAAACTTTAATAGTTCAACATGTTCAACCAAAAAAAAAAAAAATAGAGCAACACTCGGCCAAATGTTGCAAGATTTGTATTTGGTTTAGGGGGTGTTTTGCATATTGAGAAAAGATGCAAAACATTGATTCGTTTAAAGAGAACAATTTTGGTAAAACATTCGGCCAGTCACGAGGTCATAAACTTCCATTATGATGACTTTCGGTCAAATGTTTTAAGACCAAAAAAAAATTTTAAACCTTAGAGCTTTTTTCCACTACGAACTTTTTCGATCCATTTAGAATGGTCTTACTAGAATACGTCTAAAGAACTGATTCAATATTTGTTTTCCACATGTTAGAAAGATGGAAAAATCATGAAAATCGACCAATAACTATTAAAAAATTATGGATGAGGAGTTTTTGGTTCACAAAATATTATAACTCAAACTTTGAATTTTCTCACTACAATCTATTTCAATCAATAGAACAGACCCATACTTGATTACGCTTCAATTCAGAACAGAAATTTGCTTCATTCACCAAAAAATCAACTTTATAAACTAAAGTTATATCTAGATATCTTGCCAAATATCTGATTACTTTAAAATTATAATTTAAATAATATTTTCTCTAAAAAAACAGTGTTTTCAGGTTTTTCATATCGCTTCAGATTTCCCATTTCCATATGGATGTCAAACAATAGATAACAATCAGTGAAATATATTAAAATAATTAATAAATTATTAATTTGCATCATCAAGGAAATATAATTCTGTACCGACTTTTTTTATTAAAATTAATAAAATTGAGTCACACAGTAATTTAAGCACAAAGTTATAGTGAATTTAATGTTTCTCGTTTATTAATAACTTTAACTCCTTTATGGCTTCCAAACACAAAAAAAGCTAAATTTGTACACAAAATAAAGTCCGCTAATTAGTTTTTTGCCACTAAACTTAATTCAAGTTAATAAAGTTTCAGATTTATTTTTGTTTTCCTTTAAAAAGAATTAATTAATGTGTAAATAAATTAACTCTAATTTATAACAAGTAAGAGTGTTTAGTCGGTCAAGATTAACTATGGAATACCCTACACAGCATCTTCGGTTAAAACTGATGGTAACGAAAAATTAGTAAACGGACCTCGTACAATTTGACTTTCTAATTTATTCTTAAGTGTGTTGTACACTATTGTGACACTAAGACTTTTTTTAAATTAAAGAAATTATTAATCGACCCTTGTATAATTTTGCACATCAATTATTATTACAATACAAACGTATACATGAGCTTTTGCCCTTAAAAGTGATATTTGAAAAGGGGTTTGGATTTGGAACCTATGAGATATGAACCGACCCTCGCAGATCGTTTTAGATTATCATAAGTCTTTCTTGTGCCAAATTTTGTTTAAATCGCTTTTTTAGGATTTTTATGATCCAAAAACCCCGTTCCAGGTAGAATATTTGTATGGGAGGTACCTGAAATTTTGGATCAAATATAGCCAATTTCAATAGGCTTCGTCCTTAGGCTAAAATAGTAATACGTACCAAAATTTCATCGTGATATTTAAAAAATAGCGTTAAAAACGTTTACATGGACACACGGTCATCAGAAAGTTATTCTGAGTCGAACGGTATACTAAAAGGTGGGTGTAACACCATTTATTCTGCATGTTACAAACATCAGCCCAAACGCATAATGCCCCAAACATCTTCGATGGTGTAGGTTATAAACATAAATCTTTTACTATCATAATAACTTTGACAACTAAATACACATTTATTTTATAAATTTAATTTCTTACGCCCTCTACATGCGTGGAAAAGCACCTTAACAAAAATCTTTAATAAATATTAAATATAAAATGTAAATAAAGCGAATTATATCCCTTTTCCTCGATAATTTATGTAAATAAATGGAACAATGTTCCCCCGTTTTAGAATCTATTGCTGTTATAAAAACTGTAATAAAAATATAACAACTAATAATAAATAATAAAAAAAGTGGTATAAGAGTAATTAAAGTTTAAGACACACGTCCATACACACATACAGTTCCTGACACTTTTACACGAACACATGCAAACACAGGGTATGTGACATGTCATTAGTATATGAAGGACGCATTAAAATATATAAACGTGTCTTATTTATATTTCAGTAAAACAAATAAAATAAAAAAATTGTTGTAAATAATAAAAATAGGGGAAACATAAATTTTTGGACTCTGAAGGGATTCGATATTAAAATCGCATTAATTTCTTTGAATGAGTGTGTTTCATTCATTCAATATGTCCCCTTCTTTTTCAAGTTAAAGTTATTTATGGAAAAAGGATTTCACTTTCGAAGGGATTTTTTATGGTTTCGAGTGAAAAAGTAGTTTTTGTATTCTGTGTAGATAAAAAATTAACACACGCATGCACGTATGTATTTGTGGGATTGGAATCGTACATACAAAAGTCAAGTGTGATTGGCTATGAAAATAAAATGAATGAATGAATGAATGAATTTATGTTTCAAAAAAAGTATTGACCACCAGCAGGCGCTTGACCATAAAACAGTTTCGAAACAAAATATTAACGTAACATTTTACAAAAATAATATGACACTCGAAAATTTAGATTAGTGAAATACATAAATTTTTTTGGCGTATAACGTTGTCGATATCGAGAACTATTTTACAGTTCAGTACACAGTAAAGCAAAATCATGGATTTTTGATAATTTATTTGGAACTTTTGCTCAACAGGATTTACATAAAATTTAATATTGTGGTAGTTAAGGAAGTCGGTAGCCATAAAGTGCCCATACCGATGCTGTGGTAAAAATATTTTTAAAAAACTTTAACATTTTTAAATCAATTTGACAGAAGGTTGTCGTGGTCATGCAAACAATTATGAACATTTATTCACACACATGGAGTCTAAGAAGGGTCTCAACTATTTTTTTTTTTAACTCCACATGAGTCTACCCCAGATAGCAAGCGATTGTCTCTTCTATACTCTCTTCGCTATACAAAATAGGAACACTTGTATGCGTGTAATACCCATTCACTATATAGCTTAAATGAAGTTGGCAATGAAGTTGTTGAACGCATCACTTTAAAATTTATGTCGTAATTAATGGGGCATAATTGTCTGTCTCCTTAGGATACACTTGATGGCGATAAAGTTGTCACACACGCATACGTTTTTAGACATAAGAATGTATTATAGTTTTCCAAAATATCGACTTATAACTTTCTAATTATTAAACCGTTTTTATAGGTCTAAAAAATCATTCCAATTGATTGAAGGACATGGGGAAATCGGTTAAGATTGCATATTCAAAAGTTATATAGTTTATAGTTTTGGACGTGAAAATCTTACCAAATAAAAGAAATTGGTTCAGATTTAGTCGTAGAACTTATATATTTAATGGAACCTTACATAATTATTTCTTGGTGTTATAATCTTGGAATAATAAATTTACTGTACAACCAATTCACCATTTGTGTAAGATATTAAAAAAGACATAGATTCCGTCCCACTGTGCCATAAATTTGATATTTATATAAGTATGATGTTCGCATTTTTCAAACACATGAATTTCAAAATTAATTTATTTATTTTCAGATTTTAAAACACATGATTATGATGTCTTTTTCTGGCATCGTCGATTTTTCTGGGCCCATTATAACAGAACTATTGACTTGTAATCAGGATTCGATTCAGTAAATAGGTCCATTAGGCTGCAGTCTAAATACCAAACGATATGTTTGACTTATTTGGGAATTTGAAGTTTTGAATTAAAATATAAAGTAAAAATTTAATGATCCTATTCTAAATTTTGTACATGTTGTTACTGCCCCTACAGTCCATCATCATATAAAAATTTATAAAAATAGAAGGAAGTTGTGTGTTTTGTAAAAAATCGGAAGTTAGGAAAGCAATACAAATTTCTACCGCAATATCGGAACAAACGCATTCAGGGAATAACGTTAAAAGTGTTTAATTGAAAAACAGACAGCGAAACTGAAAGTCAAATGCGCTGAATCCAAACATTAACATTTTATAAAAGTTTATCATATTAAAGGGAAAGGAAACTGAAACTTTAAAAGTGTGAGAAGAATTAATCAATAAACCTCTAACTCCAAAACCCTGTAAACCTTCTTTTATAACCCAATACTGTACTTAAGATTTTTATCTCCATTCATGAAAATCTAAATGAACTAAACTAATATTTCGAGCGTATTAAAACCATGACTCATACACGTGAATTGACGAATACATTTCGAATTTGTAAATAAGAAGAGAAAAATAATAATAAAATCAAGCACAACAACAAAAAAAAAACCTTCTAAAGTCTGTGTTAATATTATATTATGAAATTAGTCACACAACTAAAGAGAACAAAACACACAATCATACCAAACAAAATTGCCTTAAACAACAAAAAACAAAAAAGAAATGAAAATAAAAATAAATTCAATCCAAATAAGATTATAATACGTAGTTTAGGGGGGTTTTCAAATTGAAAACAACTACAGTTTTCCTGCTAAAAAAAAAACAAAAACAACATGGAATAACTACAAGTAAAACTAAATATCTTAAACAATAAATCATATAAAATTTTGTACATACGTTACCCTCGACTTGACGTCTTGTGCCATTAGGTAGAAATCAGCAACTATTTACAAAAACATTTATTTTGATTTACGCTCGTAGAATGAAGAAAACGTTCACGTCTACCAACAACTCTTTAAGCAATAGATTATGTTTTCTAAATGTTATTCTAAGTTGTTTAGTTGGTTGGTTGGTTGTTGTTGTTGTAATCATTTATAATTACCAACATGAATTTCAGTGGTTTGTTATTGACCTGACATGAGTTGGGAAATAAATAATGTTTTCATTATTTATTTCCTTGAATAAACGCCCTGCCCAACCCCAATGAAAACTAATGAAAACCTGTTGCATGGTTACCGGGAAAACAACAGAAAGAAATGTCAACAAGAGTTAATATGAGAAATTTTATTCAAGTTTTATATGGAAATTATTATATGAATATGGATTGAATATTAAAAAGTTTGCGAAAATTGGAGAGTTATGTAATGTATGTGAAAGAACAGGAGATCGTGACTGATCCCGTGATAGATTCTCAATAATAAGAACTAATGGAACTATAAATATATGTTTGTATCATTGTTATCATTGACTCAGTAAGGACTCACTTTTTTAAGTTGCGAACCAGTTTTAAAGTATTAAACACAGGGCTTCACATTTATTAATCCAGCCTTAAAGTTTTGATCCCAAGAATTCACATTTCTATTCACCAGGTTGTATAAAAATAAGCTTAGAGGAATCAATCACTTAAATTTGAAAAGTATATTAAAATTGGCAAAACTTGCCACATTTTTGGCTTAACTATTTTTTAAGAATTTAAAAGTTGTTTCAGTTATCTGATTATAATTGTTTAATCTTCTTAACCGATTTTACAAACCTTTTAAAACTACAAAATCATAATAAAATGTAATTATTATTTACGATTTTTTCGTGAAAAAATCGGAGATAAATATGGATCGATTTTCATAAAATGAATAACAAATACTAATGGTAATTAATACTTTATATATTTGTAAATCATTTAATTTTATATTAAGAATATTTGTAAGCGTAAAATCCTACTCCTAAAAGCCGATCTTATATAGGAGATTCATGATTGTGATATGTAAGGAGTAAAAAAAAAACTCATTGTGGAATTTTGAACCTTCTTCAGATACTCTTCCATTAAAGTTTTTATAATGCTTTCTGTCACTCAACAGGTAGTCCTTCTCCGTTTAAAATCTACCACACCTATGGACACCTTTTGTGGTCTTCAATTCTGTTCTCACAAAAGCCAAATATCTCTTCATTGGCTTTTTTACTTGGGAACATCTTATAAACCATTTCTTCAACCTGAACGGAAAAATTCCCTGATATTGTTTAATAACAATAAAAAAAGTTTGACGGCAGACCTTTGAATGCTTGACAAACTTTTTATAGAATCAAGTTGGGGTCTGTTGAATATATTTTATAATTTCAGCTTTCACTTTTTTCTGATAACTCATTTCTATCAGATTAACAATATATTCATTTGTCTGACATTAACCATAATAAATTACATGATTTGCAAAACTGGACAACTAAGCTATAGCAGGCTACTGCGAGATTTATGGAGACTCCATCCTTATTGTAGAAATAATGAAGGAAAATGTGGGATTTTATGATTTTTGGAAAGATTTCCTTAATATTAATATGGTGCCGATAATTTGTTTGAGAATTGCAAAATTATGTATTTTACATAAGTTTCGAACAAAGTGACATTTGCTATGGGACTTACGATCAATTATGCATCAACATTCCTGCAATCTGACATACTTAATTTGTGCTGATAAGAGAACCTTATAGGAGCATATTTATTACAATATTTCGTTATTTAAAATTTTCATGGTACTAAAATCCATTTTTGGAAAAGTAAATGGACCGATCATTTACCAATTTCAACAATAAATTATGTGTTATTTTTCATTAAAATATGTTTAAAAATGTATTTACATGGACAGCCTACAACTTGGACTTAGAAAGTGATTGTAGATCAATCGGTTAAAAAACTGTATAAAAAATTAGATATTAGACTTTCTGTCTAAAATTATATACCAACTACATTAAAGAATATTTTTGTTTTGAAATTTTTTTATCCAAAATTTATAAAATTTAAAACTATTTTCCGCCTGTTTGCACTTATCACGATAATTTATTAGCAATAATTTTGTTAAAACGTAAATTATCTATTATTAAATCAAACTATCGATAACAAGTTTGAGGGATTAAATTAGAACTCACACATAAACAGATTTTTAGCTTAAAACATGATTTTTTAACAAAATATTAATTGGAAATAAATAAGGGTGTCCCTACTTTTTTAAATTTAAACATTTTATATATTGACAGAAATTGACAGATGATTTTTTTTAATTATTTTATTTTTTAATTATTTTATTTATATCAAATCAAAATATTTTTAAAATATTCCTATGGAGAGCCCTAATGTTCACCATCGTATTTCAAATAGGCCAATTTTATTATAAATAATAAATATTATAATTTAAATATTTTATTTATTGGCGCCAAACCTCCAACAACGGAAATTTATACATGAAACTTTACTTTAACGTAAATGGCATAAAATACAAAACTTTAGCTTCGATTAGACTCACAATTTAAATTTTAATAATAAGTTTCAAAAAAAACTTATTCCAAACGATTAGAAATTAAAATTCATAGAATTTAAAGAAATTGAGTTGTTGCAAGTGCAATTGCAGTAGTTTAAGCAAAAGTGGCAAAAAATATATATTTTATATAAACGTGGTGTAAAAACCCAAACTTCTTCTAGAGTCTAGAAATCAATTTTTAAATTATTTTAAAATTTATAAACGTCAAAGTCAGAATATGAAAATACAAAAGCGCATAGAGAGTTCACATTCATTTTGGAGCTAAAGTGAAACTAAACAAGAAACTATATAATCAAAAGGAACCCCATAATTAGTTTGTTTGGTTTATTCTGGGAAACTTTTATTGTTATTTGAAATGCACTTCCTCCATTCATGTTTAGTTTTGTTTTTCTTTAAAGTGTGTGTAAATGTGTAAATAAAATGTACTGGTAGACAAAACTTAAGAGTGAATGTGTGTAGGAAAATCTATTAGACCGGGCAGCCAGCCAGCCAGCCAGTCATCATATACACCATATGTAGTAGACACAAATAGGCTGACTGCCCACAATTGTTTACATTAATTCACATGTCAAGTATTGCAAAGGAAAGAGAGTTGAGAGTTTTGCAAATATTCGCATAGGTCCGCATGTATACAGTGACGGACAGAACGTCCCACGATGTTCAAAATAATTTGCATTAACCTGTTATTGTTAGCATTGCACTACATGTGTGTAAAAATACATAAATTAATGACAGAAGTTTGAACAAGTGATTTGTTTAAATTTGGCTTTGACAAATCCACCAAAAAAGTGGTCCCAATATAAATCCCGATATCAAACCTTAAGACATTTTTTCTCAATTTAAACTAACATTTCATTTATTTCGTGTTTGAGAAAAGTATATAGAGATGGGCTAATTTAAATTCCCTAGATGTGTCCAAGGTAGGCCGCAAATTTCAGCTGAAAAAGCTTTAAAGAAAGTATCAACAACTGTACATGATCGATAAATTCGATTTGCTACAACACCGATATTATACGTTTTTTCATCGTTTAAATAATTTGACATCTAACGAATATCACCGATGGAAATCTTGATTTGATTTATGCGCTTTAAATGTTAAATCTATACAAATTCTGAGACCTTCTGATTATTACAAGAATTGTTTAGACTTTTAACAATTTGACCTGCTACAAATTCGATGCCACTTTAATATGTAAAAAAATCCTTATGACAATACCTTCAAGATGCTTATCTTAAATAATCGGAGCTATTAAAATGAACTACTATTGTTGTGTCCTATTTATTACTATAAACAGAACATTTAGCAACAGTTCCGTAATCGATTTAAAAGTAGTAAAATTTTGCTTTAACTTATAATGATAAAACGGCTCCTCTGGAAGCTCAAATTTGGGCCAGCAAAAATGTAATTTTTGGACTGTTTTAGAACCTTATAAAGTCCTGTCTTTCTATTTTCAATATTCTCATCAAGTTGAGTGCGGCAATTGATAATTGACCAGACAGAATTTGAATCTCCCTAAAAAGTGAATTGGGACAATAGTTTAAAGTCGCATTATTAGGCGGCGCCTTTTATTATAAAAGTAGCTTTGTAAACGGTTTCAAAATGACCGACTTCGATCTTCATTCTTACATTCTATGACTCAGCCCCGTTCTTGTTATGTCACTAATTGAATAATAGCTGCAGGTGGCAGAACAAGATGTCTCTGCAACGGGTGGCTATGAAAACGGTTTCCAAATGGCAGACTTCTAACTACATTCTTAGGTTTTAAGACCTCTATTGTGGTCTAATTGTTAAAGTGTGAAAAGTACAAATAGAATGAACTATTACGCAGACGATCTGTTTTCGAAAACAGGATATAACAACCTTAAAAGTTTCACCAGAGACTTAAGTCTAATAGCACCCGAAATGACAAAGACTCTTCGGCCCTGAATTTCGGCGGGGTTGTTTAAACCAAAATCGCTGGGAGAAGATTACACTTTCGATGTGATGTTTCATTGCAACAGAGGTGAATAATAAATAATGTAAAATCCAAAAATGTTACTGTGTCCATAAATATATAACTGTGTTCATATGGAACCGTACAAACACCTGGTGTTAAAACCACAGTGGGATTAGTCTGTCAAGAAAATGGAAACCATTCTTTGAAATATCTGTCTTAAATTTATACAAATGTAAATACATGAAGCATGATAATACAAAAAAATGGATACCGCCTTTTGAATTGTTCGGATGGGTCATTGTATTATTGATTATTTTCCCTTTTTTCATTTGTTGAGTATTTTACAAAATGTTAAGCAAGAAAATAATAACCCAATAAACATTTATGAAATAGAAATATTTTAAATTAAAGAAAAAAATGTCAGAATTATTTCGCTAACCGGAAAATATTAAATTGGAATATTTGTACTGATCAAACAATTTTCCAAAAAGAAAGAATACTTGACCGGTTCAAAAACATGCAATCCTAGTTGTATATAATAAGCAGCTTAACTACAAAGAAATTCTAACGGTCCATATCCGTAAATGATTCTGAACTTGCTAACTTTTAGTATAAATTAAAAATGAGCTGCTAAGAACGTTCGAAAAATAACTTTCTTTAACATCAAATTTTGTTCGTTGGATTACCTGGAGTCCAAAGGTATTGTTTTCAGTGATTGTGGTAAGAAGAGTCGAAGGAGTATATAAATTTAATTGATTCGTGTTGTTATGTATATATGTATGTTTGTATGTAGTATATTACATATAATTATACCGTTGTTTATTACCGTGTTGAAAACTTGTCGTCATTTGCTATTTCCGCTTTATTTTCTTTTTTCATATTCCTACATTCTCATAAGCATTTATACGTTTTTATTTATTTGAACTTTATTAAGCTCGTGTTCTTAATTTTATGCAAAAAAAACTATCAATTTAATCGAAATCATACTATAAACCTTAATAGAAATTACCCAGCGGTCTTTATGATCACCATAAATCATCGGAAGTAGAGAAAGAGGTCCTCGAAGAAAATATGATTGTAGATCCCATGAGATAATTTACAACAACAAAGAACTTAACTATATCCAAACAAAGATTCCGGATTCAATCAAAAAGCTGTAGACCGATATCCGAAAAAGTGACTTACTGAGAAATAAAAAGGAACATATGGAAACCTGGTTGACTTTTCACAACTTCTTAGTCAACAATATTTTGTTGTTGATGTTTGAGGGAATGTTGAAGAAAATTTTATGAACCAAAAGCAGTCAAAATTTCCCAGAAAGTTCTTGGTATGGCAAGCAATATACAATTGCGGCAAAACAAGCCAATAAATTGTTATAACTCGCTATATTAATAATGAGATTTACATCAAGGACTGGCTTCTTTCATTCATAAGACTTAAAATCTGTCCACTTATTTATAACTTGTCACTATGGTAAAGAAGCCATTGAGTGATACAAGAGCAATAATGTGGTATTTATACCAAGAGAGGCAAGTCCTCAAAATTGAATGGAGCTAAGTCCAGTCGGTTCTTGTTAAAAAAATATATAAAGAAAACAAAAAAGTGTCCAAAAGTGTGGTAGACTTCAAACGGTTGGACCTGTTCGAGCAAAGTGACAGAATGCACAATAAAATCATTATTGGATGGGGTTCCGAAAAAGGTTTAATATTTTATCACTTGTGATTAAAAATATAAAAATATATTTCTGTTTTATAAATTTTTATAATATTTTCAATAAAATAGAAAAATAATTATTTAGGTTTTTTTCGAGCTCATTCCTTATAAAATTAGTTTATGAATTTAAACATCCAAGAACTAAGAATAAAAAGCTATCAAAATTTGGACCATTGAAAAAATTTGACAGACATTTGACATAACCTTTAAAAGATGAGAGTAACTTGTTGCTGTGAAAAAATATATATAGAAAAAATGTTTCACCAATCACTTTTTCGAATGATGAAACTGAAGCTGTTTCTAGAAATACAAAAAAAATTTTTGACACGCTTCAGTCCGATCGGAACAGGTTTTGAACTTCTGTTACATCGGGTCATTCTAAGATCAGAAAATCATTCTAAGATGATATTATTTTTATTCGGGTAGAAAACTCTTCAAATTTAAACTTTCACATCGTAAATTTCCATTTCCAAATTTACACCCAAAAACTGTTGGGTAAATACTCTATACATACATACATACATACATACATACATACATACATACATACATACTAAATACATACTTACATACATACATACATACATACATACATACATACATACATACATACATACATACATACATACACAAAAATGTAAATATATATAAGAGTGTTTCTTTCCTCACTAAACATTTCTGTTTATTCAGTTGGAAAGTATGGATTACTTACATTTAAATGTTAATTACTAAAATTAGTTAAGCTAAAAGTACCGAAACTGTACAGAATTGCTTTCATAATATTTTCTTTACTTATTTACATTTATTTTAGTCCTCATATTCCCTAATCTGTCTATTATACATCTAATCAGGCATTAAGTAAAAATATCTCTTATTAGAAGAAGTAGGACTTGTAATTGAAATTATTTCAACGGAAAATTTATAAGAATTTGTTTATTAATTTACATTTTCAGACATGAGAAGCCCATTTATGATTTGGTGAAATATTCGTTTACAGTGATTAATTATTATTTAAATTTTATATTTAAATTTCAGAATATATTTTTAATTTACTCACGAGAGTGATTTTGATAAACATACCTGTAATTAGAAAGGAAAAAAATATAATTAGTTGTATTGATACATCGGAAAGGTTGTGCATGTAGAGATATAAATACATTGAAAATATATACGATACAAATAATAAAATAATAATAAATCTAGTAGAGACAAAAATAATGATAAAAAACTTTAAGCTTAAATCATAAATTATTCTGGATGTTTTTGGACGAAAAGTAATTATTTATTCGTAATGTACGCCCTTGAACTTGATGCTAACCCAAAGTGTGACAGTTTAATCCTCAATAACAACACGCACTTTGCCAATTAAATTGTAATGGTACAGTTATAAAATTAATCTCCATTAAACATTACTAGCTGACCTACACCTTCTCCAAAGTTGCTACTTTTAAGTTTTAATTGGCTCAACCAGAGAGGTCTTTTTGGTATCTCATTCTTATCAATCAAGTAAATAGACATGCCAAAAATTTCGAGCGGCAGGCTCATTGTGAAAATATCACATAAACACAAAATAATTATATTTTATACAGGCAATACTTAATGAAGTTCTTCAAAATACCCCTATATTCACCTTTAAAAAAAAAAAAACAGAAAATGTTTATTTTTAATTTTTTTTTTAATTTTATTATACATACTTACAGATTAGTATTAGAAAGCGAACAGCTGCCAGTTTTTTGGTAAATTTGATAAATTTTTCATATAAACAAAATGTTTTCTCACATTTTCTACACAAATCTCTCAAAATACTGAAATTTCAACTTCGAAAAAAAGGCAACACGTTTTGGCTTTATAAAAAAATATTTTCTCTAAATAAACAATAACCTGGCAGCTGTTCTCTTTTGATAATTTATAATTTTTAGTCTAAATTAATTATATATTTTTATAAATTAATAATCAAAAGAGAACAACTGCCAGTTTTTTTGTTTAGTTTGAGAAAAACGTTTTTTTATAACAATAATATTTTCCTACAAAATTGCAATCTTATACACAATTTTCAAAAAATACCCAATTACTGACATGGAAAAAAGCAAAATGTGTATTTTTCAAATTTAATGAAATAATTTAATCTAATTTCAATAACTATTAATTAAAAATAATTTTCTTTTTATTATGCGTTTTATTAAATCATAAGCAAGGAATATCTAGGCGTATGAGTTATAAATCATTATATACACATATATTTTATTAAGTATACTCCTTACACTACTATTATAACACAATTTTGACATACTTTATTACCAAAATTTAAAAAAAATTTTGGCAGGATAAAGAAGCTTACAAAAAGAAATGTTACATTATTTTTCAAAAAGGTTATTTTTTATGATTTTATGCATTTTTTATAAAAAGAGAATATTACACACAGAAAAAATCAATGTAAAATTAAATTAAATATAAATAATTTAATTATTTTCAGTAATGATTTTGTTTCCATAGATAAAAAATGATTATTTAATATTGTACACAGTAAATACAGCTTCTTGAGAATATTCTTGAATTTTTACTACTTGAAATTTTAGTACTTAAATTAATTTTAAGTTCTAAAATATATATTATTATCGAAAAATTCTAATATGTACAATATTATTTTACCACAAACGTAAAAACGTTCAATGTAACTAAATGAAAACAATTTATGCAATGTTATATCGACTATGTTCAACGTTGATTTTGCTTCATGTTTCTTTCTGTGTGTACGGGCACTTTTTTCCGATATTATAGAAATGTACAGACATGTCATAATTACAAAATTTCAGATTTAGTTTTCGATCGTAATTGTGGGCAATATTTTTGATTTTTATTTCAGAATGTATACAAGATGTGTCTGAATGCTTGAATCGATTTTCTTCAAAATTTGTTTTATTTTTTAGTGCAAATTTTCAGATAAGTACTATTTTTATATATATTTGCTGATTTTTGTATGGAAACTTTTTCTACCCCTCTAAATATTTAACTAATACAATTGATTAAAAATACTAGACGATCAAGAAATTTGTTTTCTATTAATATTGAAAATATTTGAAAATTTTCATTTCCATCATAAACTATTTTGAGGTTAATGCCGTTCATTCACATTTCTAATAATCAATTATTTATAACATGGATTTTTATTTATATTTATTTTATACTAAATAACAACAATAACATTAGCAATACAACTACAAAATGTAATAAATAAATAAATAATAATCTACATAACAAGACTGTAGGCTGGATTGGTTTAGTTGATGGGTTGCTTTGATGGCAATTGAGGCATTGGTGGCACAAACCAAAACAACAACAAAAAATGTAAAGAAATAAAAATATTTGTAAACAACAATAGAAGAACGAACAACAAAATTATTATATCAAATTGCTATTGGCTTAGAAACAAGTAAGAATGCTTGTTATTCGGTTATGCCGAATCTTTAATACCCTCCACCACAAATGCTTTCTTCATGCGCATTTGTGGTAGAGGGTATTGTTTCTTACACCCACACATGCACTTTTACACGTACGCAATATTTCAGCTTTTCTTATATATATTTTCAGCTTTATTTTTTTTCTACTAATTCGATTTTGATAATTTTTGGAACGCAATGAATTATTATGATAAAACTTTACTCGACTTTAGCGATTTATAATTGAACATTTTACGAAAGTTTTTTGTTTGAAATGGGAGGTTGCCTCAGATATCGGTCTATATCTTTTGAACTGAAGAGATTTTGCTGATTTTAAATAGAAAACTTCTCAGGACTATAATAAATAATCAGACCACATTTTACAGAGCTCTGTCAATTATTGTAGAAGTGAGAGTGCCAACAACAGACGGACATAGCTAAATCGACACAGATTTTGATTTGATGCAAGAATATATATACATTGTGAAGTCTGAGATAATTCCTTCTAAGCTCTACACACGGCAATGAAAAAGTTAATATACCCTCTTCACCACTAGTGGTGATGAAGGGTATAGAAACGGTACTACTATGGATACTCGACTAGTACGAGTGCTGCAATTATAAGAAAACACAACAAAAACAATAAAAGTATTTTACAAAACAAAAAAAAAAAAAAATAAAATTATTTTTAGAATGACACAGAAAATACATTTCAAGGTATTCGAATGTATGAATGAAGAAACAAACATTTGAACTATTTGGTTGTTAGAATATTTTTAGAAAAAATAATAGAAAAAACAAAAACACAAAAATGTTTTATTAAATATTTTGTTTCAATAATAAATTGTTGTCTAAGAAATTTAATCTCTAATTCGAAATAATATAAATAATTAATTGAAGCGGTATGTAAGGAATGAGACTTCGAACACATGTTTTTTATCGAAACTTTGTTTGGAAGTAGTATTTCCATTTTGGATTATTTAAGTATCTTGGTAAAATTATTACCTCCATGTTGATTTTAATTTTCTGTCATCAAATTTCTTATTAAGGAATGAGACTGAACAATTCTTCACATTTTTCGGAAACACTTCCATTAATGTTTTTATAATGCTTTCTGTCACTTTCCTCGTACAGTAAGACCATCTCTTTTTTTGAGCACCTTAATTCCGTTTTAACAACAGCTCAATATCTCCCCACTGGCTTTAGCTACAGGCAGGTTGTGAGGATTTGTCTCTTCTGGTGCAAATTCCACATTATTCTTCTTGTACCACTCAAGTGGACACATTATAAAGTCTAATTAACTAAAAGCAGACTTTTTTCTTAACATTCGTTGATGTAAATTCCGGTACTTAAATAATCCGTTGTAATAAATGTTTGGTTTATTTTGCCGCAACTGTATTTTGCTTGTCATACCAGGAAGTTTTTGAGAAATTTTGACTGCTTTTGAGTCAACATTTCCTCGAGCATCAGGGACATAATTCTTTTGCCAAAATCCACGTTTCGTCATTCATTATACATTAAGAATGTAAGAAAACTTGACTTATATTTTTGTGCTCTAAATATTTAGCAGCATTCCTCTCAGGAACCTTTTAATTCTTTTATGTTTTTTAATCTTTAAATCCTACCGAATGTATTGGGAAAGAGCTTTATATTTTTTGGCTTTAGAAACATCATATTGACCATTTATTCTACTTGAAGCAGGTTTTCTTTCAACGGACAAGTTCGCACTTGTAGCCCCCATATGACCCCTCCAGAAAAAATCATTTTAAAACGCCTAAATTTAACATAAATCTTAGTGTCGCAAGAATAAAAAAGAATAATTCAGAGAATCAAATTATACGAGTTTCGTTCTTTTTTTAACCGACACACAGTGGGTTCAAACGTACCAAAACTGGCATTTAATACAAAATTTTAAGCTTTGACATCATATAAATCTATATAAAATTTTGCACTAAAATATTCAAAGAAAAGTTTCCTACAATTTATAGTTTTCTTCTAACAGATGTTTGACTTAAATGTTTTATTCAGATTTTATAAAAAACAAAATAAAAAATCAAATTACGAGTATCATAATCCCTACAAATATAAGAATTGAGATGAAAACGCTAAGAACAGGTATCGGCAAATATACTATATAAGAAATTTAAAAAAATATATATATTTGCAACTATGAAATTCGAGTACATCCATGACTTTTCACGAAATAGTGAATTTTAGTTGTGAATTCAGCTGAATTCACTTTTACAATATGTATATTTGGAAACTACAAATCCTAAGAGTTTAATGTGCGAAGATAAATATGATATATGTTATGACGTAACGCGTTACGTCATAACATTTTTAACTATGTTCACAGTTAAATACGTTAAAGTCAATTTTCAAAAAAAATTTAAATCTCACAAACTCAATTCAGAAATTCCACTTTTTGGTGATGATAGGCTTGATCCTGGGAAACATTCTCCATATGAAAAGATTCAATGCGATGGTCAAATTTGCTCACAACAACTTAAGTCCTCCAAAGAAGTTAAAATCAGTTAAACATTTTTTTAATCATTTTTGTTTCAATTCTTCATATTTAATTTCTTTCAATGTCTAAAAATTTGTTGATTTTATTAAAAAATCTGTATTAAATATTGTATAAAATTAATTTTTAAAGTTTTATGACGTAACGAGTTACGTCAAAACATATTTAACTCGGCATATTTATTTTCACACACATTTTGCGCCATTTGAAAATAATTTTTAAAAAAATAATTTTCAATAACTTGAATAATACAGAAATTTTCTGCTAATTTATCAAACATTATTCTAGAAACAAATAACGGTTGATGTTCCACAGTGTACGAATTTCGGACTCAGTTTAAAAAATTAAAAAACAAGCTATTTTGAAATGAGATTATGACTTAATAAAATTAAGTGTCACACTCAACTCACTGTACGACGATGTGGTGTAGGGTACTAGATAGTCGATCTTGACCGACTACACATTCTAACTTGTTTAAAAAATATCAAATTTCATACTAATAATTTTCAAAGGAAATAAGTAACAGTTTCCATATTAAGATCAAATAGCATCGCATTTTAAGCGCCAAAATAACCAAAAAACAACAATGTATATTATCACATGTTTAGTCGTTTGATTAACAAAATTTCACATTATTTAAATAGTTATCGTACGAAGACGTAAACAATGAAAATCATTCAATCCCCCCAAATCTAAATGAATTATTTACTAAAATTAAAACAATTTTTTTGTTTTGATTTTAAAAAAACAATAACAAAATACAAACACAATTAAATATTTTCATTTTCAAAAGCCCCAGTTGTTGTTGACTCAATTCGTTTTGTAAAACCATAAAAATGAAAATTTTTTTGAAAAAATTAAAAAAAAATATCAAAACATTTGCAAAAGATTTTCAATTTGTAATGCAAAATAATAAGAAAACAAACAAATAAAATGAAAAAGAAAAAATCTAAACATAGATCGACATGAACAACTGTTCAAATTTACACAATTTATATAGAAAAATATAAATATTTTCTCATTCTGGCAACCGTAACTAAGTCAGTGCGAATTTTTGCTTTTCTCAATTTTTTTCCAATTGTTTTTCGTTTGCTTTTTTCTTTTTGTATTTCGTACTATTATGATGATGCAAATATGCATCGTGACCTTTGCAAAAAATGTTAAATACCAAATTGAATTTTCATCAAAAACATTTTTCAATTTTCAGAAAATAAAACACAAAACAAACAATTTTATGCACATTGAGATGATACTGAATGTAATAAACACGTGCTTGTAACTGAAATATCTCTATTGATTTTTCTTCTTCTCGCTTTCATTTTATCGTACATCTGCTTGTCAGTTAAGAGTATGAGGAGGCAGTCTGAAAAAATATTTTAGAAATATTTTACGTTATTCGTTTTTAAGTCATATTTGCAGGAGATTTCTAAATTAGGGGCATAACAATAGTCTGAGTATTTCTCAAAGGTAATTAATAATATCGAAATATTATTATCTAGATGTGGGTACTTTAACCTCTCCAATGACATGTTCTCTTCCATACACTGAACCAAATATCGTCGGTAATATTAACAATAAATTCGTAGAACTTTGACTAAGAAAAAGTGCTAAATAAACAGATTTTTATTTTAATTAACATAATTTTTCTTCAAATTGAAGAATTTGTTTTCAAATATACTAAACAAAATTTTATAAAAAAATATTAGTAAAAGAAAAATAAGTGGTACTAACAGATATTTAGTAAAAATGTCAGTAACGCATCGTAAGTAAAATAAGTTAAATTTTCAGCATTTTTATTAACGTATTCAAATTTTCATATTGACGAATTTTCATTAATTTGAAGAATTTGCGAAAAATTAACGAAAATTTTCGTTATGATGAATAAAGGTTTCGTTGGCTGATATTTAACCTACTTTTCTTTAATTCTACACCCTCCTTTTTGGGTCCAGTGTACAAAGCATAAGCAACTGTAGCGAACCTTGCACAGACAAAGTATAAGTCTGTTCAGAATAGAACTTTGATTTTCAATAGATCTCAGTAGAATTCAGTGAAATATTTAAAAGCTATTTTAAGTGTATCTATTCATTAGGAGACTTCTTCTTGAAAATAATATGTGACTTTTTATCGATTGGTTGTATATCAAATTTGCGATACTACCAACAAAGGAGCATGATTTTATAACTAATAAAGGCAGGACCCAAATTCCTTTTGCCGAATTTGAAGCAAATGAATAAAAAATTAACTTATAGGGTATGTAATGATAAGTTAAGGCTTTTAATCGATTCGACTTGGTCCGACCTAGAGTGATCCTTATCAGTTACACTTTAACACATCACACAAACCACATCGTGTTGGTCTCTTTGAGCTTGACATATGCCAACCATCGGTGGACTGTGTGAGATGAATGCAAATTCTGTTCTCCTCCTCTGTTATTAAAAAAGGATGTACGTATTTTGATTAAACAGTTCACTACATACATACGAAACGTAAGTTGTTGGTCTGGTGCAACGTTCTATTTTTTATGTTAACATATTTGTCCGCATAACATAACCACAATTTTCTAGTCAAATCAAGCTTAGAGCTTAAAACATGCAACTTCCCGCAGTCTTGATAGATGCTTATAGGATTCTAGGAAAAACTGACTTACAATAATGGGAAGAGGTAGAATCCGCATTTTCGGAATCTGGTGTTAATATCTTGGATCACAGAAAGAATGCCAGAAAGGAATGATTATCAGATGAGACTTGTATTCTAATCGCATAGCGGAAATACGCTAAAGCAGAATTGGAAGCTACAATCGTAACATGAGACTTTGGACCTGATAGCATGGGAATAGAAACAAATCACTGAGGAGAGTCGCCAAATCAGCGATTTTTAAAGTTCCCTGAGGAAACACACCAGAGCCATTACAACACAACAAAGGATACTAAAAGAAGCAGATTACATACAGCTAGTTAGGTAGCTGTGTTATTATAAAAACATATTTATTAATGGTAATGCTTCATGTTCTGCTTTAAATGCAGGCCAAGGATGATGACTCCGATGACATCGAAAAAATAACTGTATCACAATCACTGATCATCAATTGCTTTTAAGTATCTCAAATATTATGTATTCATACTGCAATTAGTGCCGGCTAGTGCTTTAAGGACCTTTTATCTACTTCACAGATTTTGGGTAGTTGCTGTGGCAACAAAAACTGGTATACCGTCTACCTTCTGTTGAGTTCATTATGAGGTGTTGTGTTGAAAAGTTTCCTAAAACTTGCAAAATCGGTTCGGTAAATTAAAATAAAATAATTAGAATAAAACCTTAACACAAAATGTTGATGTACTTACAACTTCAGCGAAGAGTATGAAGATATGGCACAGCCAAAAATAACATTTTGATTTTTTAAATTTTTTTAATAAAATACGATAAACGAATTTTGAAATTTTTCAAAATTTCAAGTTTATCAGAGTTATGAAAAGTTGCAGTCAAAAAATTTTTTATTCATTCCATTTGAATAAATCTGACATCGTCTTCTATTGCTCCAAAATTTATTAAAAAACTACTTTTTGAACTTCCCCCTTTTAAAAACAATCTAAAATTTGTGTTACATTGCAAACACCTTGTTAAAAAATTTAGTAATAAACACAAAAAACATTACAATATTTGAATACGGGAAGCCCTCATCTCTTGCTTCCTCCTCGATTAACAATAAAATGAAAAACAAATGTAAATTTGTATTATTTTTCACTTTTGTCATTTGGCATTTTTGTAAAAATAAAATGAAAAAGTTGACAAATGCAGTTGTTAAATAAAATAATACCCAAATAAATATTCATACATGAGGACTGAGATCGCAAAATTATTAACACGTGTTTCTCATTCCAATATTTTAACCCAAATGTTATTTGATTCTTCTATAATTAAGTCGCCTTTATCAAACAAATGAATACATTATTAAGCTGATTAAAAGGTCTGACCAATACCAACTTGGTCCTACAAAAAGTTGGCCAATCATTCAAAGATCTGTCGTTAAACTGTATCCAATGTTATTAAACAATATCGGAGAACTTTTGCTTCAGGTAAAAGGAATGGCCCACATGATGTTCCTAAAACAAAGAAAGTAGAAAGCATTTACAGAGATCGCAGCACTTCCAATAGGAAAGCAGCCTGGCTATCGTAATGCTCGGACTATTTATACGAAAAGTTGAAGCTAATGCAGACTTAAAAACATAAATTTCCTGTCAGGAACGCTACTAAAATTAAGAGGTCAAAAACAGAGTACGGAAATTGTTGTCAAGTTTTGTTAATAAATATTATTGCATGTCAGATTTTTCGCTGGTCAAAAACTTAATGTTGCTGATGCTCGATGGAAAAAGTAAAGGAAAGTTTAGAACCCAAAAATAATCAAAATTGTCCAAAATTTTCTTGGTATGACAATCAATATTATTATTATTATTTTGTTAACATCAAGAAATGTTTTCAAAAAAAGCTGCTGCCATTAATACTTCATAATGTGTCAACACGCAGAGACCATAAACAAGAATCATCATACTATTGTTATTAAATATTTTTACCGTAACTAAAATATTTGTTTATTGGCATTAATAAAAATAGTTGTTAGCGCCATTAAATTTAATTTTATACCAATAAAATATTTGTTTATTTGTATTGTTATTTTGCATTGACGACAATAGTTATTGTTAACGTCACTAAAATTTTTGTTATAACCACTAAAAGTATTGTTATTTTAATAAAAAATATTGTTAGCTCAATGAAAAATTTCGTTTGTTTGCATTATTATGTTATTGAATAAAAATATTTTCGTTTGAAATACTAAAATATTAAAATTTCTCATTTTATTTATTTATTTACCTTTAGAAAATATGTAAACATTATTTGAAATTTTTTCGTCATATAACTTTGTATATTTATTATTTTTTATTTATAAATAATGCGAATATTAATTTAAAAATATATTATTTTCCATGTTTACACAAACTGTAAAAAAATATCTGTTCATATTCCGTTGTGAGTAAACTGAAAATAATATTTTGTTCTTATTACAATAGTTTGTTTACAATAAAATTCTGATCAGTCAAACATATTTCCTAACATATTGCGACCACAATATTATTTTTGTTTATTAAAAATTACTTTTTTACAGCAACGAAATTGTTGTCAAAATAAAATAAATTCAACAATAAACATGTTGGTGATAACAATAAAAACAACCATAAACATGTTGGTGATAACAATAAATAAATAATAAATAATAATAAATAAAATAAACAATAAATAAACCCCGTATATATAAATGTTTGCGATGAACATATTACGAAATGACGTTTCTCTGCGTGCACTTGTTTTGGCCTGACTTTGCATCCCATCACTATGGCAAATAAACCCTTAAGTGGTACAAGAACAATAATATGGTATTTGTACCAATAGAGGCAGCTGCTCGGAGCTAAGACTAGCGAAGAGATATTGGACTCTAGATAATAAACTGAAGTTGTAGAAAAAATGGAAAGAGTTTCCAAAAAAGTATAAGTTCATCACTAGTTTTTCAGTTTCATGTTCATTAACGTCTATGTATGTTAAGAATTTTTCGATCTCACTCCTTATATTTGTAAATTTCTTAATAAACGTCATTATTCTGTTGTAACTTGGCGTAAATATTTTATATTGCATTTTATTCTATATTATTTAAAGCAAAATAGTTTTCCTATAAAAAACACCAATCAACAACAAAAAAATCAGACAATTGAGTTTAAATTTATAGCAATTTTATAACAACTAGAAATCAATCTATAAAATGATGGTTTTACGTCAAATACAAAAAACGTGATTTGGTTTTTGTAAACAATTTGAAAATTTAAATTCTCGACACTCACGTTTTATGGATTCAAGTGTTAATTTATCAGTTTATCAATTAATAAATTTGATCAGTTTATTATTTCAAATATTTTATAGATTTTAACTATAATTCTTCTCAGTGTATTATAGACAATTTGATGATATACAATTTAAATTTTATATTTTATTCTAAACCTTCAGAAAAATGAAAATTATAAATAAATAAATAAATTTTTAATTAGAAATTCTATTGTTGTTAAGTTATTTTTGTAAATAATTTTAATATTTCATATTACAATCTCATCATTTTTAGATATTCAAGTCAAATGGTTCTTTTTGTGTTATGAGGATTTTTTTTTAATTTTATAAATTTTGTTTACAAATTCTGAAATTAAATAATGAAAAAATTCCTTTTTATTTTAATTATTTAAACAGATTTGATAATCTTTGGGATGCACTTTATAGAATTTTTTGAAAATTGTTTAGTTAATAATACTACGCATTTAGAATTGAATTAAAAACAAGTTAGAATGCTATATTCGGCTGTGCCGAACCCTCCACCACGAATATTATACAAATCATTCATCAGCTTAAATGTCGATTGCGGCAAAAGGCCCCTATAAAAACTTGCAATATCTTCTTGAAATTATCTACAAATATTGGTACCAAGCTATAGATTTTAATGGGACATTTTAATAAAAAAAAATAATGTTAAGGACAAGAAATTAGATAAGTATATGAGAGCTATAGTAAAATACGGACCAACATTGTACAGATTAATAACATATATTAGAGACAGTTGGATAAATAAATTTAGCGAATTTCAATACAATTGGGGTTTATTCAAAAGTTTTGAAAGCTTAAACCCGTGCTCCGAGAAGGGGTAATAGCAAAAAATGGACTGAAGTTTATCAAATAAATAATATATATTAAATATAGTAAGAAAACTAACTGTTATGAATTTCAATAGAATTTACTTTGATTCAATAGTTCTATAGTCTTAAAACTGTTTTCCGGGGAGGGGCACTATATGGGCCGAGATTATTCAAATTAACAATTTATATTAAAGACAGTTATAAGAATCAATTTGACGAATTTCTTAAACGTTTTATAAGCTTAAATAGTTTTTCCGGGAAAGGACTATAGCAAAATATGAACCGATATTAATAAAATTAATAACATATATTCAAGACGATTAGGAATTAAATTGTGCCAAATTTAAATAGAATAGGTTTATTTTTAAGATCTATAAACCATTTTTCTGGAAGAGGTCTTATATCGGAACTACGTCAAATAATGACCCGAGCACAATCTAGTTTCTTCGGATTTATTATTGTATCAAAACAGATATATATGGCTTATTTCCGAAAATTAGGACACTGGTTTTTAGGTATATAATTTTTTTGCATTTTTCATCCTATAACTCCTATACTTTCTATTGATCCGATTTTGATGATTGGTTGTACAATGATGAAAAATATAAAACTGCATATTATATTTAAAATTTAGTTTAAATCAAGGTACCTTTTCATGAAAGGAGTCCTTTTTCCAAATTTGAGGTTGTCTCAGATATCGAACTATCCCTTTTTTGCTGATGAATCTATATAGCTGGTTTTAAATAGGAAACTGCTTAGGACAATAGGAAATAATGTGGCCAATTTTTTTTTGAGTTTCGATAATTATTCTAGGCGTAAGAATATTGCCAACAGACAGACGGATATAGCTAAATCGTTTTAGATTTTGATATATATACTTTATGGGGTTAATATATCCCCATCAGGAGGAAGGCATTTAATATTAAAGTATTTTTATAAAATGCGGAAATAATACATTTCTAATAGAAATAGAGAAACGCTAGTAATAAACCCCCTTCGATCAAAGGAGTCTGTTCTATACATACAGATGGTCAAAGGTCATATGTCATGATGTAAGTTTAAAGGGTCTGTGTGTCCATTTAACAAATAATATAAAAAAATATTTTAAGTGCGTACAAATAAAATAAATATGCACAATCGTTAACCGTCCGCGAACCAGGTTTTGGAAAGGGGGAACAGAAACATATTCTATAGACAGTTGAAAATTGTTGTCGGAGACTAAACAAAATTTTTTTTTAATATTCTTAAGGATAATTTGCATCGACTATTTATTTCACCAAGACAATAATCCTAAGAACATGGCTGAAATTTTAGATTATGGATCTTATATAACATCGTTCAAACTCTTAAAGCTTTTATTAGTTATACGACATCAATCCAATAGACATCTTGGATAGACGTATTCGACAGCATCACATTATTTCTCTAAATATGCTTAAAGAGAAATTAATGAAGGAATGGAGAAAAATTGATCCGAAAGTGACGAAAAACTTAGAACATTTTATGGAAAAACGTTTGGAGGAAAATAATAAATAATGTCATGAAAAGAAAGCCCTCTTCGTGTGTAGCTCGGCCATATTAAGTGTGGTAATAACTTCTCAATTTATAAATTTTATATTAATTTCATGTATTCAATTCAGATAAATCGCCATATTCCCCTCTAAGAATTGTATTGGGCTATAAAAGAATTTTATGAGTTTGACTTTTGAGATTGAATATTTCACTTTTAAAATATTTTATTTTGCCTGTTATTCGCATCGATCACCCTAAAATTTAAAAACAAAGTAACAGCCACTCCCTATAATGAAATAACTGATTGTGCTGTTATCGGAAATGCAAAAAATATTTTTGCCACGCCCCAAAATAGAAACCTTGTGTATATCGGCGATACATACACACAAGGTTTGTTTAAGTCCGATTTAACATCGTTGTTATTAGTTTGACAAGATCTTAATTTTGTTCATTAAAGTTTTTTGAATCTGATATCAGTTTCTTATATTCACTTCAGGTTCTTCGCATTATTATATTCATTACTTCGTAGTGGTATTTACTGAGCAATTTAAGGAAAAAATTATGTATTCAGAGCTACTAACTGTGCATTGACAGATAACTGGTCGCGATCTTATATAAACGGGGTTACCAGACAGCGATGGAGAAGAAAGTAAGTAATCTGATTCTCCCCACTTACAACCAACCCACACTTAGAACAAACTTGATAATTGTGATTATCTCGCAAAGCTAAGAGATTTAATTCTTAAATCTTTTATCTAAGGAAAGCAAGATCTTACCTCCAATGCAGCCCAGTGCGAAATTATTGAAATTAAGGGTTTAAGGTGGGGTGATGTTTCTTGATCTGCATTGCTGCCCTGAATTTCAATTCAACCTGACATTGAGTGGGAAATTTTTGGTATATTTAAATATATAAGATAGTTTATGAAGATCACTCGTACCACTTTTAAGCTGTACAAACGCAGAGGAATATTATTTAAGGTCTTTTTGAGATATAAATTAAAAAGATCAGTTTAATGCGTAAATAAGAAATCTGCTCTTAACGGAGAGTAATGTCAGGATAGACATGAGGGTTGGTCTTAAAGCACTTAAACCAATAACTCTTGAAAGCCTTCATATAAGATACTCATCTGTATGAAGATTATTTGGCTAACAAAGCACAAGACCATAGCAAAATCTGACAGATAATAAACAAAATTATTTAAAGGTTTAAAACCAAATCCATTATTTTGTATCGAAACAATAATAATAATATAAACCTACATAGCGAATATTACACAAAAATGTTCAATATAACAACAGCCGTTGTCAAATATACAATATCCTCTTTTGTTCGCTCATTATATAATAAAAAAGTAGATAAAAGAAAATATCGTTCCTAAAATCTAAACTACGCATTCCCAAAATATTTTAATCGTAACCCTTCTCATTTTACCACAATCACGTCTGTTGTAGGATTAATATAAAAAGTAAGATATTTATTAAGATTCCTCCTCTCATAGCAAGAAAAAAAAAAACAAGTTTCATTTTTTTTGTAGTTACACCCAGTTTGATACATATTTTACAGCACGTTCACATGCATAAATGTCTCCTCAGAGCTCAGCACGAGCCCTGTTTTGATAAACAAGTGTCTGACTGTTTTAATTGCAAAAAAAAAAAATATTTAAACACTTCAAAATTTAAATATTTACAACAACAGCAAAAAGGCAGTACGAGACTATATAAAATGGCAGGCTGGAGAGATGAGGAGACTGAAAACGAAGAAGCAAGGAAAGAAACTCTGTGATTGAAAAGTTTTCGTAGTAATGAATGAACAATGATCTGATTGTGTCAAAAGTCGTTGCTATAAGATGTATTGGATCTCAATAAAATGTCTGAACAATGGCTACAATTAAAAGGCGTTAGATAGCGGTTTAAAGCGATTGACTTTTACACTTGTGGTATAGAGGTAGATCTCCTTTTCAGTCTATTTTTTCAAAAAGATATTACGTTATAATTAACAGTGCGGACTCGTTCTCCGATTGTGTGTTATTAAGTAAAGGTTTTGCTCTTACGTCATTTAATTTTAAGTCTGTTTATAGCGTAACTTTACGTAAGTGGAAAGCTAGATCCGATCGCTATTCAAACCAATTCCACAACTATGCAAGTTCAAGTATGCAAGTTCCAGCTCATAACAGTCCTTAATTCATTCCAATCTACAAGAGGGTCTTTCTATTGAATATGATTCTGGAAATAGATCTATTAAGGTCCAATTTAGTTTTTTATTGTTTATCAGAGATCTGTTGGAATATTATCTGGACTGAATAATGCAAAAGTGCTATTAAGAGTTTAAACATTAAGTGTTAAAGCGCTTAAATATATAAATTATAAAAAACCAGAAAACTCAATTAACTTTTGTCCATTACTGTTATAATACTTTTGTAAATGTATTTTTTAAACATTCGATATACATTATTTTTAATCTTAAAATAAACTATACGCCCATACACTATTTGTTACATTGAATACATTCAGTAAAATATGTAATATGTAAAGGATTACATGAGTAAATATGGCTAACACGAGTAAGGTTTGGTAATATTTTGTTAGCTTTTTTTGTTTTGTTTCTTTAATTTCATTTTGTGTGTTTTTTTCCTTTTTTGACGCTCGTTATGACGGACATGTGCAGTAAATGGTTTTAAGGATAAACATGTTGTGTAAGCATTAAAATAACAACAACTACAATACATGTACATTATTTTCGATTTTATTTGGCATTATTACACCATTTTGTTTTACAAATTAGGAAAGTGAAAATAAGTTTATCGATTCGTTGGCGAATTATATAATGCTTTGCAAGTTCCAGAGTTGATGTTTGCTTGGCGTTTCGAAATGTAAGTCAGATTACTCTAATCCATTTCGAAAATTTTGATGTGAGTGATGCATATTAAATCAGCCTAGTTTCAGGATAGACTTGACCGTTCAGCATAGTTTGGAATCATTTTAAACTAACTTCTCAAGAAAGCTCGATATTAGGGGTTCTTAGGGGATAAATCTCACCATCTGTATCGAACTGTCAGTAAGATTACTACTTCCAATTCCAAGAATGATGCCTTCTAAAGTAATTAACCGCAATTCATACTTTGGGGTCAAGGGAGTTAAGAACTTCATAAACTAAACAAATATGTTACCAAAGAAAATGATCGAAATCAATAAATTCCAGTCTAACGAAGCGTTTAAACTTAAGAACATTTTGCTGATTCATTTTGATAGACTAATTGAAGAGCAGAAACTAATTTTGAACAATGTTAGTCTAATTGACTGAAGTATAGTTCAACTGTGGTATTCTAAATGCATTCCGTATTGATCGGAATTAATGTGAGACAGAATGGGAAAACTTTTAGGTAATAAGGCACATAAGTATAACTATTTCATCCACAGTATTTAACCGATCTTTCAACATGAATGTTGTTGCAATGGAAGAGTAAAGTATCTAATAGTTTTCGAATAATCTAGTAGTTTTTTCTTGAATGCTCCATTTAAACCAATTAATTATCTTCGGTACCAGTCTTTTTTCATTTGACATGACTTCAATTACTAGTAATATAAATTCCAACAAATACACGCTTTTGATGACTTATAATGCCGGGAGTTATCGAAATGTATGATTTATAAGGAATCCGTTTTGATTTATATGAAATTTGAATTTCTTGATATGAATTAGTTATTTGATACTCCAGATACTAAAAATTTCTATAGATTAAACAGTTCAAATATTTTGTTCTCAATACGTTCTGCATCGATCCGAATAAATTGTAGGAAGAATTGAAAAGTTTTCTTGCAATATATGACCGAGTTGTAGCGAAGAAAGGTTATAGAGTTATGTCTGGTAATCTTCAAATATTCTTGCAGTTTTTCGTTGAATGCATGAATTTATGAAACGAATTTATTGGCTTCGGCACCAGTCCTCTAACGTCTGACACGACTTCAGCAGCTCGTAATACGAAGCATCCTTCCGATTCTCCTATAAACATGGCGTCATGAATAAACATGGCTTTAGCATTGATTTGCTAGTTAGGCCGAACTTTACAGATGACAGTACCAGTCTTCTAACGTCTGACACGACTTTAGCAGCTCGTAATACGAAACATCTCCGTTTCAAAGCCTACAAAGCAAATCATTAGCGTTGATTTACTTTGTAGGCTGAACTATACAACACTGGAGCATATCGCAATGTATTAATTTTAATACTTCGCTATCAATGTATGCTCTTATGGGTATCAGTCTATGAAATCCCTAAAGGTGTAGTAGATCTGGCGTCAATTTCATTTTCTCATTCCAATATATGATAAACAATTCCATTTCAGTTGGAAAAAAGTATGGATCATGACCGGTTAATCTTAAGGATCCGTTAACAAAGTGAAATTTACATTTGAATTAATTTGGGGAAATTATATATTCCAAGGGCAATTAATAATCTGAAGCTCTAAAGTCTAGCAGATAAGGTTCTAAACTCTTGCAGATACATTGTTTAAAATTGAATCTTCCATATAAGAATGAATGAACCAAATCTAATACCATCAAAAGCCAGGATAATACAGATAAATCTAGTTGATTTAAGGACAAAATTCTGTTTCGTTATTATTATGAAATTGGCATCGAGGCCTTTATAGACAGAGCCATTCAAATGTATTGGATGGAATCTGAGGGATATTAACCCGAGTCTTTTTAGTTCATTCAGCATGAAATGTAATGGTTATGGCCATAAATTCTTACCTCTTAAGGCTTGTAAATTACATCCAAGGCCAGTTTTTATATGAAGTATTTCCATGATTCGTTACTGCCAAATATAAAACAATTTAACACATTTACTTAACTCCTTTTTGCCACAAGTTCTTTTGTATGAAATAAAGGTGGAGTTTGTGGTTGACAGACCAGATAAAAGTCAATATACGTATATGGCGTTTGACAGTTTTAATGAATTTACGTCAATTTCTGTATTTTTTACATAAAATACTTGAGATAAGAGTGTTATTGTATTATATTATTAAGTTACAACTGTTTTCAAGAATTATTAATAGAAAATCTTGTTTTTTATTTGAGATCTTTATTGAAAACAATTTTATCCTTGTTCATAAATACAGAGTAACATTTGTTGATAATTAGATACAAAATCCCTTTTTCTCTTCCTTTTCTCTGCATCAAATTACTTATAATTATTATAAGTATTCTAAGAACTTTTATTCATTATAAATATTTCTGATGAATAGTTGCAGTGATAATAACAATGATGATTATGACGATGATGATGATGATGGGTAAAAATGAAGAAACTTAACACACATGTCTTTATTTGGGTGCGGTTTGTGGTTTATTTCGTAAAATTGAGTAAAAAACTATAGACAAACAAATGGAAAAAGCCATAAAAGAAAAATGTTTTATTTAACTTGATGAAGGAGAGATTTTTAATTGCTCGATTATATTTCTTATGGTTCTAAATGAGTTAAAAGTTTAATCGATATTCAGTTAATCGTGAACGAAAAAAATAAACCCCCCATAAATAAATAGTCCTTGATAATAACGGAAAAATTAAAGAAAGGTGAGTACTATTTTCAAGTATTTATGTAGCATACTTCCAGGGGTTAGTTTATATTAAAATACACTCTAATTAAAAAGGTTTAAAAAAATGTATGTATACTCGTTTTAAAATGTTTCATCACAACAACGAGTGATAAGTGAAGATATAGAAAATTGTGTACACCATAACCGCGAGTAAATGGGCAAAAAATAGCTACATAAATTCTTGGACTATATAAAATTCTTAGTCGATTTTAGTGTCTTTATGTTTGTCTATTTTATCACCTTCAAACTCAATGAAGTTTGTTCAGATTAACGTTCAATAATCGGTAACAGTAATAAAATAATAGTTGGCTGCAAATCAAGCTGGGTGAGCTTGCACAATATCTTCCTTTAAATAAGATTAAAATGAAATCATTCATTAAATGATTTTCTTATCTACTCGTACTTAAAAATGGCATAGTTAAATTCCTTATATTCTTTCAAACCGATCTTTAAGTTGCTTTAATCAGTCCATATTTTTTTATTACCCATTTTGATGATGAAGTAATGGCATCCAGAGTATTTTGGTATCAAATGCTTTGGACTGCATGATCAAATATAATAGATAAAATATAATAGAATCCCATTCTGCGATAATACAAATTAGTGATGACGATTATGCAACATGAAATAAATATAGTATTTTTATGATAAAAATCTGACATTATAAATCTGTATTCGAGAGACACCAAAAATGTGAATAATAGTTTAAAGATGAAGTATTCAAAAGAAGAATTACTCAATATATATTGTTGTGAACGTCGAAGTCGAATATTCATGACGACTAGATAATAAGCTGTTGAAATCTGGTTAAATGATTGATGGCGATTTGTAACGAAGGTAAATGATTCGTTGAAGGGAACAGTTAAAGAACCCCCATTTTTCCTATCTTAATCTCCAAGATAGAAAAAAGCAATAAGGATAACATTTTAGGACTTATAATTCTTCTGATATCTAACAGAAGATAACCTCTGATAACCTCTTAGTCCTACCTGTCTTAAACCTTATAAAGTAATTAGATTACGAAGGACAGTTACCATATATTTGTTTTTTATATATTGTACCTCATTTCATGATCCTATCGGTGCTGGTTTGTATTTTCCAATTATGAATACTTGGTTTGTATGAGGAATAGCTCTCCCAATGGACATACGATTGTTGTTGGTATTATATTTGTTTTATATATTTTGCTTTTTATATATTTGTATTATATTTATAATTGGAGTTACAAAACGATATATGCAGAGTCAAGTTAAAGTCTTTTAGGTCGACGTAAACAAATTTCAATTCTTTAGCTGTAAGTATTCCTTTCCCCACTGGTTTTCATAAAGAAAAGAACATTTAATGAGATTTAGCTTGCAATTTTCTCAGTAGTTTATATATTTAACCTTAACCTAAAAAACTTATCGATGAAAGAATAAATTGGGAAAAATAAGACGAGATAAATAAATGGCAGTTATTTTGAAATAAACAAAATTAAAGTTGTTATGACTCGGAGTAGCATTTTTTCTGCTTGGTACTGTATATGTTCACACAGAAGAAATTAAATGTAAAATTAATTAAAATAGAAATAATTTAACTTTTTTCAGTTTTGATTTTCATAGATAAAAAATGTTAATATAAAAATGTTTCACAGTTGAGAAAATCCCAGAAATTTTAATACTTATATTAATATCGAAAGATTCTAATATCTACAATATTATTTCACCACAAACGTAAAAACCTTCAATTTAAACTTAATGAAAACAATTATTCAAACTCATATCAACTATGTTCAACGTTGATTTTGCTTCATGTGTTCTTTTCATTTCTGTGTTGAATATAATTAAAATTATTTAAACAAATATCTATACGACAACTAAAAAATAACCAAAAAATAGAATTGATATTGAAATGTATCCTTTCAAAAAAGTATAAAACTCAGTGAAATATCGAGTGATTCACCACACAAAATTATCTGCTTAACATTCTTTTCTATATGAGTCAACTTAAATTGATTCTTAACTTAAATACTAAAATTTTATTCTGAATTTTTTTGTATTTCGAATGGAATTGCAATATTTTTTTTAATATTTTCCTAATTATAAACAAATTTTAAATGAAGTGAGAATAATCAACTTCCAACTGTTTGTTTGAATAATAAAAATAATAAAAAATTAATAATTTTATAGAAAACTTACGTGAATTTTTATAAAACACTGACTGAACATTTTACAAACATTATAATCAGATTCTATTTTTTGTTGGGTCTCTTACCTGAAAAGAAATAAGAAAATAAAGAAAAAAATATTAAAATTGTTTATAAAATTTGTTTGTAGCTGTTTCTAAGGGATTTTTCGTCTTTTTTGTTCGTCTTTATCTTATATCTCACAGTTTATAAATCATTTTGATTTTGAAATAAGTAAGAATGGTATATTCAGCAATGCCGAATCTTCAATACCCTCCAACACAAATGCGTGTGAAGAAACATAACGTACATACTCACAAACGAACAGGCAGAGAAAAAATATGTTCGCGGTAACCATAAACGAGAAGGAACATAATATTGTTATTAGATATTGTTACAGTAACTTAAAAATTTTATTTTTATTCCCAACAAAAATATGTTTATTTTCATTGTTATTTTGCATTGATAACAATAGTTATTTTTATTATCTTAATAACAATAGTTTTTTTTTAAACGAGTTGTTCAATAACAATAAAATTATGATCAGTCAAAAATATTTCCAATCATATTGCGACCACAATATATATATTTTTTTATTTAATAAAAATAATTTTATTACAGCAACAAAATTGTTATCAAAATAAAACAAATTCAACAATAAATATTTTGGTGAAAACAATTAATTCGCATACCGCGAATATATTAGTGCTTGTGATGAAGATATTTCGAAATGTCTTTTTTCTGCGTGTATACAACATATATACGTGTTTCTTAAATATGTCACAGAAACATTTCATGAGTCGTAAAATCAGTTTTATTTTTGACTATAACTTTTTTTCTAATGAACCGATTTTAATAATGGAATGATAATTTAGTACAAAATTTCATTCTAATTTGTCGATTTATAATTGAGAATTTTACAAAAGATCTTTTCTAGAACTTAGAGATTGACTCACATATCGGTTTATATATTTTAAAAAACTGAACAGATTTTGGTGGTTTTAAATGGGTCACTTTTCAGGACTAATTTTATTGAGCTTTGCCAATTATTGTAGATGTAACAGACAAACAGACGGAAGGACAGACGAACATAGCTAAATCGACTAAGATTTTAATTTGATTCAACAATATATTTATATTACGGAATCTGAGATGATTCCTTCTTAGCGTTACAAACGAAATGATAAAAATAATATACCTCGTGGTAGTGGAGGTATAAAAAGAAGTGTAAACAAATGGAAACAGCACCCACATTTTAAGTGTTCATTTTCAAGTTAAATGTTGGAACAAAAGATTGAAGTTATTTCATATAAATCATAAATATGAAAACTATTTGATTGCGGTATTTTTCTTTCTGTAGATACAAAGATACACAATTATAGTTTTCATTCACTCCATCATTCACATAAGTACCAATTCCACTTAATCTGATTGGAAATGAGAGGGAAATCTATAGAAATCATCGAATATATTTGTATATGAATATGAATTTATAGGATTTTAAGTTTTATTTTAAATATATAAAACAAAAATATTTAATGGACTTTTAAAAACTATAATATTCATGGTTATTTAATTTGTAATTAAAATTATTCGTTTATCGTTTTTAATAATGACATTGTAATACTTTTTTTAAATGCACAACAATGAAAATAAAATAAAAATTAATAATAAATAAAAATAATAAATTTATTTTTTTATTTTCAGTAAAGATTTATATGATTAACAGCTGGTGGGTGAAAGTTTTATAGGTTTTTCAATGAAACTAAAGAACAAAAGAAAAATTGGTGCTGAAACAAGGGAAACGAAAAAAAAACACGATAAAGTAGTTTAATAATCTCACTTTAATTTACATATTATGCCTCCCCTATCATGATCAAATACCGCCATTTTGGGTAAAACAGAAAGAATAAAATATGTAAAGTTCTGAATGGAATTAACACAGTTTAAATGTCCGAAAATAAAATTTATATTTGAACTTAAATAAAATTGAAACAAATAACGATATTTAGTAGAAATATTACTTATGATGCACAGTGGGTGCAAACGTACCAAAACTGGCATTTAATACAAAATTTTAATTCAAAAATTTGCAAAAAGCTTTGACATCATTTTAAACTATATAAAATTCTGCACTTAAATATTCCAATAATTTTTAGTTTTGAATTTAAATATTTTATTCAGTTTTTATAAAAAGCAAAATAAAAAGAATTAAGAATTGTTTTCATATACCAGCACCTTCTACGACCCGATGTTGGCAAATATGTAAGAAATTTTTTAAAAAATATATTTACAAATATTAAATTGAAGTAATTCGAAAAAGTACTAAAATTTACACGAAATTGTGAATTTTAGTTGTGAATTCAGCTGAATTCACTTTTACAATATGTATGTTTGAAAACCAGAAATCTTAAAATCTTAAAGGAATAATATTAAGAATACAACTCTGTACATTTATTCCTCTTGAATAACACAGAACAAATTTCCGTTCAAAATAAAAAAATATATAAAAATGACTTAATAAAATTAAGTGCCAAAACGGGTTATGCTCAACCCACTGTGTGATGTATTGAACTTGTCCACGAATGAGAGAATTAAAAAGATTCTTACTTTTCCGTGAGAAAATAAACAGAGTCTCAAACCATATAAATTGGGTTTAACGTTTAACTTCACTGAAATTATCACCATGTCCTTATGAAGGGCACACAGAGCTCCTAAAATTATTTTTTTCTGTACATAAAAATTTCCGATTTTTAAAGAAAAAAACATTAATATTTAAATTGTAATAAAATGTATTTCAAAATTTCAATATGATGCATATGAACTTGTCCACGTATCAGAGAATTAAACAAATTTCCACATTTATTTGCAGACTTTGGAGAATCACCGACAACGGTTACAATAATTAGGTATTTGATGAAAACCTTGATTTATTTTGCTACAATAATGTTGAATTTTGTGCTAGAAAGTTGATTTTTGGAGAAGTCTAATAACCTTCTCTTATCGACTGCTAAAAATACCGATTGTTGGTAAAAGCTTATAATCAGTTTATTTGTGCGATTTAAGAACAAGAAGAAGCCTCTACAGCCGAAAAAATGTAAAGATGAGGAATTAAAACCTAAGAAAAACCTGTGGTCAATTTAGAGAGTCACTCAACAAATTATACTTCTAAGATATCAAGCCCAAAAGTTGTATATAAAGTCTGGTCAATCCTCCAAATCAACTTTGGCAACGAATATGCCTAATTCTTAGGTTCTACTCTACGGCCATAATATTCGTGTAAGCTATAAACTAATATATAGGTCAAGTCGTAACTCCTTAAATCAAAATGTTTAACTCTCCAATATTTTATGTTGCTGGCAACAACAACAATTACAATTAGGGATTTAATCCCTGTGATATTTAAAAGTCACCTAAGTTGAAACAATTTTTTCTGATAAATTCGAATTCATCAAATATTTTTTTTTACCGTAACCGCAATGTTTTCCGAAGGCCCTTCTTTCAGAATGTTAAAATTAGGGGATTTATGTCGATATGAAAATAGTTCCCAAGTTTAAAGAGTTGTTTTATTTGCAGTTATTTCTTAATTGTAAATAATGTATGAATAACATTTTTTATTAAAATAAATATATTTTTTAAATCGGCATTCTTGATCGGTGCGAAACCTCGCTAGATGGAAAATCTGTATTATGGTCCCCTTCACACTTAAGTATAACGTTCGATTCAAAATCTCCCATAGATATACAAATATTTTTACTAAATTCTGCACAATAAGTGTTTAATTAGTCCAAATTTTAAGTTCGGACCACAAATGGCTGTAGTTCCAATACAGACCCACTACTGAAAATCACTTGAAAGTGCATAAGTCTCAAAAAATGTTAATATTGTTGCAATATACCACCCATTTTAGATGTAACTAGAAAATACTGTAGAAAAATATACGAGGGTCAATCTATAAACGTCCTCAAATGACGCGAGCGTTCGAAAATCAACTAAAAATGCATAAATCTCTTATATACATAAGAATTATGATAACATTTAAAATAAGTATGTTTTATGCAGCCACAAATCAGAATCAAATTTATAAGTGTCGGCCCATGTGAAAACTTGGTCTGAATCAAAAAAGTTAGTAAATATAACGAAAAATGGTGTAGAATTGAAGAAGAGTAGGTTAAATACCAGCCAACGTAACCTTTATTCATCACAACGAAAATGTTCGTAAACTTTTCGTAAATTCTTCAAATTTACGAAAAATCATCAATATGACTATTTAAATTCGCTAATAAAAATGCGGTTAATTTGAATAAATATTATTATTAAGAATTTGGTCCCAATAAGATTTTTTTAATACACATCGATTTGTGAAACTTCTTTCGAGATCAAGGTCTTAGGAGAATTTTTTGTGCAGCAAAGCGCTCCGGGTAAAAGCTAATTTTATATAATAAAAGTAGAGCAAAATGAAAGAACGATGTTAAGACGACCGGCTTGTATTTTTAATGAAAAGTTATTTACATGTTTGTTAATCATCTGTTCTTCCATTTGCATTTTCATGAAGTTATTTTACAAAAAATCCTTTAATTTAAATTATATTATTTAAAATGTTTCCTCCTGTATGTATATTCATATTCAGTTTTCATTTTCCTATGACATATTTCATTTAATATGACAACGAAAGTATAAAAAAAAAATTATTTGATGAAAGAAATAGTTAAATGAACAAAATTTTTATTGAAATTAACTTCATTTTAGTATTTATTTTAGAAATAAATAAATTTGTATTTTACTTACGATGCGTTACTGTTGTTTTTACTAGATATCTGTTGATATAACATATTTTTCGTTAATTTTTTTAACAAAATTTTATTCAATTTAACACTTTTTGTTAAAAAATGTTTTTGACTACATTTCTTTTCATAATTGAAGAAAATTCTTCAATTTTAAGAAAAATTATGTTAATTAGAATAATAATCTGTTTATTTAACACCTTTTCTTCGTTAAGTTCCACGAAATTTTTTCGTTAATATTACCGACGACATTTGGTTCAGTGTGTTTGTATGCATCATAGTCCAAAAAGTCCAATGGCAACAAATTATCTTTTGTGCAAAAAATGAGTATTCTCATTTTATCTCTCGTATTCTCTATCGGTGCTTCGGAACTTTCCCCCTCGGATGATATCCATAATTAAGGTTTCTCCTCCTTTTAAAGAACTCCTTTTAAAAACATCCTTTTAAAGGATGATGATTTTAAAAACATTAAAGGATGAACTGCTTCCATAGAATCATTAAACTGCCTCCATAGAATCATTTCCGAATTAATGTATATACAGTCGCTTCTAAAAGTCTCAATCCTTAAAATGTTCTGCATTTTATAATATTTATAACAAACGGTTTATTGTTTTTTTTTTCGTTACTGTTCATAGTTAATCCTTTCTTACTGTTAATCCTTTCTCTTCATTCAATATCACATTCTTTGTTTGGAGTATTAAGAAAAAAATACGTTATTTTGTTTACCTTTAAGTGGTTTATTTACAAGTTTCCTATTTATTGTTTTCTCTGTTGTCGCTTTACAATCAGATTCCTTTGTTTTCCTTAATGACATTGATAATAATTTTTATAAAAAGGGACATAAAAACAGCTTAAGGTTTTTTTGTTTTGTTGTATTTTCCTTTATTATAATATTAAATCCAATATTTACCTGAAAATACTTTTATCCACCAGACACAATGAAATCTTGAAATAATTTAATTATAACACCTTTCGAGTATTAAGTGGATTTAGGGCGTATTTAATTAAAAGGAGACAGAAAGATTGATATTTAAAAAAAATAACTTTAAAGGTTGAAAGAAAATAAATACATGTACTAAATTTAAAAGTTCTAACATTTTTTTCGAAATAATTATTATTTAAAATTTATGAAAACTATTAATTTGAATAATAAAAAGATAAATTTTAAACCTTCGATTTCTTTCAATGAGAGTGAAAACCGATTAGTATATTTGCAACAACTCCATAGTTATATCGATAACGGATCTAAAAATCTCTGTGGATAAGATTTTATCAGTAATTATAATAACTAATCATAGTTCAAATAAAGTTCAATCCACTGTGAGATCGAAAAATTCTTAACATACATATATATTTATAAAAAGTTATTATGGTTATTATTACAATTTACAAAAAATTATATAGTTTTATAGTTTTAAACTCTACTGTTGAAATTTTAAACCTTTTTCGGAAACCCTTCCATTAACGTTTGCTCGAACTGGAAGTCAATCTCCGTTTAAATGTTACCACAATTGCACAATTTCTCTCCAATGGCCTTAGTTTCGGGCATTTTGAAAGATTAGTCTCTTTTGGGCTCTTTTACTATAAAGGCAGCATGCCAAATCAGGCTAAAAATAAGTGGACACTTTATGACGTCTTATGAATGGAACCAGCCGTTTTGTAAACATTAAATTAAGAAATCATAAGGCCCGTTGTAACATATAATTGACTTCTTCTGCCGCAAACGCATATTGCTTGCCATACAGAGAATTGTTTGGGAAATTTTGACTGCTAACACAAAAATGTTGACCAGGAAGTTGCAAAAAATCTTTTGGAACATGCACACAGAAAAAGCATGAAGCAATATCAACGTAAAACATAGTTGATTTGAGATTGAATAATTTGTTTCATTAAGTTTAAATTAAACGTTTTTTCGTTTCAATGTTAAAATATAAAATTATACTGCGATAAATTTTTAAAATTACTTTTCAACAGAAAAGTTTTAAGTAGCAAATTTTAGGAATATTCTCAAGAAGCTGTATTTAATGTGAAACAATGTTAAATTAACATTTAATTTATCTATGAATCAAAATCATAATTGAAAAATGTTAAATTATTTCCATTTTAATTGATTTTACATTGAATTTTTCCTGCTTTACGCATCGTAATCCAATAACCAGCAAGAATATTTTTTTAAACGGTTTGACGGCAGACCTTTGAATATATGTACAACTCTTTGTGGGAACATGTTGGGTTTTGTTAAAAATATTTCATAATTTTAGAACGCGATTTTTTTTCTGGTCACTTATTTTAATCAGATTAACAATATATTCATTTGTTTGACATTAAACATAATAAATGACATGTTCCAAGAAAGTAACTTGATCAAAAATAATCAAATAATACTTGGATTCGAAGGTTTTAATTAAAAACGTCTGTTAAGAATTTTTCGATCCCACTCCCACTTATCTTGTTTTTCTTTAAACAAAACTTACTTAGTTTTTTATTAATAAAATTATTCAAAAAACAAGTAAAAATGTTATAGTCGGTGAAGCCCGACTTTGTTATACCGTACACCACTTTGTTGGTTGTAAATAACTACTACGAATAATTTATGAATGACCCTCGTAAAATTTGCTTTTCCTATGTATGTTTATGTGTGCAATATGTTATTATGATACTAACATTTTTGTGAAATTAATATAACTTTTTAAAGCGATTTTTTCGGGAGGTTATATGGGAATTTTATAGGATATTTGGAAGGCTGATTGTATGGGACCTTTGAAAAATAATGAACAGATCATTGTATAATTTGGCACATCATTTAAGAATATAATAAGTCTTTTATTTGCAAAATTTAGTTAAAATCTTTTTATATTTAGAATTATTATGGATTAAAATCTCTATTCCGGGAGGACATTTGTATGGAGCACATATGCAATAATAAAACGATCATTAATCAATTTCAATAGGCAACTTCCTGGAGAAATAGTACGTGTCAAATTTCAAAATTTCTTTAAGGTAACTTCAATGCTGAGACCTTCACTTTACAAACAAGCTTTAAATGAACAGCCAGCAAGACAGACATGCTCAGGAGGTCATTCTGAGTCGAAATGCTATACTTAAAAGTGGTGGAAGCACTATTTTTCTGCCGTTACATACATCTGCATCATACATCATCTGGTGATGTAGGGTACTAAAAAAAACTAAGATAAACATTTAATTTCTCTTACCACAAACCCGATCTTCTTCTATTTTATCCATTAATCACTCACTTCAATAATTATCAACAGTTTTATATTATGGGACAGTAAAATTTGCTTTAAATTTCACTTAATCATTTCCTGTAAAATCATTATTTTGCTTTTACATTTAGTTGAAGCTGCATCCTAGAAATTATAAATATGGCTGCACAATAATGTTCATTAGAGATAAAATGACATAAAAATTATTAATCTATCTGCAAACATAGAGATACTTTAAATTGTTGGTGTTACAGTAAGAGGAAAAGAGAGTGTCTGGTGTTGTACATAAATTTGAAGTATTCAAATTGTTGTTCCCAAGTTGTGTATTAATTAATAAATTTCACTGGAAATCTCATAAATTTTCGTTAAATGTTGTAATATTACAATTTTCACCGGAGACAGTTTGAATACTTTTTTTTTTAAATGGAGACATTTTCATGGTTGTATGAGACAACGATTTTTAATTAGATTTGTGAATGCAGTGAAGCCAAAGATTTTGATTTGAAATAGGTGGGGAAGGAAATTTGATCTTCTGGAGAAAGAAAAATTCTGTCCCAAAATGTGATTAAACTATTATGAAGTGGTTTAACATTTTCACGCTGTTTCAACCATACTGCAGTAATTTTGAAGCAAAGAAAATACTCAATATCTTGTAAATATAGAGAAAAGAGGGAGAAGAAGAGCCTTTAGGATTCTTCAATCATGGCAAAATATAGTGCATGTCTCATGGATAGAATATATTCTCTCTCGATCCTTTGTGTATAATGCTTGCTATGCAATTCTACATATTAACATATACTTTAAGTTTATATATCGTCAGATCTTTCTATATCATTAAAGTGAAACGATTTCTTTTTAAGAATTTTCCGATTATTCAGTCTTTGGCACATGAAGATAAAAATTCTCTATACAAATTCAAACATTTAAAAGTCATTTATTATCTCGTTGCTTATAAAATCATATCCTTTCCTTTAATATTCAGATTTCTTAAATAGAAAGTGTATTTTATGTTCCGAAGTTATTCGAATATAAAAGTTTACTTAATATAAGTCTTTTTTGCAGTTCAACTTTTGAGCTGTTAACGTTTAAAAATTTCCTAAGAAATTCCATTATTCCTTACTGGAATTTAAATCTTCCATGGATGATTGATAGGGAAGAGAGTTTCGTTATGTTTCAATCCCTTATTAAAAATCGTGCAAGGCCCTTAGATTAAGGAAAATGGTAAGTTAATGCTTAGGAGGCCGATACCATCTTACTTGCCTGAATGCTAACACGTTTATTCCATAATTTATTTAAATGCTTTGATTTGAAATCCTGTCATAAGAGCATACGATACTGTTCGATATAAATCTTTAAAACAGCAACAGAAGTTTTGAAAATTCCCATACCTTAGCATTTAATCTTACTCGCAAACTACTCATCACTACGTTAATACATTCGTATGGATCTGATAAACGAAACATTCCTTATCCGTGGGGACTCATTGTCCACGAATGGCTTTGATCATATTGATAGAATGCAAATAATGTCATAAAAGAATACGTTGTTATTTGATGCAAATCGCTAAAAAAGCATTCGGCAAGATGACACTGATGTCACAGGTTCTGAAAAACGAAAATTATCTAAAATGTTGTTAAAACGTCAAAATCTAAACTATGTATGCAACAGACTAACATGAACACGATTCTTCATGCCAAGGAACATGCGATCAATGCGAATATAGATTGGATCATAGGATAGTAATAGGGACTAAACGGAAATGTAAAGAAACTATTTAAATCATCATGGAGTAGTCGAATATAAAAAGGAGAATCATCTATCTAACAGAGCAAATTGAGGCAAAACCGAGTTTTTAGAAATAAATCTACAACACTTAATCGGATGGTTGGATTTATATGAAATTTAATATGCTGATAGCGGAAAGTTTGGAACCAATAGTCGGAGTTATGGGGACCCAGTAAAACGAATCTCTTCCATTTTTCAGCTATTATAGCTTCTAGTTAAGATAGGTTCAAAGATAAAAGCTATATTTTTTTCTTTCAAAAAATCAATTCTGTCAGTTAAGTGCCAGAGATTATGCGAATATATCTCAAAAGTGGTACATACAACACTTTGACATAATGAAAAAGTTGTAAAAATTATAAAAATATGCTGGGTTAACCCCAACGAGATATAAATCATTGCAAAGAATACAGGACAACTAGGAGGCACTAAAGCAATGGATCATATCCTATGTTACTGACAATCACTCAAAATCACGAGATCCTTAATTTAAATGCAAAAATATCTTTTATTAGGGTTTTTGGTTGAGTAATATTTTGAGATGTAATTCGCAACGGTGAAATTGTAACAAGCTAACATAATGGCTTGGGTGCAGGTCTTTAGGAATGAGACGATAAAAGGCCAAATTCTCTCAACTTAACTTTTAAGTTAGATTTATAATAGAAGATGATAATATAATTGAAGCTGATCTAGCTAAGAGAACTAGTGAATTGCAGAATGTAAGTGACGCCAAATATAGGGCCTAGATTCACAAATCACTGCGAAATAAGAAAAGATTTGATTAAAATACAGGAACATTCTAGGTTGACTCTGAAAAGAAAGAATTAGAATAAAAAAGCAATGCAGGATAAAGCTATAACTTAATCGCATTAGATTTAACGAATAAAGTTACCGATGGAAATGAATGAAATTGTGCAACGTTATTCACAACTGTGAGTACGCAATAAGCATAATATAAGGGCTTTGGACTACGCCATTATAAATCAGACGTTTAAAGGTCAGATCTAGTTAAGTTAGATTGAGAGATAGTTAGATTTCTTTAGGAATAACCCATATTATTATCAACAAATATCAAATTTCATCAATAATGTTTAAAAGTAAAACGGAAAGTGACCATCCAAGTTGCTTTGAGAACAAAAATATTAGTGATTAAAGTTAAGAGAATTACAACTCATTCAATATGTCAAAATGGAATCAATTACTTCATTCATTCCCCAACTACAAATTTAAAGAACAATTTAAAATTTTGTAACATGAATCCCTCTCAAAAAAAATTCATGTAATTCAAATATTAAAAATTATATTTATATTGCCAGGTCAAGGTTTTTGTTCGGTAAAGCCAATGTGCTTCTTCTTATCTTATCTCTCTTTCCACAAGTATTCGTATGTAGTAAAAAAAGCAGCTCACACACAATTTTTGCGATCATAAATTGAATGAATAAAAATGTTTGTCGTTTAATGATTTATTATAGTTGTGGTTGCAAAAAAATATATATTCATATTCTTACTAGTGCGCTACCCTTCTGTATGTAGAAACGTACAAAAAAAATACGTAAATTTCATTTGATATTTTTTAAACAAATACTTGGTTGGCTTAAGTATTATTTACTTTTAACACCACCACCCCCCACATTGTGTACTTTTGTTTCAGTGTACTTTTGCTTCAGTTTTGTTTTATTTTATTTTTTTAATACTCAAATTGTTGCAGAACAAGTAGAAAAAAGTATCTGTGAATTATTGTCATCATTAAATAACAAACGCTGCAAAGTTTAGTCAACAAAACCATAAATAGAGAGTGAATGACTGACGGACAGACAGATGGATGGATGGATTGAATGAACTAACGAATGAATGAATGAATGTATAAACTGAATTGTGCAATCAACATTAACTATTTAACGTGTGTGCGCAAAGACCATGCAAATTTTAAATTAAATAAAGCAAAAGTCTAAATTTTTGGATTCGGCAGTGGTGAATTTGAAAAATACTCCAGAACTTTGGAAGATATCAAATAACAAAAATTTTATCGATCGTACTTTCCAAGAGCCAAATTTTGGAAATTTAATCGAGTCATTTAGTCAGAGTCCTTTTTTCAATCAATTAAATTTTCGTCTGATATCGGTATATATATATATTACTACAAAGCCGAATTCGACAGCAGAAATAAAGAGAGATTCGTAGGAATTGTAGACATACCTGCAACAAAATATTCTTTGGTAAATCATATAAAATTTGGTTTAGAAATTTAATCGAGTCATTTAGTCAGAGTCCCTTTTTCAATATTTCCAATTTTCTTCAGATAACGGTATATAATTATTTTACTTCAAAACCGATTTCGAGAGCAGAAAGAAAGAGAGATTCATAGGAATTGTGGACAAATCTCTCTAAATTAAATTAATCCTTCGAAAGTGACTCTATTAGCAACAATTATAGTCTTTGGTAAATCATCTCAAATTTGGATTTGGTTCTAGACTATATAGTCTGTTGCACAAAGGATTACAAACATAAATTTGTTTACTCGTCAAAGTGTAGGGTATTGAAAAACTTAAATAAAACTAATATAATAATTTAATCCAATCTAACGTCCAAACTTTTTGCTGCTTTATTTATTAGTCGGAAGAGGGTTGCTGTTGCTTTTCAATTTACTGACGTATCGACTGGCTGTCAGATGTAATACAAGTCATGTGGATATTGTGTTACATTCATATTAAATTTTGAATTGAATGTTTAGTTATTCGTTTGAATAATTTTTGTGACTCATGGAAAATATTTAAATATGTTTATTTATTAATTAATTAATTAATTTAAAATTTCCATTTAGACATGACTTTTCAATTTCAGTGATGTATTTTAATGAAATTTAAATTTAGTTAAACACCAGTAATCGCAAATAATAGTCCTTTATTTAGTAATACAATAAGTGTGTACTGTACTGCACTGTACTGTACTGTTTAAAATATATGTATGTCAGGAGGACGGGACTGACTTTTTGGCATAAATTGCAGACAAAGAGATTTGATTTCATAAAATATTCCTTTTAAAAATCGAAATTCCCCTTGAGACCAACTATTCCCACCTTCTCTTTTTTCATTATTAATTGGAACTATTTTTTTACTTCTACAAGATTCCTAAATTTACCAGAGAGTAAATAAATAATTGGAATTGTACCGTTCATGAAAGAGGTATTACGGGTACATTTTATTATTTTTTAATACTGAAAGAAATATTTAAATATTTCGATTGATAGAAATCACCAGTTTATGGAGAATACCTCTGCAAAAATTAATCTAGAATAAAACTTTCAAGTGGTGGACATCTCTCAATTTTGGAAACATCCTACAAATGGTCAAAAATTGCACAAAATAAATTCATAACGTTCGGAGTGAACTTTCTTAAAATTAATGTTAAAACTCAAAACTCTTCTATACCTGAAGTCTTGAGAACACGTTTGGTTCTACCAAATTCTAAAGATATTTCCTTTGATTTATCTCGGCAGAGATCAATAAATGTGTTCATATGTTGATGCGAATCAGTCGTGTAATGGTGAGAGACCTTCGGTTAGTCGCACGGATGAAATGCGATGGCGTTAGCTAGATTTTTTTAAAGAACCAGATAGACGAAATAATTAACTGGCTAAAATTCGATGATATTAGCAGCTTGTGTAGAAATTAGAATTACATTAGAATTTTGAATTAAAAATAAAATTGGGCGGTTCCACGAGGGTCTTTAGTTGAATACCTCAAAATAAATAAAATATTTCGGACAAATTATTCAAAATATTGTTGTGGGATACCTTTGAAGCCAATGACATCATATTTTGAGACTATCCACGGACTAAGTTTTCGGTGTTCCTACAGGTCTGACAAATCATGCGCCATCGAACGAAACAAATTTTATATTAAGTGTTACCATATTTAAAAAAGTTTCTTAATTTAAATTGTATTGTGGCAATTTTTTTGTAGTTATTGATTCTATATAATGAATAGAATTTATTACTACTAACCAGTCATGCTTTCGTCTCTGGGAACTTGGCATAAAATTCGTTTCAAAAAAGAGATAAAATAAATTTTCTGTTTCTTTCAGATTACTGTTGTTTTACTTTCCTTCAAAGGGAATCCAAGACGTTGCTTTTTAATAAATTCAACCTCTAGATAGCATTGACGTATGACTACTAACATCGAAGCTCTTTTGGCAGAATCATTTAAAGTATCATGCTTTGCATTTAGGACTACTTTGGTAATGAACTGTACAAGTTTCGCTTAGACAAGGGCATTTGCAGCTTGGATGTGGTACTTTTGTACCACAACTACTTTTGTGTAAACATGTGCATATGCAGAGTTACTAAGATGTTTTCCTCGGAATGAAATGAAGCTACTTTCGAACCACATCTGTAGAAACATATGCACTTAAAGAGTTGCTAAGAAGATATTAATCCGAACAAAATAAAGCAGCTTATGCACAACATTTACATTTTTGAAAACATGTGCATTTGTAGAGTTATGGCCACTAGCGAATCGCTAAGAAGATTTAAGCTGCTCTTTTCTGTTTGTTGTTTTTTCCCGAATAAACTTAAATTACGAACGATTTCTGTAGAAACATGCCATTTTGCGGAGTGGCCTAGATGGACTTAGAAATGGGAAGTTATTTGACATGCTGTAATGAATTGACATGCATTTAATCTAAATAGAACAAATCAAACATGTTTTCTTTAGACTCGTTTTGTCTTTTAACTACCACTGCCTCAAAAGTATGAAAAAAAGAGATTTTCCATCTGTTAATTTACAACTCTCAGAATTAAGAGGCAATAATTCCTGAAATAATGGTGGATTTAGCATAAGATACGTGGTGATTTTATAACACTGGATATTCTTAAGTAGAATGTGTTTGTCCAAACGATGTCATTCAAATTTGTCTTAACAGTTTCTCAAGTAGCTGAACTCCCATTGTAAACCAACCTAAACCACAAATGACATTTATTTTTAACAAAAAGATTTTGTAAATTTTTTTTTTTTTAATATTTTAAACAAAAATATTTACAAAAATCACACACAAGAAAATGGTTCCACAAAAATGTATGTAGAATTCATTTCAAAACCAATAAAAATAATCTCTTAAACTACAAACAAATCAAAGATATTTTAACTATTTTTCGAAACGCCTTTTATTACAAATTATGTCTCCAACTTATGTTCAACAAAATAGGCTTTTAAAGACATGAACTAACAGAAAATATGATTACGACCTTGTATAATTCCACATCCACACATTTAACATCTTTCAGTTTAATATTACTTTTTTATTTCAGTTTCTCAGTTATTTACTTACATTTCAAGTTACAAGATTTACACTGAATAAACGAGTGTAAAGAAAAATATAGAACAAAGAAAAAGAAAAACTTGTTGTTTTAATATTCACCATAAACAAAAAGTTATAAATCTTGGTCGTCATAAGTTGTTGATATTCCAGAGTATTTTTTTACTAAGAAAAATGTGAATTACAAAAAAAAAAAAAAAAAATAAAAAACGTGAAAAATAAATAAACTAAAAAAGATCAATAGTGAATATAAAATAAAGTAAGAATTCTATATTCGGCTGTGCCGAATCTTAAATACCCTCCACCACTAATGTTATGCAAAAATTAGCATGGATTGAAGATGTTGCACCAAAAAACTTATTCTTTCATCAATTTAAACACCGATTGCGGTAGAAGGCCCCTATAAGACCTACAGTGAAATATATTCAAGTATTCTTGAATAATTGGTACCGAATTATAGACTTTAACGGCCAAATTTATTTAAAAAAGTTTATGTTAAAGAAAGAATTTTCCTACGTATAATGAATGCAGTTATTTAGTTGCCTGAATTCCAATGGAACTGGTTCATATTTAAAAACGTTTGGAGTCTTAAACACTATTCCGGGAATTCGGATTATAAAGGTGTCATGGCCAAATATGGAATGATAACTCTCAAACTAAATTCATATATTAAAGACAGTTTAAAAAAAAAATTATTAAAATTTAAACCCTTTTTTGAGAAGCGACCTTAATTTAATAACATTTATGATAGTGAGAGCAATTATTCTGCCGACTTTTCATAGATTTGTTTCATGTTCAAAAGTTTTATGAGTTTAAAGTTTTTTCCGGGAATTAGACTTAAATGGCAGCTGTAGCAAAATATGAACCGATATTTGCAAAGAACCATATATTCATGACAGTTATAAAAAAATTTGTGACAATTTTAATTTAAAACGTACATAATCATATAAGAGTTTTATAAATTTAAACCCGTTTTCCGGGAAGGGGTATTATATGGGAGCTATAACAAAATATTGGTCAGATATATAATATATATATTCAAGACAACTAGAAAAATAGTTGAGGCGAATTTCAAGAGAATTAGTTTTTATTTAAGAGTTTTATGAACTCAGAACTGTTTTCCGTGAAGGTGCATTATATGGAAGCTATAGAAAAATATGTACCGATATTGGTTAAATGAATAACAAATATACAAACAGTTATCAAAATAACTGTGTCGAATTTCAATAGCAATTTAATATATATCGAAAATAGTTTTAAAAATCATTGTGCCGAATTTTATTTGAATTGATATTGATTTAAGTGTTTTATAGGCTAAACCCCGTTCTCCGGAAAGGAGCACTATATGGGAGCTATATCAAAATATGGACCTTTTTTAATAAAATGTTTTAACATATATTTTGGATACTTAGGAAGATATTTGTGCCAAATCTCAATAGAATTGGTGCATATTTTAGAGTTTTATAAGCTATAAACCATTCCGGGAATGGGCTTTACATGGAAGCTAGGTCAAATATTGGCCCCAGCATAATCTTTGTTCTTTGCATTTATTACTGTATTAAGATAAAAATATGGCAAATTTAAGAAATTTATTTTTAAAATTGCGGCCCATTTAGCACCCAGATTTCGAGGTGTATCAAAAATTTGCAATTTTTGCTTATAACTTTTCTTCTATTGATCCGATTTTGATGATTATTTTTTACGATGATGAAATGTATATAACTGTATATCATATTTGAATTTTTGCTTACGCTCAGTCACCTTTTGTTGTGGCCGAATTTCGTTTAATTCGGACAATCATTCTATGCGTGAGAATGTCCCCAACATACAGACGGATATAACTAAATTAACACAGATTTGATGTAAGAATATATATACTTTATGGGATCTGAGTTGACTTCTTCTTAGCGTTTTACACGGAATAACAAAGTTAATATACCCTTAACACCAATTATGGTGCTGTAGGGTATTAAAATAAAAACCACAAACAAATACACAGAAATAAATTAAAAAAAAACTATAAACTGCAGGTTAAGTTTAATACCAAAAGGAAATACGAATATTTCACATCATTTTTATCTTTTATTAACCGCATAACATAGATTTTTTTTATTTTGTAAAACATTTTTCCATATAATTTATGTGAACGAACCACTTTTATGGATAAAATGTCTATTGAAAAAGTGAATCATAATGAAAATAGATATGATGACCGATTCAAAGATAAATTAAATAGGAATTTTGAAAATATTGCATGATTGTGGTAATAACATATCCTTAGGTAATAATGACATTGAGAGAACACTATATCAGACATATTTTGCTTCACTGCTTAATAGTTCCATGTCATTCTATCTGGTAAGACTGCATTAGGAAAAAACTTTAGACTCAAAGCTCATGTGCAAAGATTCTTTTGATCTGATCTCGGTCATAAGCAGGAAGGACTTGAGAACTGTGAAAAGTGTAATAACGGAACTCTTTAGTCATAGGCAATTCATCTTCAAAGGAGTCGAGAGATCATATTTTATATCACTGTCCAAGTCTGTAGGCTCGAACATGAAGTGATTAAGCAGTCGATTCTTTAAAAACTGGTGGTATTAGGTTGAAGAATTTTATGGAGGTCGTAAATGAAATTAATTGGTTGGGAGTATTGCTATACTGGATCTTTTTGAAATTTTTTTATATCACGGTCTTTTCTCCCTTTTTGTGCCTTTTTTCTTACTAGAGAAGAATGCCAGATTCGTAAACACTAAGAGTCGCTTCTAGTGTTTGTTTGTGTGTCTTCACTTGACCGTTATAATATTATGTGCTTCAAGAGAATCAATAAAATTTAAGTTTCCCGAGATCTCTCAAAATTTTAATTTTTCACATAAATTTATGAAAATCTTAAAAATCGAAAGTCGCTTTAATAAAGCTCATTAGTACATATTATAATATTTACTTTGTTTCATTTTCTGTTTCTTAATTTCATCTAAGCAAATGATTAGTTTGCTGAAGCTAGAATGATAATGTAGCTACATATCTATAATTGCACATAACAACGCCCTCTATCGTTCTGAAACTCTCCGTTCACACTCAACCAAAAAATTTTATCCCAGCGATAGTTGTAACAATCGGAAGTGTTTCCCATAAGAATGTACCACCAGATACTGCTAAACTGTTACTACAACACCTCCCTCTACAAGGTAGAAGGTCTATACTAACTAACCATCTTTGGTGTATTTTTGTAGGTCTTCGATGTTTCAGATAAAACAAGCAAAGTTTTAATAATGTAAGAATCACGCTGAAAATTGTTGTCTGGAATTCATACCTGAGGTTTAAGATATATTTGTTTTCTAGACAAACACATTCAAGAACCACCCAGCTTCCATCAAAACTATAACTTGAATTTGAACCTCTTTTGTTATAATTTGTGACTTGAAAATCTCAAATCCCGAATCTTAAAAAAATACAGTTTGGAAACCCTGATGTGCTTCTAATCATATGGTATATCAAAATTGAAAATTTTAGTTTTTGATTTATAGAGTCAACATTTATCAGATGTGGACTTCAGCCAATTTTGGGTTGTTTGGTCACATTTTTGAAAATACAAAGAAATTATTTTGTAAAATCAAAACTTATTTTTAACATTTTAATTATGAATCAAAGGATTCCTTTTTCCCGAAAAATCAAAATGTTTTATTTTTCCAAACATTTATTTTACTTCTAAATTGTGAAAAGAAACTTTTAAGTTTCAAAATTATACAATCTGCTGCTGCTTTTTGGTAAAAATTCATGCAAAACCATCCAGCCGATCAAAAGTAAAAAAATCGATTCTACCCCACTGTGCTTTACTGGAATGCATAAAAGCATAAATTTTACAAAATTTAACTATTTAGCATTTTCTAGGCACAAGAACCAAAAATATGTCTACAAATGTATGTATTTTCCTTTTCAGGAAATCAACATTTCTCAATGTTAATTTAATACTTCAATTTCTTAAAAAACCAAAAATATTATTGTCAAAATCATAACAGACAGCGATTAATTTTCTGAAATTTCTTGTTCAACCTTTTATTTTTCAATTTTCCACATTCAGTTTCCCATGACATTTAAATTATTTTCGAAAGAAAACCAAAATCTGTCTATTAATTTCTTTTTTTTTTTTAATTTTTAACTTTCAACAATCAATCTTTTTTGCTACATTTTAAACGTGTCATAAAATTATATTTTCGCCAACTCTTTTGGCGATTCCAAAATGAAAAAAATATATCGTTTTTTTCATATATGTATATAAGTATATATATATAAAGATATATATCTATTTAAATATATAGTAAAATGTATCTTTCACTTTCATTACCAAACATTTTGTTGGTTGGTTGAATGGTTGGTGGGTTGATTGGTTCATTTTTGTATACACAATTTGTTGCCAATTATTTTGTATTTATGCTAAATTTGTGCCAGTTTGAAAATTATAGTCAATAGCAGAGCGACCGACCGCACCAAAAGCATTGAAAACGTCAAGTAGTAGAAATAAAAATAAAAAATAAAAAAATACAAGATAAAAAATAAATTTTTTTCATTGAATTTGGCACATCGTCATATGATGCTACATGTGGCACAAAACTATGAGTTTAAAAGAGAAATAAACAAAACAGAGAAAATAAACCATAGAAAAAATCTCTAATATGTCAATTACTCAGATTAACCATGAAATTATGTTGTTCGCTTGAATTTCTATTTTTTTGTTTTCGTTTTATACGTATATTTCTCATAGCCCTACAGCACCATAAGTGGAAACGAGGGTATATTTAATTAAAGACTCTAATAGTAACACGAACAGCTACATTTATGGATGAAATCGAAATCAGAGACGTTGCTTCTATAGTTGACAAGATTACGTTCAACTTAAACTAGTTGCCCGGTGAATGTCGCCATTTTTAAGTTTGCTAAAAAAATGTTATCGACCGAAATCTTAAGTAAGAACAAGATCCTAAAAAATATGGCAGATTTTGACTTTCCGTTACAGGATGACTTTATAAAATTTTTTCTAGAATGTTCCTACTTTTCCGTTTGATTAGGGGGACTAACAACTCCTACCCGCAGAATACTTATTGATGCATATCTCCTAAATTCTACATTTAATCTTATATATCCTGAGAGTTTAAAAACAATAAATAATAAAATTCTACGCCTAAAGGGGTTTTAAAATTCGGTACTGCCGAATATATCTTACTTACTTTTGTATGATGTAGATATAGTTTTATTGAAAACAACAAATTCGTTATAATCGCTTGATATCTGATTTACTGTGAATCAAGAGAAAAAAACTAGGAGAAAAACAATGAACTATAAAAATGTCAAGAGGGATTTAAACAAACAACTAAGAGAGTGATACGAAGGTTGTACCGAAAGTTATATGAGGAATTGAGAATAAAAATTTATAAAAATATTTGAGAAATAATCTTGCATTTGGAGGTACCAGATTAGTGAATGAGTGTGGACTATAAATTAAGAAGAAGACAGAAAAGTAAGTAAAAGTCTCCTCTGTCATATAAATTGTTGAAACTTTAACCATTAAAATATCAAATCGATCTTTCCAGTATTTTTTTAATGAAAAATGTTTCGAATAAAAAATTCGAAGACGATTTACTGAGCCTCAGAATGAACTTGAGCGAGCTGGATTGACAGATATAAAAGAACATCCGTGTCATGACTTTGTGCATAATTACTTTTTTTATAATAATAAGTTTTTATAAAAGTGGTCGCAATTCCAGCGTTTTTAGAGTTATTTCAGTATATTCCGCAAACAGATTTTGGCGGGACTAGAGGACTTTTACCACTGTGGTATCTAAAATGCCGGTTTCGTTAAAGTAAATTTTCCAGGAAAATAAATCTAAAAGAACATAATAACTTTTTAGTTATTTATTACTAAAATGGAGAAAGTATTTAGGACCGACCGAAGGCCGGCCCTACTAAAAGACTGATGTTTATCGGAATATCAAGACATATTAAAATAAGTTGTAAATTCATTTTTTCATTTGAATGAGTCCGTCAATTCGGGGAGTTTATTTATTTTATAAAAAATGGAGAATTATTTCCTAATGCACGAGTTCCCTTAATTTAGAAAGTATTTAATTTGGTTGTGATTCCCAAGAAGAAATTTAAGAAAATTTTCTCTCAACATGTCTTTGTAGATATTTATTTTTTCTATATATTTCTTTCACGTCCGGCTAAAAGCCGAGATATGAAACAATAAATATCTAAAAATCTTTTCATTACATATTTTTTTAAAATTTATTTCTAACAGGGTTCGAGTAATGCTAAGGATCTGCATAGGCGTAAAGGCACATGTTCACAGGAAACTTAAGTTCAAACAGAATTTTTGTCTTAATGAGTATACATTGAAACATGTATTTAGGATATTGTAGGAAGGTCATCTAGGAGAATATGGATCTTCAGTTCTATTAATGTGGCTCTGTTGATATCCTAGCCAACCCAGACAACCTAACCAACAAGCCGCACAAGGACCAGTAGTTGCACCATGACCATAATCGTTAGGCCAAAATAAAACTATGTGCCAAATTCCATCAAAATATCTTTAATAAAGTTTAAATCGATCAAGTGGTGATTCTGAGTCGAATAGTATACTTAAGAGTGGTGTTAGCACCCTTTCTCTACCCCTTACAAACATCTGCATAAACCATCACTTATGGTGGTGCTGGTTATAAGTAAAAAATAAAATTTTGCAGACTTAATATGTTGTAAAGGGAACCTAAAATGTTTGATATCAGAACTCGTTTTGATCAGTATGGACCGACGAATGTATAATTCGAAATAACTGTTTCCCAATATAAGACATTAATAATGTAGAGCAACAAATTATAAAACGATCACATAATTTAGGATTTTAGGTCTATTGAACTATAACGTAAAAATTTTAATCAAAAATTATCACGACGACACATTTTGCGAATATTCAACATTGAGATTTTATTAAAGTATTAAGGAAAAACATTTGTGTTGGGACCGTGGATTATCACCGATTTCAATAGGCTTTATAATTTGTAAACGAATGACAGTTTGGATATAGTAGAACTATTCGAATATTATAAGGGAAGAAAATTTTTTTAATATTTTATGAGCAAATAATGAGCTCACAAATTTAAAAATGGGGGAACATTTGTTTCGACTTCAATATCTCTAAAACTTTAAAGAGGTCATTTGCATATGTAAGAATATTTTTGTACAGATTAATAGGATTTTTTAATTTTTGGTGAATTTTAGAAAAATGAACTCTAAAGAACAGCTGCTACCCACTCTTGGACCATATTTCCAACGGCTTAAAAGTTACAAAATAATTTCCAAAGCTAAACAAAATGTAAGTGATAATTTAAAAAATCTATATTTTGTCTCACTGTTAATTTTTGTTTAAAAGATTTTATGTTCACAAATTATAGTACTATTTTTTTTGGTAACTCACTTTCTAAATAACTTTTACCAAATTCAGAAAAAGGCATTTTGGTTGTCATTTGAAAGAAAAACAAGTTAAATAAATGCCCACTCACATAAAGTTCAAACATTAAAAAATAAAATTAAATAAAATAAAATTTTAGTACAACAAATTGCAATTTGCAATTTAAAAATTAATGTACACAAAGAAAAACTAAACACAGATACTCACTTACACGTACGTGGTATAACCAAAATAAGTTAAACAAATATTTTTGCAAATGTAAACTTCCCCTACACCCACACATATATATTCAAAGGCACACTCATATATACATACAGTTGCGGTCATAATAATAGCACCACAGACGTCTATTCTTATATAAATAAAAAGAAAGGAAATTATTTCTATTTATCCTCTCTTTAAATTATTTTTTTTCAGAAGTTTTGATAAAAAATAGAGTCAAATAATAGCACCACTCGATGTCAACAATAACAAGAAACCAAAAATAATTAATTGTTGTTTTATTTTAAATGATATTTTATCGAATTGAGGTTGCTACTAATTCTTAATATTTTTTAGTATTTCCTTTCTGGGCATCGAATTTATTACATTATGGCAGCTTTCCAGGTTAACAGAATTCCATGCCTGCTCTAAATTGATCCTAAGATCGCCTTCTTTTATACGCAAGTAAACAAATTATTGATTGGATTTATATGGGGAGACTGGGAAGGCCATTTCATTGCAGTAACTCCATTGTTCTGAAACCACTTTTTAGCTATTTTGCTGGTATGTTTCAGGACGTTGTATTATTGCATAGGCCAAATCAGTGGCATTACTTCAGTTGCATTAATTCGTCTAATATTTTCATATAACCTTACGCATCCATAATAGTTTGAATACGGTAAATGGGCCCAACACCATAGTATGGAAACACTTCTATACCATAAAACTGGGACCGTCGTTTTTAAAGTTTTTTTGCAATTTTTTATATTCCTTGCTAAGAGGCTTCCTAACAATTATTTTAGACTCATCAGTCCAGCCTTTTTCATTATGCCAAACCAAGTAAGTTCAAGCAAACTCTAATCTATTTGAGACATGGGGGGAAGTTAAGAGGGGGGTTTTTCATGGTCTTTGGGTTTTCAAATTATATTCTCTAAGCCTTTTAATACAGTTTCAGTACAAATTAATAAATATAATTATTTTTTAATCCCTGCTGCTTCGTAATACACGATAAAATATTAAAGGTGTCACCACAGTCTTTTGTCCACGACTCTTCACTTTTAATTTGTAAGTTATGGTATTTCTAATCTTTTTATTTGATTATCCAACAATATTTCTTATTTCGGCATAAGTTTGTTAATCAAAAGCATGCATTTTAAAGAGTTCTCGCATTTTAGAGGTACAGCGTTTAGACCAACCCAATATTTAAATTGCACTTCTTAAAGACATAATTAACACATAATTAAAGAACTAAATATATTCTCTTTTTTCACCTTATGTTATAACATTTCTATGAACTGTTTATAGATTTTTTCAAGTATAATAGAAATGGTGCTATTATTTTGAGAGTTCCAAATCTGACAGTTTATCTCTATAATTAAATTTATTGGAATATTCATGTTAATTTAAAATAAATGCATTCATTTTCTCAGAAAATATACCTTCAATAATGGTACTACAAAATTGTGATTAAAAATATTCGCGAACAAAAACACAAATTTGCAACGAAGATGTGACATGTGAGTAGTGCTATTATTTTGACCACAGCTGTATGTATTTATATATGAAAATAAGTGCAAATGTTTATATAAATAAAGACCTACTTTATGGTTTGTAAGAGTTGATTTGTTTGTATGTTTGTGGATTGATAAATGAACCACTTGAGATTGTTAGAAAGCAAATGGGTTCTCCACCTCCTCGTTCTTTGCATTCACAGTAAAGGTAAGTACATTTACAAAGAAATGAGAGTAACAACTAGAGCAATATACTAACTATTTATGTGTCACCACTTAGATTATACCCGGCAAGATTTGCTGCTCTTATGATAGTGAACATTTAGAGAGAAATTTAGGAAGAACAAGTATGAATGTTATATTCGGCTCTGCCAAATCATTAATACTCAATTTGGAAATAATGGGAATATTACTCACCATGCCTCATTCCAAATTATGTAGTAATGGGAATATTACTCACCATGCCTCATTCCAAATTATGTAGTATTACTTTTCTAATATTTAATAAATTACAATTTAATTCAATTTAATGAGTTTCCTGTATTTCCTGTACAGTTTCAGAGTTATTTGATACTAAAAACTTTGATTGTAAGGGAGATAGCACTCTCCTCTGTCCTATCCAAAGTTTTGTTAGATTATAATATTTTGCTATTATGATTTTTCACCTGCCAAATTAGCTTTAAAAGTTTCAGAAATATGCGATATTAAAAATTTCCTTTGCCAGGGGCTGCTTCTCCCCTGTGCCCTATCTGTTTATTTTTAAGTCTACAATTATATGTTGTCAAAACTCTATTCATGTAACAACTTTCGTGAGATTTCCTGTTTTATATAGACATGAGATATTAAAAGTTTCGTTTGTAAAAAGGATACTATTCCCCAATGCCCTATCCAAAAGCTTTATAACGCGTAACATATTTCACTTAAAACAATATCAGCATAAAAATCTATTAAGCTGTTTAGTCATAAAATTTGTTCATTTTTTTAATTTTAGGAGTTTGTCTCAGATATCGGCCTTTAACTTTTTTCTACTGAAACGATTTTACCAGTTTTTAATAGAAAACTTCTTAGGACAATAGCAAATACTTAGACCAGATTGGGCCCGCAATGACTTAATTTTTTTCGACTTGAACATCTATATCCAACATGGATGATTTATGATAACTTTTTCTTTTCATTTAAAATGTCTCAAATGGTTCATAATAAAGATTTCGAAAATAATTTTACTTACATACAAATTGTTCAAACTATATTCTGTACATACCTGAAAAGAGAAAAAATATTTTAATTTAATTAGTTTAATAAAGCTTTTGAATCTATAAGGAAAACTATATTCTTCCCTAAAATTGAAAATGTTATTGATATATTAATTCAAAGCAATGTCAGTCAAAAAGTTTTTTCCAAATATCACATACACATTTCACTTTTTATACCCTCCATCACCATATGCGGTGAAGAGAGTATGTCATTCCGTGTGTAACGCTAAGAAGGAATCATCACGGACCCAATATATATTCTTGCATCAAATCAACATCTGAGTCGATTTGGGCAGGTCCGTCTATTAATAAAAATACACAATAATTGGCAGAGCTCAATGAAATTTGGCCTGAATATTTGTTATAGTCCTTTCTAAAATCAGCATAATCGGTTTAGTATATTAAAAGATATAGATCGATATCTGAAGGCAACCTCTAAGTTTTAGCGAAGAATTTTCTTAAAATTTGTCAATTAGAAAACCACAAATTGTAATAAGATTTTGGTATAATAAAGAGATCCAAAAACTATAAAAATCGGTTCAGTAGAATAAAAGTGATAACCTATTTTATGACTCATTAAGTGTTCCTGGATTAATAAAAACGGTTACATTTCAAATAGGTTTTTGAGTGTATGTGTGAGTGTGTATGTACAAAACATTACCCATTGTGGTGGAGGGTATTGAATATTCGGCATAGCCAAATACAGCATTCTTGTAAATATATTTAATTATTTAAATTTAAAATCGGTATAAACCTGTCAAAATTGCTTTTTTTGTTTTGACAGCTTACGTTTCGATATGTTCGTGTTCATGCATTCAATCACAAATTAGAAATCGCAATTAAACTCAACAACAATTTTAGCATTTACGATTATTTACAAATATCAGCGGAAAAATGTTTAATTGTTAGTTCATTTACAAGTTGGAAAATGACAGAGAAATCGGAAAAAGTATTTTTACAGTTTTTTTTTTGTAAAAGTATTACAACTAAACTTTTACAAAAATAATCAAATGAAAAGTACTTTAGTTAAACTGTTTTGCATTTATAACGAAATCGAAATATTGGCAACTTTTTAAAATCACTTTTCGATTACGCCTAATAATTCATAACATCTATAATTCTTCAAAATCAAGTCTTCGGAAATGTGAATTTTATTCAGATTTAAGAACGATTTAAATTTTTTAAATAAGTAAAATCATTTTAGAATCACGGAACAGCTACAAAATTTTCCGAATTATGTATGTTTAAAAATAGTTCATTGTATATGAAAAGTTTCATACAATTTTATAAATAATATATTTAAAACTAAATATTTAAACTAAAATTCAAATATATTAAAAACTTTTTATAAAATTTTTAATATAATTTTTCTCTTGTTAATATTTTTGCACTCATTTCAAAACTGCGTCCACACAGTTGTTTACTAAAGAAGTATGACTGCCAAATTCCTCTATGCCGAATCTTCAATTCCCTTCGCCACAAATTTATGTAAGTAAATGCGTATGTTTTGTACATACACACGCTCACATACACTCACGAAGTTATATAACAACCGTTTTTCTTAAATATAACAGGGAAGATTTAATGAGTCATAGAATTAGTTATATATTTCGCTATACCTTGTTTCTACTGTACCGATAAAAATTGCTCTTTTTCTGCATCAAAATTTTGTCCATACAAGAGGTTCAAAATATCGAAAAATGTGTTTTGCTTGTAACTCGGAAACTAATGCACCGATTACTGTGATGTTTTCAACTCTAAAATTCTTGCAATTATTTCCGATCTGCTAGTACAAAAATTATGTCGCTAACTCGATTTTTAACATTTTTGGAATGATAATGAGGTTCATACAACTTTATAGTACACCAAAATCTCATTTAAATTTGTTTTTTTTTTTCAAATTCTTCGCTGAAATTTAGATGTTACCTTAGATATCGGTCTATATTCTTTGAAATACTGAACCGATTTTGTTTATTTTAAATGGGAAATTTCTCTGGATTATAAAAAAATCCTCAGGCCAAATTTCATTGATCGGTGTCAATTATTGTGAATATGAACGTTTCAACAAAAGGCAGATAGCCGAACATAACCAAATCGACTCAGTTATTGATTTGATGCAAAAATATATATACATTGTGAGGTCTGAGATGATTCCTTCTTAGAATTACACATGGCATGACAAAGTTAATAAACCCTTTTCACAAATTGTGGTGATAGAGGGTATAAAAACATGAAACGACCATTCAGAATTATTTAAAGAAAAAAACTTCCACATGAAGTCATTTCTTTTGCTGAATACTTCTTATATTTATTCATGGAACACAGTGGTAACATTAAAAATATTCTAATTTCTAAACACCAGACAGTAATAGTAGAGGTGCAGATTTGTACTTGCAGGTTATGAACATAATGGTAGCCGGTCCGCATGATCCCAAATTTTGATATCTCGAAACATAAAAAACATTTAAAACTATCGAGATTCGTTATATCAGAACAGATTTAAAATTTTAATTTTGCATTTTGACCGATCTTGGCAAAGTTTTCAAACTATAGCTGATGCAACTTATAATTTTTGTCAACGTATTGAATTTCATTGAAATAGAACTTTAATTTTTAATATGGTTTATGGAACGATATAAAAATCTGAATACGCCCGATATAAGTTCATATACTTTTGAAAAAGGAAAACAGATCTCATCATTTGTTTATAGAGGCCACAGACTGAGAACACAAATCTTATTTAACTTATCATAGCGCATGTCAAAAGCGTTTGCAATCGTGATGTGTACTAGATTTCATTAATATATAAAGTTGTAATTTTAAATTCTCCGGATTTGTAGAAGGATCTTTATTGGATTCCATTGAGCAGCAAAATAATGCACTTTGTGAATTTTTTGTATAATAATCAGTCAAATGTATCTACAATCGATTAACATTTTATGTAAATTAGGCAATTTAGGACTACAGGACATTTTATAAACAACCGTGCAGTTTCTTGCCCAATTCATTCTGCGTAATAGTGCGTCATACACTGAGATCAATGGTGTTTAAAGAAATTTTGATTTACTCCTTTACCAGGTTCAATTTAATTGCGGAATACTTTGTAAAAAGAATCAGATGTAGATAACTTACAACTTCAAGCTATTTGTTTGAACCGATGAGACATAATATTTATATAGTAAAAATTTGACCCGGCAGAAATAATTCAGTATTCACTATACCCCATTATACAAAGAGAACTCTCAACGTAAGCCATTCAAGATGTTTTTAAAGATTAAAGATTTAATTAAAAACCTCCCCCTTCTATTGGAAGTCATGATGGTTGAGGGTTTAAAAAAATTTATTCAAATCGGAATAAAAAGTAACCATTCTATATAGTAATTTTATTTCAAATTATTATATCTAATGAAAAATCATAACTCAAGTTTTAATATTAATCGGATTCATGACACTATGAGACAAATACAGTAGAAATTAAAAATGGGCGAATAGGCTCAGGTGAAGAGGTTGTCTTCATTATCTCAATTACTTGCTTATAAAGAAAGAAATCACTGGAAAAATATAAAACGGTAGCGGCAGCCACTTTATAATTACAGCGATGATGTTAAAACTAATTATTTAATATCGGATTTCATAAGAAAATATATATTGATGAAATATAGTGCATTACACTCACATTTACCCAAAATTAAGGTGTCATAAAATTAGTTATATTTTTGATTTAAACCATTTTATACTGAACCGATTTTTATCATTATTGGAATTATAATGTTATTTGTAATAATTTTAATATGAAGATTTATAATTGCAACATCTATGAAAGTTTTTTACCTGAACTTACTTCAGTTATCGGTCTACATATGTAATATACTGATCCATTTTTTATCTTATTTTAAATAGTAAAATTCTAAAGGCAATAACAAATAATCGGGTTAAGTTACACTGATCTCTGGCAATTATTGTGGATGAGAGTGTGCAAATCACAAACTGACGGATAAAGCTACAACTACAGAGTTTTTGATTTAATGGGGTCATAGACGATTCCTTCCTAGACTTACACACGGAATAAAAAAGTTAATATAACCCCTTGCAACACTTGTGGTAGTAAAAGGTATAAATAGAAATTATGGAATTATGGATGAAATTATAGTATTTTTTCGAATTTTTTGAATCTCATATACCTGAATATATATAATCTAAAAAACTATACGTTCAAACTTCGATATCTTCTTAGTAGTAAAATGTACTTAATTGGCAAACTTTGAAAACGACCTAAAATAATGATGTTAAAAATTTATTTATACTTATTTTTTATTAAAAAAATTCTCTTAAATCGCTCCACTGTTCAGTGCACTCTTTGACTCTTGTGCTCTAGTTATTTTATATTCATTTATATAGCGTTTTTTATCATTCTTCAATATCATAAAACTTTAATATTCGATTTGTTTGTTAACATGTGTTCAGTTCAATACACTTGTTTCCAAAAAAAGTTATTTCAGTTGATATTTAAAGAATAAAGAAACTAAAAGTCTTTAAATATTTATTTAAAATTGTTAAAGTTATAAAAGTGCAATAATAAATAGAAAATTTAACATGGGATTTGATAAAAAATATCACCACCAAGTGATATTTTCGGCACGGCCGAATTTTTTAATCCCTTCTTCTACCCTGCTTATATGGAATTCTTTTTAAACAATAAACTTAAAATTTTACGTGATGTCCTTATATATAGTCCCTATAAATAGTATTTCATAATTTCATCACATGTAGAAGAAGGCGAAAAGGAGACAGCCCTTTTATAAGTCAACACAGATTCTTTAGAGCACTCAATACGCATGCAAAATTTATCAGATCACGAGTAGTTTCCGATCTGCTTGTACAAAAATTATGTCCCTAACTCGAATAGAACGCTGAACGAGTCGAAAACTTTATTTTGCCTTACATTCCAACAACAACCACAAGGAAAATAAAGAATTGTTAATATCTCGCTTATTTATGAACCGATTTGAAAATTTAAAAAGACCAAAATTCGAGAAAAAAATTTCTGCATGACAGCTTGGTCCGTGGCTGCCCCAAGAGCGTCAGAATAAGTTTTGGCCCATATCTCAGAAACTAATGGCCCAATCGAGTTTATGTCTTCAAATGAAAAATCCACAAAAAAGTATTTTTGAACCATTAGTAAAACAATTAAATTTCTAGCATTAATAGAATGGCTGAAGTCTCAAAAAAAATCATTATTTTAAAAGTTGTTATTGTTTTCTTATAGTTACAAACAACAACAATCACGTGATACAAAATTTAAAAAGAAAGAATCTACCATATCTCGGTGGTTATTGAACCGATTTTGAAAAATGAAAAAGATTAAATTCGGGAAATTTTTTTGTAATCAATCAGTGCCATAATCAAGTCCATAGATCTCATAGGGGGTTCAAAATATACGAAAATATGTTTTTGCCTATAAACCAGGTACTAATGGTCCGATTCATTTCACGTCTACATCGCATAAGTCTTTAACTTCTGTAGATTCTTTAAAAAATAGAAAAAAATCCCGACAAAAGTTTGAGGTACCTTTCCAATCGTTTGATATACATATCATATAGTTCGGCTTCATAAACTTTATTTCAACCGGCACATGAGCGGACAAAGGGACATTACTCAATCAATTTTTTTTTCATACCGATCCATAATATATATACTCTTAGGGGTCTAAGTCGAAATTTGTGGAAATTACAAACGGAATGACAAACTTATGTATAACTTTATGACCCAGTCAGGTGAAGGGCATAAAAATGGCGTATTTATTATTGTATAACTTATAAACATTCATTCGAGACCAAAAATAAATAGAAAAAATAAACTAAAAAGAAGTAAGATAAGAAAAAAATAATCATAAATAAAGAATAATATTATTGTTGTTATTGTAGTGTTGTTTTTGGTGTCGTGTGATTTTACAACCTACCTCACATTCAATTTTATTGAGTCAAATATGTTTTTTTTTCATACTCACCACCACCAGAAGTGGTGAAGAAGGTATATTAACTTTGTCATTTCATATGTAACGCTAAGAATCAATCGTGTCAGATCCCATAATTTACATATATTTTTGCATCAAATCAAAATCTTATTCGATTTACCTATGACCGTCTGTCCATCCGTCCGTCCGTTCGTCTGTCTATTGTTGCCACGTTCAAATCCACAATAATTGACAGAACTCAATGAAATTTGGCCTGCGGTATTGTTGTAGTCGTAAGAAGTTTTCTATTGAAAAACAGCAAAATCAGTTTGGAATATATTAAAAGATATAGACCGATATCTGAGTAAACCTCTAAGTTCAAGTGAAGATTTTTTGTAAAAATGTCAGCTATAAATCCACAAACTAAACTAAAATTTAGCCATAATTTTATATACTTTATTAACATTCCAAAAATTATCAAAATCGGTTCAGTATGAGTGTATGTGTGAGTCTGTCTATACGAAACATATTGTATTTATATCACGCATATTTGTGGTGGAGGGTATTTAAGATTCGGTATAGCCGAATACCTAATTCATATTTGCTTATTTTGAATTGATGTAGGCAGGGCGCCATTATAAAAATAGTTGGTAAATTATAAATTACACTAACAAAAATATGTAAATTTTTCTATATTTAAAATATGTAAATAAATTTATTTGAGGTTTAAATAATAATTTTTTAGAATTTATTTAATTTTAAATTAGTAAAAATGTTTGAAAAATTTTGCAAATTAATACTGAGTTGCCAAGTACTTGAACTTTAATTATTGTTTTTTACTGTAAAATCATTAGCTGCTTAAAGTTATAACACTTCAACTAAATTCTCATTAAATAAACTATTTTTTGATTTGATTTTAATTTAAAATATTTAATTTGTAATGAAATAATAATGACATGTAACTTGGAACAACTGCCCGATTTCAACGAAATTTCTGTCAGATGTAAAACACTTGACAGGTTCGGATCTAAAGAATCCTGAAGTTGAACATTTCGATTATTTGAAATATTTTACATGAAGATTTCGGAGGTGTTTTCCAATTGATTTGAAGAAGCACAATGTTTCTAATTGGTTCCAGAGTCGGGAAGTGGATCTGCAAATTTGATCACCTCGGGTATGAGGATTTTTTTAAAAATCGCCAAAATTTTTATTATGATTTGATTAAGAAAAGATAACTATTACAGTTTAAGAGATATTTTAGAAATTTCACTCAGATGTAAAACACTTATCAATGTCATGACAGATTCGGATCTCAAAAATTCTCAATTTGGACTTTTCAAATATTTAAAATATTTCACTTGAACATATATGAGAGATATCTTTTAAAGTCTAAGCGATATTTATAACAAAGTGAAATTTTGATCCATTTTTGAACAGTTTTTTAAACTGTCAATATTTGCGTAAAAAATCTAAAATATTTTCTCTATTCTGTTAATAAGAAGAACGATATACGATATATGTGGATTCAATAAAAATTATATAATTTTGAAAAAGAAATTGAAAAAAATGGAAATTTTTTTCTGATTTCCTTCAAAATCAACTTTATCCTGCTGAACTATACGATTTGAAGTAAATCTGTGGATATTAGAGGAAACAATTTTCCCGCTAGACCTATCGGAATTTCAATTATTTTTCTTTAATTTTTTGAGGAGGAAAAAATGTCAAAGCTAAAATCGTCAAAAAAGTACCTCGATAATGAGCCAAACCTCTTATAACGGTAGGGGAGCAATTTACTGAAAAAGTGAATATTTTAAACAAGTCTTCTCCAGATTGAATTTTTTAATATGAAAGACTGAGAATCTTTTAATAGTTCTACATTTAGGACAACCGACAGGTTCAAGCATTATGGAGAAGTTTAGCACCCAAAAGCAGAATATTTCGTAAGAACTTACAGTACAAAAAATTAGAATCTGATACAAATAACTTTTTTATTTTATTTCTCCTTAAAGAGCTCAATGTGGCCTCATTAGAACAGATGTATTTAAAATGAACATGGATGCCTTTAATGCCTAATCCCACACGATGTCCCAAACACCGGTTGTATACAATGCACAAACCAATGCTCCTATAACCGAATTTAAAGATTTTACATTGTCTTATGAAATTGTCTCCTATCACACTATTCGTGATTTCTGCTGAAATACAGTACATTAGATGCGTAACCTTTTCTCAGTGATTTTAAATTAAATCAAAGCAAACAGAAGGGCCTTCTCAATAATCAATTCTTTATAACAACACCCAATAATTCCTGCATTATCAAAGGTATTCCTTCTCGCGCTATCTCACTTAAGTCTCTGTTGAAATAACGGAGGTTCATCTTATCTGTACCTCTCTTATTTCAACAATTAGAACTTAATAGAAAGCCTATGGTCCAAGGAGGGAATTATCTCCAAGAACACTATGATAAAAAAGCTTTGGATTAGTTCCGAATTAACAAGTTTTGGCCAAGATTGTTAAATTGTTCTATTTATGTGTAGCTAAAGCCAGTGTTGTCTGGGGTTCTTAAGAGTATCGAAAAAGAAAACATTATAATACAGACAATTAGTGACAAATTTCAGAAGCTAAAAGCAGTCACTTCAAAACTTTTGCTTGTGTAGTTCATTTAAGATTCCACACATCTAATTATATATCATTCCGACTTGTTTTAATGCAATAATTAATTATTTTGTCATAAATACAATTTTATTTAATTTTCCTCAATTAAAATCGTAGCAGCAATATAATTAAATTTCTCACTATTAAACTCAAATTAAGGTTAATTTATTTTTGAAAAATCATTTAATGCTTTTTTTTAGTTAAAGTTATCTTCCATTAAAATTCAAATAACAAAATTATAAAAATATATATTTTTATAAATAATTATATTAATTTGTTTATAAATTTGTTATTGTTATTGTTATAGTTATTTTTTGTATTATCATTTGACAAATGAGTTATTTACATTAATTACTGTCACATTCTCTACTATTGCTGACACTGTCACATTTTATTACTGCATGCAATTACTGATGTGAACTGATGGTTTTGTTGTTGTTACTTTTTTAGCTCGAGTCATCCAAAGTAAAATTGCATTTTTTATCTTAAATCCATAAATAACTGAGTTGGGAACACGAGTAATGAAAAACAAAGAAGTACAATGATGAAAATGTATGATGATAAAATAAAAATCATTTAGAAGGTTAAAATGCTTTTATTTACATTTTTCAGGAACGAATTTTATTTACTTTATATAAATATGAAAGTTTCCGACAGTACAACAAGATGCATTGGGTGAACTTGATCATCTTTTAGTTACTGCAATTAACGGTGCCACGACGTAATTAGAGTTTATCTCGAATCGTTGGCAAAGAACATATCATATTCGAGGGCTTATTCGTTAATTAGGATCTATTTTTCGTTTGATATATACACGAAGGAAAAGTAACTAGAATTTTAATTTACAGGAAGAACATACATTATTTTTTTTACTCGGAGATTTCTGTAAATGGTAATACCATGGCACATTTAACGGCTTATTTCCGTAAACGAGGACTGTTCACTAATTTTTCATTTGATTAATTGTCGGCAACAGTAACGCAAAACATCAAAAAATATGGATTTATTATTCGAATGGATGCTAAATTCTATTCAATTCATCTGCATTAACTTTGTCGGGATTACCAGAATGATTCCATGCCCAGATTAAATCCAAGTTTGAATGTTTCATCATCTCATTAAGAGATTTCGAATATAAAAGAGATACACGAAATATAGCTTAACGCTGCTCGAATTTCAGTGCAAAGTCGAATGTTTCCATAAGCTATCCTATAGTAGCTAAGTCATCTAGCAGCTCTACTTATGAAAGCAAGCTTCGCAAGAGAAAAAATAGAGAATCCGATGCCCTACTGGTTCCTACTGGAACTACCTGCATAATCTTCTAGATTGACATAAGATTCACCTCTAGTCACAACGGCTGGATATGCTTTATCCAGGAGTAAGTACACAATAACCAATGTTGTTGTGAGACTCACCTTTATTTCCCAAAATAAACCCAGATTAACTCCAAGAATGTTTCGCCAGCTCGTTAAGAAATTTCTGGCATTCACGAACCGATTCGAATGTGGAAGAGACAAACAAAAGAGATCTTAACAGTGATAGGCTTTTAAATGTATCAGTAGGCTATGCTATAGTACCTATGCCACCAAGCAAATCTACTTATGGAAACATGCTTCCCAAGAGAAGAAATAGAGAAGCTAATACCTACACCAATTCGTGATTTGGAACTATCCGCATAACCTTCGAGTATATCTTCTACTATGACAAAATATTCACCACTAGTCATGACGCTATCAACCATATCCAGAAAAGGGATAAGTACACAATAACCAATGTTGTTGTGAGAGTCGCCTATATCCCCCAAAACAAACAAATCACATGAATAGCGGTTCGCTAAAACGAAAATAATTTTACTTTTAAATGTCTTATATCCAGAACTTCTTAAGGGAACGAAATGGCACTAAATAGTCTTGTTTTCAATTGGTTAGATTACTTAAAATTGGCATAGTACTGAACTTATTCTAGCAAATATTTCAACATGTTTGATCCTGTGAAACAGTACACTACAGTATTTTCTTTGCGTTGGGAATATACTGAACCGATTTTATTGATTTTATAACCTGACAACAGTGGCTATGTTCTTGGCCATCCAATCAACTGAAAATCAATTTGAAAATAAGAGATGAAGGCATTTATAGAAGACTAATTCTCCATCTAAAAGGTAGTGTTCAAGTGGCAAATACCATTCACATTGCATAGATTTTAAAAATGAATGAATGAATGAATTTAAATTTATTTAATCTTTTTTAATTTATTTCATTAGACAGAAATAAAAAAATATCATTATAAATTAACCCTTGAACTTGTATAAATTCCAAAATAATTCTTACAATGTCATTATCAGACTGCAGACATCATAGTTGTACTCTCTCATCCAAAGTATTTTTATAAAGAATATTTGTAGTTCAAATAAAATTTATTACATTTACTAAATTAAGTTGCGTAGTTTTATTCAGATACTTTTGTCAACTACTTAAACTAAAATAATAAATATCAAATGACAGTAACTAATTATATTTTGAGAAGCATTTTCAGTACTTTTTAAAAATTGATATCAATTCAGGGAACTAATATCCAAAAGATATTTAGTTAAATCTCTAATGAAAATTATATCTCTGAAATATTAATTTTATTCAATAAGAATATTTATCTGAATTTATATCTCAATCTATAGATATTATCCTTCCTATTTTATGGAACAAAAACAAACTAATAATTTATATTCGTATACACATTTATTTTAACTCAAAAAGGGTATTTTTATATTAAAATAAGGAGTGGGATCGAAAAATTCTCAACACACGTTTTTTCATTTAAATTATTTGTTTTCTTTTTTAATCCTAAAAACCTTTTACCTTTGTAAAACATGTCAATTATTATGTTTAATATCAAACAAATGAATATATTGTTAATCTGATTAAAATGGGTCACCAGAAAAATGTCCCTGCAAAAATTATTTAACTTTTTAAACAAAATCCAACTTGGTCCTACAAAAAGCTGGCAAAGCATTCAACTCTCTACCATCAAACTACTTCCAATGCTATTAAACAGTACCGGCAGAACTTGTCCGTTGATAAAAACCTGCTTCAGGTAGAAGGAATGATGTTTCTAAAGCCAAGAAATAGGAAGCATTTTCTCCTAACACTATTCCGTAGGAAAACAGGGTATTGCTCCGATCATTTGATACGAAAAGTTAAAGTCAATGCGGAATTGAAGCCAAAAAGAGAGCTCGGAAATTGAAGTCAAGTTTTTCAATAAAAATATTCTTGCTGCATAATAATAAAGAGACATATATACTGGCAGATTTTTCGCTACTTCCTGAGCAAGCTGATACTCGAGGGGATGTTGAAGAAAAGTTTAGAATCCTAAACAGTCCGTATTTCCCAAAAAGTTCCGGGTATAGCAATTAATATGCAGTTGCGGCAATAGAACCCAATCAATTGCAACAGGATATCCAAAATTTGCATTAAGGAAAAAACTGCTCTCATTCATAAGAGTTCATAATGTCTACCCTTTTTGGTCTAACTTGGCACCGTGTCACTATGGCAACCAAGAGAGTCAAAACCTGCAAACTACCGGAGCTAATGCCAGTGGAGAAATATTGGGCTCTTGCTAAAAGAGAATTGAAAAGCACAAAAAATGAGTGGAAAATTTTAAACGGATATAGATTTCGAGAAAATTACATTTATAAGTTTAAAGGCTTCGTTTTATTAGCATATATGTATGTTAAGAATTTTTCGATTTCTTCCCTTAATACGTATTAACAAATATAAATATAATGGAATGCAATAAGGGATGTTTGTCCGTAAATATATTTTGTAATATACATTATATTTAGAATTTATTGTCAATATCTACAGTTGTTAACTGTTAACTATTAATGTCAATATATTGTTTGCAACAACTATTTATTGTAGCCCCAAAAAATATATTGTTAAAATCTGTATCTGTGCGCTAATTATTGTTTTGACGACAAATAAACTGAAATGGCAACGCAATTAATCTGCTAATTTTTATTAGAATTTAGATAAAAATTCTATATTTAGAATACGGAAATACTTTTGATATTGTTTTGTAGTAGTTGACATACTGATAGGGAAAATTGTTTACGATTTAGGGTTGCTCAATTACAGACAACTACAGCAAATTGCAGTCCGATGATCTGACAGTTCGTCACGCATAGTTTAGCGCTTAATAAAGGACTTTAGTAAAACATTTTTTTCAAAGGATTTAATAACTTAAAACTTGCGTGGAAGCTAAATTAAAAAGGATGACAATTCAATGTGCGAATTGCCATGGAATAAATCATTATATAGAACCACAATCATGAAAACCCACCTCTGGTATTCATTCGGTCCTTATACGTAAGCTATTATAGAATGTAAAATACGCCAAATACACTTACGCCAAGTCTAATATTTTTATTGCTGAGTCCCAATTTCAGAAAATTGTGTTGCAAATTGCAACCTTTAGTAATCGCCGATTTTGGAGTGTATCAAAATTATTCAGATTTTACAGTATAAGTCTTTTCCTAATAATTCGATTTCGATTATTTTTGGTATGATAATGGAGTACGTATAAGTTATGTTATGAATAAATTTAATATTCAGACAAATTAGAAATTGGATTGTTCCAGGAATCGATCTATACATTTTTTCATATTGGGCCCATATATAGAAGTTTTAAGTAAGAAACTGTTTAGGACAATAAAAAACAAACTGGTTATTTAATTCGTTTGTAACAGACAAATCAACTCAGACTTTGATCTGGTGCAAAAATGTATAAATTAAAGAGTCTTAGAAAATTCCTCCTTGCCGTTACACATGGAACAATAAAGTGCTTCACCACTTATAGTGGGAGTGAGTACAAAAAGTATACAGTTTTGGAAACTTTGAGTTCTTAATCATAAATCTCAATTTTGGTATTTTTATTTCAATTATTGGAAATCGCTGTATATAGACACGCATTAAGGCAGTTTCAACGAAGATTGCTCTAAAAATGATTTTACATGTCCTCTATAATACAAAGATGGAATGAAAGTATTCAAAATATTAAATCTCAGTTATCGATTATGGTCATATTAAATTTTCTGGTTTAACAAAATCTCAGATGGGAAATATTTTTAAATTAATCAGATAAAAATATCTGATTAATTTAATCACAATCGGTTAAATTGTAGGAAAATTTCAGCCAAGTGGATCTGTAAAAAATGTGAAAAAATCTGAGCATACTCGTCCAGTTCCTTCATTGGAAAACATTGATTTTGTTTGCAATAAACATTGATTTGTCGTCATGACCCGCAATTCAACGACTTATGAATATCATCTTTTAAAGATCAGAAATTTCGTTTTGTTTCCAAGAAATGGACTAAACAAATATATAAAAAATATTTCACATAAAATTTATCTAAATATTTTACCTTGTTAAATTAATTTGAAACCCTAGTTCTCTATTTTTATATATGCGACCTTGGATACACATACGATTATAAACAAACCGTCTAACAGACTAATAGTGGAAATCTAACAATTTATGTAGGACCTAAAGGATATATCTCTGATCCTAAGGCTTTAAATTTCTTAAACTGATCTTCAGTATCTCAAAAAATAAATTAAGTCCAAAGGAATTTTCATAGAGATTCTAAGGGTATCATTTGAAGGTTTTACCAAATTTCCTAAGCCTTTTGATTTATTTTAGGAAACGTTATAATCTAGAACAAAAAAATTATAAAATATTTTAGAACGATTTCAGAATGGCTCCAAAAGGGTGTTTTGCGATATCTATTGAAAAGTGCTGCTATATAGGAACATCATTTTAAGGATCTTGGAACTATTATATAATAATGATCTAAGAAGTTGACAAAGAAAACTGATATTTGATTAATATGTTCAATATGTTTTTCTTCCTTTTCAGCGCACTTTACTCTGTATACAAAAATAAACCTTCCTAACGGTAAAACAACTAAATAGTAATTCAAATTAGTTCCGGATTAACTGCTATTTTAATAAAAAACCTCAATATTAATCGATTTATTTATTGACTTATTAAAACTCTCGTAAAACTAAAAAGTTTGCAAATAAATTCATTTACCAAAATATGATCAAAGAAAGTTTTATAGCAAAAATTTGTATAATAAATAGAATAATTATTTTAAACGTTATATTTCCTTCATACTTTGTTTTCTATTGTAGTTTTTGTTTTGTTTTTGTTTTTTAAATACTTTTTCCCATAAATTTGGCAAAAATAATTCTTTATAGTTTTTGATAGTCTAAACGTGTGTATATTTATGAGTTTTTTTCTTTTATAATTTTTTTTCGTACAATTGTTGTGACACTTTTTTGTATGCTACTGCCAATTTAAGAACGTACATACATATATACGTACGTTATTATAAATATTTATATATATAATTTTTTTTTGTTCGATACAACCAAAATGTTATAATAACAAAACACAACCAATAAAGAAATACAAGCGACAACTCACTGCTAAAATAGACCTTGAACTTTTCGGTGTAAAAATTATAGATGTCGACATTTGAGTACAAGAACTTGTACACTTTTAATAGCAACGAAAAATGTATGACTTTTTTTGCAAGAATTTTTAACCCTTTAAGTGTGTAAAATAATTTATAGACGGTGATTTAAATGTCAAATATTGGGTTATATAAAAAGTTCTGGAAAATTTTTGTTCACTAAAAACAGGCGTTTGTTTGTCCACTATAATTTGAAATTTTTTTATTTCAGAATATGACAGGACCGATCCTTTTGTTTAGTATAAAACTTAAAAATACAAAGTACTATCGCAGTAAAAATACTTTTAAAGTTTTATTCCCCTTAAATAGATTTTCGAAAGTGTATCTATTTGTGGTCCGATATCTTCATATCGATGTAATTTATAAGTCTAAATCTCTTGTCCGAAAAATACATCTGTATCAAAATTCATCGATATATAAACTGAAATTGTCACAACGTTACATGGACAGATAACCGGCCAGTAAGATGGAAGGAAATATATCGTTAAATCGACTCTGATACTGATATTAAGTCGATCAATAGAATTTAAGGTAGTGCTTTTCTTAATTCTGGACAAACACAAAATACACCATCCTCACATGTTTTGAGCTTTAAGTACCTGTGAATGCTGTTGTATTCGTTTCTAGGAACATATTTATATATTCCGCTGGTTGTCCTGTATAAAATATTCACCCGCATAATGAAATGTTACAATTCGTTAAGCACGATCGACACATTCCATATCAAATGATGTCTCTGCAATGTCATTTAATTCCAACATGAAGAACAATAAAAAGTAAAAAAATTACAAAAGAAACAACATTAATTTTTCAAAACTCTTCCTAGTGCTTTTCTCACAAACATGACAAATAAAAATTTAAATTATATAAAGGATGAATCCAGCTCTGTTGGATTAATAACTGAAAATGTGTAATAAACTTGACAATCGTTTGGGTCGTTACCATTCTGCAAGTAATGCCAGTTTGGTAGATCCTGCGTTATGTATAAGGAACTTCAGTTGGATTAATAACTGAAGTAGTGGAAGAAATTCAACAACCGGTTGAGTCGTTCCTGTTCCACAAGTGACTCTATGGTATATAATTTTTCCATAAATAAAAAATATTATTCCAATGTTTATACTTTTCTTCAACTTTTATTTCTGCTGTTAACTTCTCCTTAATTTGTATTCCCAAATTCAGCGACAGGACTTAAAAATAAAGATATTTCGCTTGCTCTTTACTTTTAACCACAATACTCAATGTAACAGATCCCTTTTTGAAGCTAAAAATTTTGAATGAAATATAAAAAATAATCTTAATTCTTAAAAAAGAGCAAAAGAGAAAGATTATCAATCCCAAACTATAGGACAAAATTGCCTAAACAATTTCATTATAAATTGTAAATAAAGAAAAGAATAGTCAAAATTAGATTAATCGAAATTGCCTAATAGATCTTATGCCGTAATGATTTCATTTGTTTCCGATTCGATGTTACGATTTTTAAGGCCGCCTTTGGCAATCTTTCACAGTCCTCTTCTATGTATTCTTCTACATATTGCTGGTAAGTGATTTGGAGACCTTTATACCACTTAGCAATTTATGTTCGATTATAATCACTACAACAGAGGAATTAAAAAGGCAATTCCATTACTTTCGGTTTGGTTTACAGTCAAAAATTATATTTCATTTTCTACGATAACTAAACTTGTATTTACCTTCTTTCTCTAGGTACTGAAGAGTGTTGCCATCGACTTCTTCGGTGAATGTTCAAAGTTGCATGCAAAGAAGAAACTTAAAAAAATTGGACTCATTCCCACGACAGCCAGTTCATCGTTTATTTCCAAGTCGGAGAAAATATGATGGTGAAATAATTCACAAACACAGAAGTATAAATTAATTAAATAAGTCAAGTGAGAATGCTATATTCGGCTACGCCGAATTTTCAAAACCCTTCACCACAAAAGCGTTAGATTTAAATATGTTATGGATCGAATATACGCACTCACGCATACACTCAAAAAATATAAAATATATAAACGTTTTTTTTTAGATACTAAACAGGACACTTAATGAGTCATAAAATAAGTTATAACTATTTTCTACTGAACCGATTTTGTTATTTTTTTTGAACGGTAATAAAGTTTTTCGCTTGAAATTAGATGTTGCTTCAGATATAAGTCTAGACTGAGCTGATTTTGCTGACTCACATTTTGATTTAATGCAGGAATATACACTTTATGGGAACTGAGATGATTCCTTCTTGGCGTTCCACACGGAATTACAACACCACTTGTGGTGTTGGAGGGTATAATAAAGAAAATTTTAATAAAAATTTTTATAAAACACAGACACTTTCTTTATAACCCAATAACTTAAAAACTAATGAAGACAATGAATAGACATAATTCATTCTGTTATTGTTTTAGTTGTCCTTCTTTTTCATTAAAAAATTTTAATTTAATTTTGCCCCATTTTGTCTTGATTTAATAGGCCAAGAAAATTAAATATTTTAATTAAAAAAAATATATTTTTTTTTAAATTTAAATTCATTTTAATTTAATTTGAAAAACTGTTTATAATATATAAATTATATATTTTGTTGCAGTTTTGAAAAAAATGAATTTTTATAAAAATCATAAATTTATTATAAATATTATAGACGATCTACATTATTGAATCAAGAACAAATTTATTTATTTTCTTTCCACATTTGAATGACAACACAAGTGGCCACAGATTTAAAATTTTAAATATTTAATATTTTTTTTCTAATTTATTATTGCATTTTTTGTTTGTTTTTTTTTTTGCCAGAGAATAATAAAAAATCATTTTATATACATATATACATGTATACATATTATTTATTCAATATAAATGCTTCAATATTTGTTTATTTAAGGATTTGAAAGCAGAAAAAGCAACAATGATTAAATTGATAATCATACCCTACACCAACGTCGGTATTTTGCGTTTGTGCTAATATTTGTAACATAGAGAAAAAATGGTGCAACACCCACCTTTACGTATACCTCTAAGCTCAGAATCACTTTCTATGTCCGTCTGTCTGTAAATATTTTAAACACACTACAGGTCCAAAGAACTATTGAAATTCGCTGCAATAGTTCAGATAGCTACTATACAAATGTCCTTCCGTTATAGGTATTTAAGGTCACAGAAGTCCTAAATATAAAGCAATCAGAAAAGCAAACTATACGTTCATAAGTTTTTACTTTTTGTATTTCAAGAAAAAAAATCCTGAAAATAACACGTAATTGTTGTAACAGCTGTAAAACATATTTGTTAGTTATGTTGATTCGTCATTTGGTTTAAATCCCGGCCAACCTCTATAGGATGATATCAGGAACTGCAGGGCCGAGTCAGGTAAGTTAGACACTTAAACAAATGTCGTATAATATTTCTTAACAATATTTCCTCCACTAAATGGAGGATTTAAGTTTGAGACGACACGAAGGCTTTGAGCCCATTGCTTCTTATCGATCTCAGTTGTGGCATAACTGCTGTTATTCTATTCATTGACTGCAATGGGCGTTAGACGATCTTCAAATATGGCAATTATACGTTTTGGTAACTTTCCTCAGTCCTTCACCGAGTATCATTTAGGGAATTAGTCCATACTGAAGCATAATTCATCACTCACAGGCATTCGTTTCATATGAGCTGAGGTTGTAAATAGATCGTCAAATGAAACTCATAATTTCGAATTGACCAGATATTGAAAATTTTGCTTTCGATTTCGTTAGTGATCATCTTACATAACATTCTATGAAAGAAATGTAGATACATTTTCACAACAGTTTTAGAAAAACCAATTTTAGTAGAACTAGTTCAGGTACAGAGTATTATATAGTCGAACATAACGACCGCTTACCCGATTTTCATGAATAAGAAATATAAAAAAGTGATTTAAGGTTTAAAAAATAAAAAAAAACAATAAAAACTATTTTAAAACATTTTGAACCATTTTAGTATTTATATTTTCCCAATCATTATTCCCGATTAAAAATGTTAACAAGGATTATTAATCAAAAATAAAGTGAACATTAATAATTTAAGAATTTTCTTAAAAATCGGATAATTCTTTATTCTTCCGACAATTAAACCAAATTATCAATCATTTTCAAAATAATGAAAATTATTAATAATAAAAGTTAAACAATTCAGAATAAACATTAAAAAAAGCTGAACATTAAAAATAAATTAAAAAAGACTATTTTTATTTCCTTAAACGTCCACAGAACGAAAGACATAATTGTCATTTTCAAAACGTTTTGACAATTTAAATTTCGACATGTTATTGTTAATTGCTTTCAATATATATATATACATACACATATACAGTCAGTTTTGTATGTATATAAATTCTGACATTATGAATCAATTTAATGTGAAATAAAATGGAATGACACATAAAGTCGTTTAACAACAGCCGGCAATAAAAAAACACACGCACACACACGATATGAACGACGTTGACTTCTCATTAGCACATGCATCAATTGATTTTTATACCCTACATCACCGTAGGTGATCGGCTGTCCATATAAAGCTTGTTCACAAAGTACAGTTTTGAAGATGTCTTAATGAAATTTGGGACGATGCCTATTGAAATTGGTTATGATTGGTCCTTTATTTCATATAGACCCCAGTCAAATGTCCTCCCAGAAATGGGATTTTTCGCCCAATAAAATTCTTAAATATAAAATGATTTTTTACCAAATCCTTTACAAAGTCCTGTGAAATTTTAAAATGATGCGCCAAATTGTAGGAGGATCCGTCCATATTTATTACAGGTCCAATAGAACCACCAATATCACTTTTAAACGTATAAATCTCACATATACGTGGCTATTGTAATAATATTTAGTCAAATTAAAATAATATATGAATATACGAGGATCGTCCATAATTTTTTCTTACTCACATATAACCCTCAAGACAAAACCACCTTTTAAAACGCTTAAATTTCACATTAAAAAAAATTATTTCAAACCAAATTATGTGAGGGCCGTTCACAAATTTATCGCATTAATCATTTCATCTAACAATATGTTGTAGGGTATAACATAATCGGGCATGACTGACTATAACATTTTTACTTATCTCTTTTAGGTTTTTTGCAACAATTTAGTTTTTTTTTTTATTTGAAATTTATTCGCTGTTTACACCAACCAATAAAATTTTGCTATTTAGTTTTAGTTATAATTTTAGTAGAAATAAAAACACTTAAATATGCAAATTAGTTTTATAAACTATTTTTTCTATATTTTTTAAACTGCGTGTAAAAAGAAAAACTTAAAAAACAATTTATTATATATTAATTATTAATCTTTAACACTCTCATAATTTTATAATGTAGAAATAATTAAATGATTTTTATTAAGTTAATTAAAATATTAACTAAATAAAAAATAAATTAAATATTTATTTTATAAAATTAGACTTTATTTTCTTTATTAATCATCACTTGAAAAATATCAAACTTTTTAATTTTATAAAAAAAATATTATGAACAACAACAATTATTCACCAAAAATTATTAACAAAAATTAAATTATGTCATGAGCAGAATATTTATAAAATTTTTAGTCATAAGAATCTGATTACATCAACACAATATGGGGACTTTTTTTTAACTTAATGTTAACAAATTTATCGTACAAACTACCAGACTAATGTTGAGAAAACTTTTAACCTCTTAAACCCATATTTGACCACTACACGATCCCGTTACGATAAAAGAATACAATTTTTCTAATGCATATGGTGGTACTCTTTATTACAAAATCGAATTTGACCTTTTTATAGTATAAATGCCGAGATATCATGTGCTGAAAATTTGTTCATGTAAAACTCCAATTTGTATGCACTAGGTAATCCGAAATTATGTTTTTCATATAACGTCACAAATATGTTTGATTTATATGAAAACATTTTTTTAAATTAAAATTCGAAAAATAGACGAATGACCGACCGTTTTGAAATCAGCAGTACGATGGTTAAAAATTTTTCCAAATTCAGATCTTTAGATAATTTTTTAAAATCGAAATTTCTAGCTAAGAGATGGAAAAATTCATAATTCCACTCAAACGCAATAAAATTATTAAATATTTTCGACAAAATCCAATTTGATCCTTAAAAAAGTTTCTGAAGACCAAAAATTTGAAATCATTTTCAAAATAGTTCCCAACACATCCGGTAAGAAAGCAGCCTGGTTAGCTCAGTGCTGGGACTATTTGGTACAAAAAATTAACTTCCTGGTCAAAATTATATGTTGCTGAAGCTTGAGGAAATATTGAAGAAAAAAGCAGTCAAAAGTTTTTTAGTATGACAAGCAACATGCAGATGTTGCAAAAGAAGCCAATCATTTCACACAACTGGCTCTATGAACACCAAAATTTTCATGAAGGAATGTTTAAAAAACTAAGCTTCCATTCATAAGACTTCAAAATGTGTCCACTTATAATAAGCCTAAGTTTAGAGGCTTTCTTATTATTCGTTAATATGTATGTTAAGAATTTTTCGTTCGTATAAAACCATTGCACTATGTAATCCTAAATTCTAATCAAATTCTAAAGTTTGGAGTTGTTTGATTTTTAAAATTAAAAGAAGCTCAATTAATTATTCGGCTTTACAGTGCGGCATTAAAATTGATAAGTTACAACTCGATTTTTCAGCTACATGAAGACGATTGAAAGGTGATTTTTGCATTTCAAAGATGGCGATTGATGGCAAAAAAATAACGTATTTTTCCATCGTTTTGTTACTGATAATGTAAAATATAAACTTTACAATAACCTCAAGCGCAAAAAGTTGTAGGTAAATCCAGGTCAAGCAGCCGGAACTTAAAATACATGACGAGGAGATAATCCTCGGTATATGGTGGGATCAAAAGGGGGTTTGTACATATATGCTCTTTAAATTTTTAAAAAGGATCACAGGGAACATCCACAGAAGATAATTGATTAGTTTGAAGAGACCAATCAACCAAAAAAAGCCATAATCTTCTCCCTTTATCATCCATAATGACAACACTATTCCACGTATCTTTAATTATCCAAACAGACCGGTCAAAAACTATTACGAAATGAATGGATGGAAAGTTATGACACATACGCCATAAAGTCTAGATGTTGTTCCTTTCGACTAGTTGCAGGGCAACTTTTCTTAAGGAATACGTTTGAAGGAAAAACGTGTGAAAGGCAAGCAATTAAGAGCATGACGTCACCATAACGTTATCGCAGTAATAGTACTAAATAATTAAATGAATTTTCATTTAAAAAATAGTCAGTCTTCCAAATTAAACGACAATAAATGCATTTCTTACAACCAAATTTACTGCAAAATTATAAAAAAATTATTGCTGAATGTAATGTTCTGTCACAATAACTTCATCGCACTCTCTGTCTACCCTACCGCACAGGAGTTCAGAATAATTTTTCATCGTCTAAAATCTGTAACTTTTGAAGTGCATTTTCTGATACCATATATTTTAATCATCCAAACAACATCAAAGGATTTATGCAGATAGAAGTGTTTTTGGAAGTGGGGGTCAAAAAATTAAAACACTGTTACCAATAGCAGTGGTCTTCGCCTCGGAGCTGAAATGATGACATATTCAGAAATCAAATAAAAACAGTAAAAAAATTCCAAAAGGAAAATATTTTAAGACTAATATTTTGTAAAAAAATTATAGAGCCTTGGAATCGGTATTAACAACCAGCGGAATCGTATCCATGAAATCTTATGCTTTAGTTATAGACAAACAAGCCGTGAACTGCGATTCATTCTATTGGTCGAAAGACAAACTTTTTTAGAAGATCACTGGTGCACAAAGATTTTGAATAAATATTTTACTTAACACACTTAAAACAGTTGCCAACTTCAACTTATGGCGGTGGAGAATTGAATATCTCAAGATACGAGTATGACAGCTGACCATTTCAAGTGTCATCAATACATTCTATATCGTTCTCTTGGGCCACCTTTTATACAATTAAACAAAGTGCCTTCTGATTGGGGCATAATGAAAAATTATGATAAAATCTTGATTTTAAAACGAATATTTAATTATAATTATTTTACTAACACTTTGATCTAGATATGAAAAAATTACAGTTAATTTTAAAACTGAGCGTCTTTGTACAAATAAAATTCTTAGTAAAGAAAACTACAACCAACTGAGCAAAGTAGAAATCCAGCAAAGAATCTGCTAAATGTGTTGCAAAGGTCAAGAATCTTAAATTAACTTAACTCTGCTTTTATGTTGAAAAATTCATTCATTTTTTTCTTTTTCGAAAAAATATTCATTCTAAAGAAAGTTGAAAGCAGCTTTTATGTAAATTTTCTTTCAGTTTATTTATAAAAGATGCTATAATATATTAAGTTTTTGTTAAAAGATTTTGTTTATAGATAATTTTTTTCAGAACAATCTAATCACTTTTATTTATTTATATAATTAGTTTTTCTTTTGACATGAGCTTCTGTTTATTTTGGATTTTATTTTCAATAATTCAAATTAGATTTTGGGGAAAAATAAATTTAATGTTTGAAATCATTTTTAAACAGGGTTTCTTTAAGGGAAAACGTTCACGGGATTTTCCCGAAAAATTTCTATCGGGAATTTTCGGCATGCAATCAGAGGAAATCATCTAAGAATTCTATACAATTTGGCCAGTTTGTTTATTATGCTTTCCTATTTAAAACCTGCTTTATCACTCAAATGGAAAAATAATTATAGACTGATATCTAAGACTGAATTTAATCGTAATATATCATACTTAACTCAACTTGAATTATATATAATATAATATAATATAATATAATATAATATAATATAATATAATATAATATAATATAATATAATATAATATAATATAATATAATATAATATAATATAATATAATATAATATAATATAATATAATATAATATAATATAATATAATATAATATAATATAATATAATATAATATAATATAATAATATAATATAATATAATATAATATAATATAATATAATATAATATAATATAATATAATATAATATAATATAATATAATATAATATAATATAATATAATATAATATAATATAATATAATATAATATAATATAATATAATATAATATAATATAATATAATATAATATAATATAATATAATATAATATAATATAATATAATATAATATAATATAATATAATATAATATAATATAATATAATATAATATAATATAATATAATATAATATAATATAATAATATAATATAATATAATATAATATAATATAATATAATATAATATAATATAATATAGATCGCAATTGAAAGACCAAGTATTTATATCACATATATTTATTTTATTAAAAGATTATAACCTCAAAAATTTGTGGTCGTTTGACAGGACATTTTTCGGAATAATCTTTTAAGCATATAAAAATCTTATTTATGGAAAAGTTTTATTTAAATTCGGCAAAATAATTTTTCTTGCTGTCTTAAATATTTGTTATTACTGTAATGCATATTTGTTCCATATTTACTCCCACATTAGGTCAAATCCCGGAAATGGACGTTAAGCGTTAAAAACAATTGTAGAACAATGCCATCCATTATTGTCTTACATATATAATAGTTTGATGAATATCGGCTCATAAACTAAACTTGTATATAATTCTTCATCTTCCAAAAAATTATTTTATCTGATAGAACTCTCAAATATTGGTATTTCAATGGAGTTCGGCTAAAATAACTTTAAGAATAAACATTTCCGCAATATCAGCTTCAAATAAAGGATACTTTTTATGAAGTTAAAATATATTTGTTGTTGAATTTTAGTTTGTTAAGTATGAAAACTGATTTGCAGACTTGAGTCAATGGACTCATGTAGTGTTCATTAAAGAAATTCCGAAAAAAAGTTATTTATGACACTTGCATAATGGGATGAATTGTATAGCCCACTACGGCCATCATCAGCATTATTGTATGCCCTTTAATGTCAATTGTAAATATCATTCTTTTAACTAACAAGTTTGAGAAATTAGAATGTGTGACTTATTTTGATGCAATCACACTATTTCTATTTTAAGATCCCACACTTCATTTAATAGAACGAAATTTTCTTTCATATGTATTGTATTCTTAGTTATTACATTATCGTTTTCCTGCTTTAATTAACCTTTGAACCTAAATTTCAGATATGATATTCTAATTTATTTCCAAGAACGAAAGATTTTCTCTTAAACTACCGGGAAGAAAAAATCCCGAGAAACCCTATCTTTACATAATCGCTTGTTTAAAAGTTCGAAATTATAGTAAATTTAATATCATAAAATTTCTATCTTGATTTGACTTATATGACATATATAAACAATTTAAAATGGAGACGATTTGTCATAAAAATGTTTGAAATTATTTTTCAAAGTATTAATAGATTTTAATAAAAATTAATGGCTTTTTAATGGTTTCTTCGAAAATGAAAATATTCTATTTGATATTATAAATTTTATGATTTTTGGCAAATAAAATTACTAGAGACAATTTGGACAATTAAACTAAATCTAAAACACATGTCAGTATATATGGAAAACATTTAGAATTAACCAAAATCGATCAAAGATAAAATGCTGAGGTCATCATCAATCTTGTTTATATAATAAAAACTTGAATTTTTTTCATGCAACAGGAAAACTTAATGAATTCGAATATTTTGATCCAAATATACTTGATAAGGTAATGTATTTGTGTTCCTGTAGACATATTGAACACATTGAAACTAAAATATAATATAAACGCTCAAAAATGCCTGACAGAAACCGCATGTTCATCTACCATAAAACAGAAAAGAATGCAGTAGTCATGGGATGACACAAGTTCAGACGTATCTGCATAGTTCGTACGCTACAAACGCACCGCAAAAGATTGTGCCGAATGTATAATACAGTCTACCACATAGAAATATTTTTGAAGTTTTATCAACATTAAGGAAGACTAATGTACACACATACACACAAATATGTATCAACAAACTGTTTTATATATAAACCGGAATTAGAAGTCAATTTTGCACTTTGCACTGGACCGATTTCACAGGTTTTAAGCAGTTTGCTATTGCGTAGGATAACAACAAACAATTTGAACAAATTTTATTAAACGCGAATTACAGACAGACTGACGGATATGGTTAAAACGACTCAGATTTTAACGTGATGTAAGAATATCCTTTATACTTTATGGTGTCTAAGATCATTCCTCCTAAGTATTTCATATAAAGAGCTTAAACATTGTGCTAAGAAAACGTTTTTGTTGTATTCTGAAGTCAAAAATATCCATCATCCAAAGTTACTGACATGCATTACTGCACATTTTAGTGCTGTTAAATCAAATAACCATTTTAAGCTTTAGATCTCGTCGTAGACTTTATACAAACTCAAGGCAACTGGCAGTTCTAATTTAAACCATTGAAATATACGTTATGGCCAGATTAAAGAACCGATACCCAAACACAGGTCCTGTTAAAACAGCTGTACTCTTTAAGAACAGCTACCGGATTTTTTACGAATAGTGTACTCCATTGAATAGTAATAAGCAGAATTGCGGAATCTAGTGAAAAGAATTGCAATTGTATTACAAAATTTTGACAAATGACAGTTAATAACTCTGGATTCAATCTAATTTAAATCTTTTGAATTAAGTTTGTTTAAAAAAATTTCTCTTTGGTTGAAAAAAACTTTCCAGTTTCAATAAATTCTACTAAATCTAAAGACGAATGCTTGAAACACTATGATATTTATCATGGAGGATTTGAGTTTATTTATTAAAATCATTTTGATCGTGTATCCTTCTAACCAGAAAATGAACCATTTAACATTAGGGTTTTTAAATTAAATAATTCCTTAAAGAATGGAGAGCGAGGTTCTTGAAAATCAAGATGGTGGTAAAGAGTAGATAGTATTTTGAAAGATGTCATGCAGTATATGTCGGGGAACTTCTGATTTAAGCTCAATCTTCTGCCGTCACTAATTAGAAAACTATTTGATAGTGGACAAAGTATGAATATTATTTAGTTACCAGCTTAATCATTTGATAACAAACGAAAAAAACACCTTCTACACTTTGCAATTACCAATAACGCTTGATATTGCAGTAAAATGGCTTAGTTTGAGTTTTTTTCAAGTTCGGAGTTAATACAACTATTTACTCCGAAATTGAGAAAGAAAAGTTTTTTGACTTCCATATTTTTGTTACAGTTCTATATAGAACTTTTTGGCTTTATCTTTTCGCACCACTTCATTAAAAAGTATCTAAGAAACTTCAGAATACAAACTTTGACATAAAGAAGATTTAAATCTAAAATTGGCCCATTTTGAAGGAGGGCTCTGCACTGAGTTTTAAAATGTTTGGTCACAGCGTATTGGAGTGTTTTATTTAACTTAATGAAGTGGAAAATTCTAAAGTGTATATAAAAATGGGTACGAGTCTTCCAAAATTTGGAAAGTTCAACATTTCGAATACAAACTGATGTTTTTATAGGTCTTACAGTTCTTACGGTTTTCATATTGTTAAACATTCTCCATAACCTAGATACTTTCAGTTGGAACCGTTTAAACTCTATTCAGTTTAACGATAGTTTTTTTTTTTAATTCTTTTGATAATTTTTCGTAGGACTGATGCTCTATGAAGTCCTTGTAGTTCTAGAAGTTAAAAATTTTTAAATTGTTAAACATTCTCTATAACCGATATAATCTACTTTGAACCGTCAAAACTCCATTTTAATGGCTGACATTTAAAGCTTTTGGCCTTATTAAAATGTCCATGACACATTTTACGCTTTTTCATATGGAGTTTTATGTTTTTTCCCACGTTATTTATAGTTATTTATGTATATCCAAATATTAATCCTTATAAACCACTGTTCCATAGTCGTTGCAACAATTCCTCACTACAAAAACTTTAAACTAACATTTTCAAGGATAAAATTCAATTCAATTAATTCATTGTTTTCTAATAACAAGCGTGAATGAAATTAAAAATTAATAAAATAAAATAAATTAATTAAACTTACCTTGGTATACAATTTGGTGGTGTACGATCCACCTCCCAGGCAGCAAATAATTTCATGGGTACAGGTTTTTGGCCATTTTGATGATGACTACTGCTACTTTGTTGTAGTTGTTGCTGTTGCTGCTGTTGCATAGCATAATAGTGGCCCGATATATTAGAAACACCATGACCAGTATTCATGCCACCTCCAATAGCACCAGTATTACTAACACCAACACCACCACCTCCAGCACCACCACTACCACCAACACCGCCACTACCACCAACACCGCCAGCACCAGCTGATGTTGAAGCATTCATATTGGCGCTAAATTTATCCAATTTAGATGATTTATCAACCATTTTCATTTGTGCGGTTTTATTTTAGTTTTGTTGTAGTTGATTTCGTTGGATTTTAGTGAGAGCAAATGCGAGAGATACAGAGAGAGAACGTATTATACAAAAAGAGTGTGTATGGTGAATTGTGGGGTGTATTTATTATTATTATTTTTTGTTTTTATTATTGAAAGGTGGGTGGAGAGGGGTTGTATTATAGCAGAATACACATACAAAAATTAACAAGTGGAAGTTGAAAAATACAATAACAAATCTGACGAGTTGAATAAAATGTTGTATTTGCTGATGTTATTGCTGCTGCTTTTGATGTTTATTATTTTTGTTGTTCTCTATGATGTGCAGAATACAAACAAAACAAAACAATGATGTTTTTTATGTTGTTGCTTTTTCAAGCAACAAATATTTAAATATTAAAAGATAAAAAACAATCAAGATTTATTTTTCTTAAATTTTTCACAATTTTTTTTGTTATTTTTTTAGAAATAAAATTGATATTTTAAAACAGATTTCAACATTTCTGTAGTTTGTTTTTGTTGCTGTTTTATATGTTTCAATATTTTCTTCATTATTTAAACACAAATTTTGTTTTAAACGTTTGAAAATTTATAATTTTGTTATTTTTTTATTTTTGCAAAAATTATTATGTTTTATTTTGGCTTTTGTTGTTATTGGAAGACTTATTCAACCAATTTTATTGTGAAGATCTAAAACGAAATAAAAAAATCAAAACAAGTAAGTATCCGGCAATGCAGAATCTTCAATACCCTCCACCACAAATGCTTATGCAGTAAATACTTTATATTTTGTACATACACGATCACATCATAAAACTAGTTATATTTTTTGCTATAACTCTTTTCTACTGAACCGATTTTGTTATTATGGCAAAATTTCATTCCAACTGACAGTTTTAAGAAAGAATTTTGCTTAAACGATTTTGATGGTTTTGAATAGGAAACTTCTCAGGACTATAACAAATATTCAGGCCAATTTACATTGAGCTCTGTCAATGAAAATTGTTAGGAATAAATCTATTCATTATGGGGTCTGAGATGATTCCTTCTTAGCGTTACACATGTAATGACAAAGTTAATATTAGCACTTGTAGTGGTGGAGGATAAAACAATAAATAAACAAAAAAATTAACATGATTTTAAATGATTTTAATAAATTCTTTTAGTTTTGTATTTATTTAATTTTAGACAAAAATAATTTGTTTTAGATTATTTGTTTTTGCCTCGTTAATTTATATTTTGCACACTTTTCATTTAACACTCATGATTTATTTATTTTATTCTATAATTCATTTTTTTATTTATTCAATATTTATTTTATTAAAAAATAAATTTTAGTAGATTGTATACAACAAAATTCTATTAGTTAATTTTTGTTGTTTTTTTTTTATTTATTATTGTTATTTATTTGCTTTATTATTTTTAATTTATTTAGATGCAAAATAATAATAAAATCACAAAATATTTCATCGATACTAAAGGAATGGAAGAATGTACAACAAAAATAACATGGGAAAATATATATAAATAAATATCTACAAGGGCGTGCCGCTACAGTTTAACTGCTTGTGTTTGTTGTGCTTGCTTGCTTGCCACTATTACTGACTGCGATGGGTTATTAGTTAGACCGAATGACTGACTTGACTGGTATGTACGTATGAATGAATGAACGTAGTATAAATGAAACGAAAGAGAACAAAAATAATGTATGTAAAAAAATATACGCTCATTTCGAGATACAAAAAGAGTATCTAAGTATTTATGTATCTGTAAACAAGGATGCCAAATGCTCATAATAACTAGTATAACTGAAATTGTTTACTCCCAAAATCTGATTCAGAGATTTTCTCAAAAACATATAATATAACTTTATGGAATACAGTAGGACTCTAAGAAATTAGAACCACTATATTCCAGATGTGATTCTAAGATTGAGTAATAAAGGCCGAAATCGGCTAAACGGATCTATGGCTCTGTACAGATGTCTTCAAAACAATTTCTATTTTATTTATTCTTTTGAATTGTTCGGCATAATATCAAAAGGCAAAAGAAGTAACGTTTTAAACTAACATCCTACAAAAAGTTGGACAAGCATTCAAAGGTCTGCCGCCAAACTGTTTTCAATAATATTAAATTTGTACCGGTATTTGTACCAAGAAAGGCAAATCCTCTAAATTGCCCAGAGCTGGGGTAAGTGGAGAAATATTGGACTATTGGAAGAGCACAAAAAATGTTTCTAAAAGTATGGTAGATTTTAAGCGGAGATAGACTACAGATAGCAAAGTGACAGAAGGCACCATAAAAACGTTAATGGAGGAGTTTAAGTAAGAGGTTCAAAGGAAATTAAACAGAATTCAACTATGCCCCCATTTCTATCGTGCCAAACCTCTGTTCTGCATGGAGTTGGAGGAATGAATGTAGAAAATAAAATCCGAATCACGGGGTCGGGTCCCATTTTCCGGTAGAAGTTTCCCAATTTCATGAATTGAAGTTTAACCAGAACAAAAATGAAATAAATAAATAATTAATTAAACATAAAAGTTTTCCGTTTCTTTCTACATCTTTTGTCGGTGAAAATCTCTTGAGAATCAAGGTAAAGTATCTAGACCTCGACGTTCTCGTGCATATATTACTACAATATGTTGCTAAAACAATGCATTTCATTTCTCGTTACCAAGTTTTAAAGAGCTATAAGGACAGGAAAATTATTAAAATATAATAAAATTTTTGTTTGAACTATCGCTCTGAATTTTGTGCGGTTTAGCACTGAATGAATAGAGGAAATAAAACTGAAAAATATTGCAAACTTTGAGAAAATTTAAACAAATGACTATTTAATTTAAAAATATATGTTTGATCCATTTTACACCTCTACTCGTTGATAAGTAAACAAGTAAAAATATTGAATCGGCCAAGCCGACTTGCGTATAAGAACTACGAAAAGTTTTTGAACGACCCTCATTTTTTTCCTTTTTTTTTAATTTATTACTAAGTGTGAAGTTCATTATTAAGATACTAACATTAATGTGAAATTTATGCATTTACAAAGCTTTTTTTCTGGGGGATTATATAGGAAGAAATGATGGACCGGCCCTAATCTAATGTGGAACATTGTTTATAGATTATATTATTAATTTGACCACTTGTTATTACAATACCAACATAAATGTGAGATTAATGACCTTGAAAGTGATATTTGAAAGGAGGCGTGTATGGGACCTATGAGAAGTAATGGTCCGACCCTCTCATAATTTGGCATATCGAATTAGAAAACTATAAGATTTATTTTAGTACAATTTCATAGAAATTGCTTTATATTTATGACTTTTATGACCTTAAACCCCCATTCCGGCGGGGCATTTGTATGGAAGCTACCTGAAATAATGAACCGAATATGACCAATTTTCAATTTTAGGCTTTGTCCTTGGGTCAAAAAATTGCAATCTGTACAGTGATCACAACGTTTGCATGGACAGCCAGCCTGGCAAACAGACAGAGGGACAGACGTACATCGTCATATCGACTCAGAAAGCGACCACCTGCGATGTTGTAGTGGTGAATTTAAACTTTTATAGCACCAGTTTATTATATCAAATATAGAACTGTTTCATGAATTTTGTTTAAAGTTTGAACATTTTCGCTTTACATAGTTTCACTTAAAATCAAAAGCAACCTTTTCAGTTCCGAATTTTATACAACTATGGCAGTCCTAATTATGCCACAAAAAGAACCAAAAATAAATAATAACAAACGACGAAGAATAGCAATGTAGTGGTAGTAATGAGTGTTGTTTTCTTTTGCCTTAAAGGTTGCCCCAAAATGTTGAAGTACACTCGAATAACTCACTGTTTGGCTCTTTGGATTTAACATTTTCAACACTCTCACAGTTCTACTTATATTTTAGATTTGCATCGAAAACATCAATAAAATAAAAATGTGAAGAAAAAAAGAAATCTTTAAAGCCTGCAGCAGACGACCATGCACCCTTTAAACGCAACCAATGGCAAACGTATACAAGTAACTACTGGGGCACTTTAAATACTCAACATATTTTGTATTCACCCAAAAAAATATATAAAAAATTCTTATTTTTTATACGGAGAATATAGATTTTAGATTTTTGTTAAACTTTTTGGTATTTTTACAAATTTCTTTTATTATTTTTTGTATTTTTAAAAAATTTAATAATATTTTCACTATCGCGAAAAAAACAACAAATAAAAAAGAATATATATTTTTTGGTTTAATATTTGCAACAATTTCCGTAATATAAATTGGTAGCATTTACGACCTATTAGTTTACATTTATGCGATAACGTTGCTACCTTAGACAACACACGTTACTAACTGTGTGCTACAAATACACATTGGGTGCTCGTTTCTTCACATTAAGTCTGTCGTTTGTGTGGGAGCTATCTGTCTGTCTATTCATTCATTCATACACCCGCCCGTCCTTCCCTTTGTTCGTTCGTTCATCTATCGAAGTACATATGTATCTCTAATTTGTATATTCAATTCATATGGTCGGTCGGTCTCTGTTGTTCATTATTATTGTCATCGTATGTATCCAAAATAACTAAATGAAAAAAAAATCTCTTAAATCAGAGACGTAGTTATTTAAATTTATTTGGCAACTGTTTACAAGCTGTAACTTTGCTCTTTTTCGAGATTAAAATTCTCTCTTACTCAAATTATTCTAAACTTGTTTATAAGTTATGATAAGAAAACGCGTTTATGTGCACAAATTTATGTACACAAAGAGAGAGAGAGAAATTACTTGCAATATTTTGTATATTAAAGAGAGTAAAAGAGGTGAGTTGAAATAAACAAAATAAAAACTTTGAAACTCTGTACAGCTTATAAAAGAGTTGCCAAATTTTTAACTTATTTTGCATGCATTTGAATTTAGTTTTTTTTTCCAGTATTAGGTAGTGACATCTAAAAATTCTTAACACACGTTTGTACGCACATTTTTTTAATATTTTCAACAAAACCTAACTTGGCCTTACAAACTGTTGCTAAATGTATGAGCAAAAAACAAGAGCGCGGAAATTGAAATCAAGTTTCCTAAAAAAATATACTTGCAGGCGAAACGTTTTTTTCCTACAGATTTTTTGCAACATCCTGATTGTTGAAAAAAGTTTAGGACCCAAAAGCAGTGAAAATTTCCTAAAAAGTTCTTGGTGTGGCAAGCAATTTGTAGTTGCAACAAAACACTCCAATCGATAAGCGAATATAACCCTTCAGAAAAAAACCTTTTAAACGCAAAAAGTAAGCAATGTCCATCTGTCCGATGTCAATACTTTCGCATCTACAATAATTAACAAAGTTCAATTAATTTCAATAAAATATCCCTAGAGGATTCCAATTTAAAATGAAAAAAACGGTTTAGCTGAAAAAATATAGACCGATATCTTAGAAGATTTTTGAAAAAAATATAGACCAACATCTTAGACAACCACTTTAAAATAAAAAAAAATTAAATATTCCTCTTACAGAATAAATGGTAAAGGGTATTCAAGTTTCGGGTCTGCCGATGAGGGATACCAAGCGTGACTGGAAGGATTCGGGATGTTGTAAGTCAAAATCATAGGATTTTTCGAGATTCCAGAATTTTGGGTTTTCGGAATTTTTGTTCCATATACATACTCTACATCACCAATCAACAACAACGCCCATCTTTTAGAATACCGTTTGACTCAGAATCACTTTCAGAAAAGATTTAACCATGTCCGTCCGTCTTCCTGTATGTCCGGATGACTGTCTATGTTAACGTTGTGAACACGAAATATGGAACAAATTATTATTATTTTTACCCAAGGATTAGGTCTATTGATAAAAGAAAAACTCCATGATATATTCCGTCTAATATTTCAGTTACCTCCTATATAAATTCTCTCTCGGAATATGGTTTAACCTCATGATTTTTGCCAAATAAGTTTTTACCGGAGTTTCTTAAGATTTTGGACTTAATGAGTCCAGAAAAATACCATCTGTGTTTTAGAGTTATAGTAAGTGAGAACAGAAAGTATATAAATGTCGGTCACAGATTAATATTAACTTTTAATTTACTTCCCCACGACAATTGGGTCTACATACCAGTACGACCCGAGCTGGACTCGGCCAAAGACTGTCAATCCAGTGACAGATGTATTAACCGAAATTTTTTCCCCAAGAAAGAACTATCAGGCGTGCAGCCGAACTGTTACAACAACAATTTGTCATTCAATATTCACTAGTAGTTTATCTGAGGCAATAAATATTGTAACTTTACTATGGAATAAAAAGACCTAGAGAAGCAACAAAACTATAATAATTTACAAATTGCTGTTGTCAAGACCGCAACAAGATATCGATGATTTAAAGGAAGACAGTTAGTACTAATAGATATATACTTCTGCAATATACAATTCAAATAAAAAATTAGAATTTAGATTTTTTAATTTATAAATATTTGAATTTTTTTTTACATATATGTGGTTATATATTCTCGATCCCACCATGTTAAACATATTTTCTGAAAGATTATGTGCAGATTTTCACCAAAATGGAAAAACTATATAAAAATATTACATTAAATTTAAATATTTCATTAACATAATTTCTTTTTATTTCATGTTTAAATAATTAATAAGTCTGTTTGTGGGTAAAGGAATTAATTGGGTACAATTAATGACAGTTTGTGATTTACTAAATTATTAATGATGTATGAATGTCATTTCAAAATGGCATTTTAATTATTTGTTTTCATAAATAATTTAGATAAATGAGAATATTTATGGTTCAAATTGATAATAGAAAAGTAATAAATTGCAAACTTAAAAGATTTTTTATCTGTATAATAACTTCAAAAAAATATATACACGATAATTTAATTGCTATAAAAATATATATAGAACTGGCAGACCCACTTCGTTTTGCCAAAATAATTTTATTAGGCCTTGCAAATCCTTAAAGTCCTATAATTTTTAGTGATGATGTCTTTCAGTGGCATAATTGCTGCATTATTTTAAGACTTTCGCTTTTATAGTTTTTAAATATTAAAAAATCAATATTTGTTTTTATAGGTGTACCTCTCCCCCTGGGCCTACCCGTTCAAGAAGGAAGTATTTGGGACCAAATATGAATACTCTTTGTGTTATAGTTCTTTAGATATTCGATAACCAATATTTGCTTTGTATGGGACCAGGGAAGGGGTATCCTGGTCCTATCGAAATTTTTTTAAACTATGTTTTTGGGTTCATTCTGTGAAAATTTTATCAAAATTGGACTTTTGGAGTCCATACGTTACATACATACATATACATACATACATACATACATACATACATACATACATACATACATAAATACATACATATATACACAAATCCATTTTATACATATATATAGAATTGATTTCTAAAAATAAATATTTTTAATAATGAATATATATAACATTTACATGGGCGTACTTTTCGTTTACAGGTCTAAATGTACAAAGCCTATTTTATTCGGTATAATATTCCCGGAAGCTTCAACACTTCCCAAAATCAATTTATGTACATAAATCTCAAATATGAAAGAATTATTTCCAAATGGTTAAATATCTTTTTATATAATTTCTCATTTTCATTATTTTTCCAAAATATTAACTTTTATAACCTACATCACCGTAGGTTGTAAGGGTATTATTCGTCCATCTGTTTGGCTGTCCATGTAAACCATTGAACGCTCTACAGGTTGCAGATTTTGAGATATTTCGATTTAATTTATTAAATATAATTATTTTATCCCAAGGACGAAATCTATTGCATCTCATTGGTTCCAAACAAGCCCCGTCCATATTTTATTATAGCTCCCATAAAAGCATCTCTCCGAAATTCATCTTCATAAATCCTTCTTCTAAGCTACATCGCTTGTAATTTTTTTATTTATTTTCTATTCGATCAAATTGGTAAAAAAAATCAAAATTAGTAGTTGTCGTTGTAATAACTGCTAAAAAACAACCTCTGTTGGATGATACCACAGATCTTCAGAACTGATAGAGTTTACATTGCTACATCCCGATTTCAGTTGTGCCACAATTCTCTGAGTTAACCGTAGCAGATTACGATCATTGTCTACGACCTACGGGCGGCGCTTCCATGTTTGCCATTCATAGAGTAACAAAACTGCCTTTTTCCAATTCTATCCAGATGTTACCGAAACTTATATTTCCCCCTTAGTTTAGCTGATGAAGGGCGTTGTTGTCGACTTCTGTATCCCCAACATCTGCAGTAGAGTAGGATATAGAAATGGTCTTTTAGGTCTGTTTAGGGATTATTAAAAACGTATCTGTAACACATTTCGTTAAAGTTTATCTACATCCAAGACTTTTAAAAAGCTGAAGATCATGCTTATCGATTACGATAACTGTCTTTTTAGGCTTTTGTAACAATTTTTGGCAAATTTCAATAAGATATCTTCAATATTGTATTTTGCTAACAATTCTTGCTTGTTGTACCAGCCCATATTTAAAGTTGCATGTTGAGCCATTTTTTTCCGTACCAACTATATTAAGTGGTATGGTCTATAAATGTTATCCAAAAAATGGCAATAGATATCTTTATAGTGAAATATATATTTTTATTCACATTAAATATTACAAAATCAAATATCTCTAATTTTGTGCTGCACATCATACATCTGGCAAAAGATCCATAACCTTAATGAACCAAAACGTTGAGCAAACTAGTTAACCTTGCCATTCAATATTAAACTCAAAAGTCATTTACCATAAAATATTACGAAAAAGGAATTTAATTACAATACATTTAAACAAAGAAGTTTATACAAAAAAGTAAAATTAGGAAAACAAACGTATCCGTGCTATGCCATGAAGTAATATGAAAAGCCTGTAATACAGGTTGCACCGCTTAAAAACAATCATACCCACATTTAAGCTGGTTAGTTAATCACAAAATCGTAACAGCTCCATATAATATTCAAATTATAGCACCCAAAAAATTTGAATTTAAGATTTGCAAAAATCATAAAAGAAAAGTGAACATTTTTACGACCGAGAAACAACACTTTACAATAGCAAATGCACGACTCAACTGACGTTGAATGTGGAAATATTTTTTTGTTTTAAAGAGACAAAATGCAAGAGGACGCATGAATGGATACAACCAGAAATGGCAGCGTATACACTAAAATGTTAAATGGGCAAGTGCTAAATGAGAAGAATGCAATTTTAATCAAATCGAAAATGATTAAAAATTTTTATTTAATTCTAACAAAAACCGGCATTTTTATAAGTAAAATATAAATTAAAAACATAAAAACAAAAAATTAACTTACTGAGATGTTGATGAACTTTGTGTTACTGTAAAAGTTGTCAAACAAAACAAATAATTAATTTATTAATCAATAATATTTATAGCGGCTTTTTGTTGTTTTAAATAAAGTTTATTTTTAAGAATATTCCGCATTTATCTTTGTGTTTTGATATACAACAAAATTTTGTTTTGTTTTATTTTCTATTTTTTCATTTATTTACTCATTTTTTCATGCCAAACACACAAACAAATATATACATTCACTATCAATTCTTTCGTTTTATTTCATGAAGAAAAATCTTTATTTATTTGAATATTATTGATTGTTTATAAATAATTTACATTTACAAAACAGTTCATTTATAAATATTTTGTTAATTTATAATTATTTTCCTTTTTTCACTATAAAAAATGTAAAATTAATGACTGAACCCGCTTACATATACGAATTCTCAATACAATCACACCTTATTGATGACAAAGAGAGAGAAAGAGTAGTAACAATAATGACAGCTCTTAAGACAAAGTTAATCAATGTGCTTTTGTCGGCGTCACGAAAAAATTTCGTAATGCCAGATCATAACAACATTCTTTTCAGTTTAAAAATTCTTCAATACATTAAAATAAAAATGTTTAACAACCAATTATTTTGGTAAAGTAGGGTTTTTTTAATGCGTTTTTATAAATTTTTGGTACTAAAGACTTATCTATTATTTCAGTTTTAAACAATTTGATTATACTAGAAACCTTCCTGTGGATGAGTTAATCATTAATTATTCCACCAAAACTGATAAGCAAGATACTGGATCCGAATCTAAATCGAAACAGTGACATAACGTGCACGTTACACTCGGAATGACAAAGTTAGTGTTATAAAAAAGTGTGTACAAATCGATATTTTCAAAAGCTTTAAAACTGCGTTTTATTTCTAAAAGGTTATAAAAACAAACAAGCTTATAATAAAAAAGTATATAAGCGTTTTTGAAAGACTTATCTTTTATTAGAATACACATATGTGAATTGTTTTTAATACATAAAACTTTTTTCTTATTTTCGCAAACTTCTCAATTATAAATCCAAATTTTTAAACCCAAAACATTTAACTAAATTTGAGATAAATAAATAAATTAATAAATAAATAAATAAATAAATAAAAAAGATAGATAGTTTCGTGTTATGTTTAAGGAAAACATTAATATATTGTGCATGTACGAGTGTGATTGTAAATTATTGAAGTTTCGGCATAGCTGAATTTCTTGTTTTAATATCTCTTCTGGTTTACACAATTTTGCATGTTTTACCCCTGAACATTCGAATTTTTTTATAATCCTAGTGGGTTTATTTAAGGAAAAGTGACTCACAGTTCAAATTTAGTATAGTTTAAGCTGTGGTATTAGTAAGGATACTATAACATAAATTTCTTGTAATTAACTTACCCCTGAGGACATACTATATAGGTAAATAATCAACTTTTCAAAAATTTTAGCGTTTTATCCCATGATATATCAATATGGCATCATCGTCGTGTTTTGTGTTCTATGCATTTTATTACAAAATTTACAGTTTAAATGTAAATGTATTGGAGTTTGAAAAATAAATTCAAACTGTTTCCAAGTGCAAATTTCTTATTAGAAATTTCGCTAAATAATTTGATAGAAGTTATTAGAACATGTCTAAAGGACGCGGAAATTTCCTAAATTTATGTCTGGAACAGACGGCATCAACTAAATCGAACTCTAGTGAAGGAGTATCCACAAAGGATAGTGGTTTGGGTTCACGGAGTCATGCATCTGGTGGAGAATTCAGACGCTTAGGACGTGGTAAATTAATGGAAGATCTTTGTTCTTTCACAGCATTATCCATTGGCGGTCGAGGACGCAGTAGTCTAAGAGGACTTGAAGACGAAGGGTCCCATAGTGTAGGCGAGACACCAGGACGTGGTAGAGCTAGTTTATTTCAACGTTTAGTGTCTGAGACTGCTTCAACTTCCTCATTTTCTTCTGAAGAACCTAAACTTACCGTAACCCCTATCGAAAAACAACAAGTAGATATTAAGGACACTTCACAATCACAGGCGAAAGCAGAAGTTAGAGCAGAAAAGTCTGAATTTTTTAAATCATTAAAAACAACACATGGATCTATGGGAAGGCCTGCCAGATTGGCTTGTAATTACATTCGCTTAGAATCAGATCCTCAAAAGGGTGTATTTGTGTATGAGGTAAGATTTGTGCCGAACGTAGATTCAACTAATTTACGCATGAAATATTTAAATGAGCATCGTGATAAGTTCGGCGGGATAAAAACTTTTGATGGTGTTACCTTATATTTGCCTATATTGTTAAAGGAGAAATTAACCACATTTGTTTCACAAAATAAAGCTGATGGTTCGTTTATAGAAATACGTATATTATACAAACGTCAAGAGAGTCTAAAGAATTGCATACATTTGTATAATGTTCTCTTTGATAGAGTAATGAAAACTCTGAATTATGTTCGTTTCGATCGCAAACAATTTGATCCGACTTCACCCAAAATTATACCACAACAAAAGCTTGAGGTGTGGCCAGGCTATGTAACTGCTGTCGATGAATACGAAGGTGGACTTATGTTATGTTGTGATGTTTCCCATCGTTTATTGTGTCAGAAGACGGTGCTAGACATGTTGATCGATATACACAAGAGTAATTCAGGTCCATTTCAAGAGGTGGCCAAGAAAGCTTTATTGGGAGCTGTTATTATAACTCGATACAATAATCGTACTTATCGCATAGATGATATATGTTTCGATAAAAATCCTATGTCTACATTTCCCACCAAAGATGGTCCCATATCATATAATGATTATTATTTGAAGAATCATAACATCACCATCAAGGATAAATCTCAGCCTTTGCTCATAAGCATTAAGAAACAAAAACTAGCCAATAATGCTGAAACGGAAGATATAGTTTTCTGTTTGATACCAGAGACATGTCATTTGACAGGATTGCGTGATGATATGCGCTCCGATTTTAAGTTAATGCGTGAAATTGCCACCTTTACGCGCATTTCGCCCAATCAGCGCTTGCAAGCATTGGAAAAATTCTACACCAACATTAATAAAAGTCCTGAAGCAAAACAAATTTTAAATGATTGGGGTTTGACCCTCAAACAATCATATGAACAGTTAAATGGCCGTTGTTTTGATGAGGAAAAAATTTATTTTAATCAAAAATCATTTTCGGCTGGACCAAATGCTGATTTTTCTCGTTACGCCTGCAACAATGAGTTACTTGATGTGGTGCACATCCATGATTGGCTGCTGATACATGTAAAAAATGATACGAAAACTGCTAAATCATTTTGTGACCACATTGAAAGGAATACTCGTTCTTTGGGAATGAAAGTTCAAAAACCTAAGGTAGTTGTTTTGCCCAATGATCGTGTTGATACTTTTGTTAAGGCCATCAGAGAAAATATTACCAAAGATACACAAATTGTAGTTTGTATTTCACCTACTGCTCGAGATGATCGATACTCAGCGATTAAGAAGATTTGCTGTGTTGAAATGCCCATTCCCTCACAGGTGATAAATGCACGCACTTTATCCAATGAAGCCAAAAATCGTTCTATAATTCAAAAGATTCTCTTACAAATGAATTGCAAATTGGGAGGTTCATTGTGGTCGATAAAGATACCTTTTAAGAGTGTTATGATTTGTGGCATTGATTCTTATCATGATGCAGCACAAAAGAGTAACTCAGTGGCTGCCTTTGTGGCTTCGATTAATACAACTTACACGAAATGGTACAGCAAGGCGGTTATTCAGACTAAACGTGAAGAAATTGTAGGAGGTTTGTGTTCCAGTTTTATTTCTGCATTGTTGGCTTTTCGTAAGGAAAATGGCAAATACCCAGATAGTGTTATTATCTATCGTGATGGTGTGGGTGATGGCCAATTGGCACTGTGTGAATCCTATGAAATACCACAATTAGAGTCAGCTTGCAATCGCATGCTAAATCATACGCTCAAAATTACTTTTATCGTAGTGCAAAAGCGTATCAACACTCGTTATTTTATGCTTAGTGGGGACAACGCCAACAATCCTTTACCAGGAACAATAGTTGACAATGATATAACACGCTCTAATTACTATGATTTCTTTCTAGTTTCCCAGAGTGTTCGCCAGGGCACTGTAAGTCCTAGTCATTATGTTGTATTGCGAGACGATTCTCTTTACAGTCCCGACATCATCCAAAGATTAACTTATAAATTGTGCTTCCTGTATTATAATTGGCCCGGTACCATACGTATTCCTGCCTGTTGTCAATATGCTCACAAGATGGCCTATTTAGTGGGTCAGAGTATACGCCGGTCACCTTCAGAGGAGTTATGTGATAAACTATTCTATCTTTAAATTAATAACTGATTTTTTTAAGATTGTTTTTGTTTTTTCTTTTTTACCTTAAAGTACAACGAATAGATTTTATATATAGTTATATAATTTTTATGTAATATTTCCAAACTAGATATAAAATCGTTTTTACGGGTACATAGTACTAAATATGTATTTGAAATTGAATTTTGATCAAAATATATTAAATCAAAAGGCTGTTAAATATAATAAATATATTTGAATTTGTTATTACAATAAATGTTGTTATGTATTTTACTTTAGAAAGGAAGAGATAGAAATTATTGATTTAAAAGAATTAGGCAAACTTACAACATTAATTCCAATATGTTGAAAATCTGGAAGATAACGCAAATAATATTTTTATTAAATCAACAAAAACTTTAAAATACTGTTACTTAAAAACTACTTTATTTCATTGTATTTGCTACATCCTAAACTATCGCAGTTTGTTGGGTATTATACGTTTGTGCTGAAGTTTATAACGGACGGTCGATTAAACGATTTTCGTTCGTCTTGCTGGCTGGCCATGTCAACCTTGTGAACAAAATGCAGATCGCAATTTTAAAGATGTCTTGATAAAAATATTATTTTTGCACAAGGACGATGACTATAGAAATTGGTGATGACAGGTGTATTATTTACAACTCCCTAAATATATATATACAACTCTCTATAAATATTACTTTAAAGGGCATAAATCTCAAATATACGTCGATATTATAATAAGAATTTACCAAATTGGAATAAATATTAGCAAAAAACGAATTGCGAAATTTTACGAGGATCATTCCAAAAATCTCTTAGCTCGTATATAATACCCCGAAAAAATTTAGAGAAACGCACAAATCCCATATAGTGTTAGTACCATAATAATATACCGCACTCTTTAGCATAAAGTAGTAAATAACTGTATACGGTAGTCGTTCATTTGTAACTATGTGATGTAGGTATTAAATTGTCAGTTAGACTGACTTTGGCGCGTTTCCACAATAACTGTGGGTTATTATAAATTGCATTAAAAAATATGGCACTATTCTTTTAAGAAGATATGAATCAATTCAATCCCAAACTTTCTTTATGTTTAATTTTTGATCTGTTGACCATTATTTTAATAAACTTTACGCGTCATATATCCCTACAAGTTCTCCATTGGGTTAAAGTCCAGACTGGAAGCCGACCAGTCCAACAAAGGTATTCAATAGTCCTGTCCATGTACATGTTAGCTATACATTCGATCTAGAAATCTCTAATATTTGTTTATCGTAAATATGAATTGTCATATTATTGTAGACTAACTCTTTGTCTAGGATCGCAGACAGTGTGCACTTTCCTACCGCAGACCTTGTTCGATAAATCCACCGTGTCATGAGCACTTTCAACAGACTTTCCCCTATGGTAGGCATGTTGAGCGTATCTTATGACTTGTGTTAATAGTAGTCCTCAAATACTAGGCAAGTAATTTCTCCAGTGTCTTCGAATAGAAAGATGACAGCATAGTCTTTAATCCTTTTGCTTTAAGCTGCCAGATTTCCATAGACTACCCTTACCTATCTCTACCCATCACATATGCCTTTTTTATCACCGATATTCTGCAATGTGACCGAAAAATACCTTGCATTATGGTTTGAACTACAAATATATACCACTTATTGCAGTCCTCTGCCAGGCATTCAGGAAAACGAGACTTTATAGGTTAAGAAACTCTGAAAAAGTCAAGGTCTATGAATCGTCAGATTTTAATTTCAAACTTAGTATAATAAAAATTACACTTTTAATACCAAAAATTGAAATAGGAAATTTCTACAAATAAAAATATCTAACAACCATTATTTTCTTAAATAAAGAAGCTATAAATGTTCATTTGTTTTCAATTGTAAAAAATCCTTTTTAATCTTTAATGTTTTGATCGAAAACAATATATTCAGCTTCATAATCAAAATAACAACAAAAAATCAATTGTGGTTAAAAAAATATTGTTTACTAGATGAATTTTTTAAATAAAATTTTAGACAAAAAAGAAAAATTCACAATTTCTTTTACACAATGAAGGGGACGACGTGTGACGAATGGCTATGGAATAATGTAAAACTTAATGTGATAGCTCATAAGAATATACATCTTTGGTCTTATACCACACGTTTAACTTCGAAGAAGCGTTTCAAATAATATACTTGACCAATGGTCATTAAAACCAAAACTAAAGCTTCAAATGTTGACCATAAAACAACACGGGAATTGGTGCTTTCATTAATAGAACGATGGATTTTGTCACGTACCTAAATGGATATAAAACATCTGTTTAAACAAATTGGATGACACGTTTAATTTATTTTATTCATAACTTACATGCATGTATTCCTGTTCATGTTTAACACTTGTCAATGTACCGGACAATTCACGTATCATATCCTCTAATTTGGTATGACCAATATCTTCTTCACCAGGAGCACCGGGAGCACGATGTGGTGACTCACCCACATCAATGGAGAACATGACCAATTTGGGTGTCATACTGCTCTTTTGATTGTCAAAACATACAGTATACACACCAGTGGTAACGGCAGCAAATGTCAAACGGCTAGATGATTCCTTTTTACTTTCATGCATAATACCCTGATCGGGACCAGTTACTTTGATATCAATATCCAAGAAACCACCTTCAATTACCTCAAATGTTACACCTACAATTTTTGTTAATTATTAGCAATTTGTGCTTAATTTATTCTACTTCCTAAACACTTACTGAATTTTGTACCAGCCTCAATTTTCTCGAAAAAACATTCTTCATTGTGGGCATCAACATTCACGATGAATGCTTGTGACGTTTGCAATAATTGCACCAGGACAATTAATAATATTGTACTTAAAATATTTCTATTCATGTTCTTTATATATATTTATTTGACAATAATATATTAATTAAAATTTATTTTTTTACAAATTAAATTATATTTAAGTGTGTTATTTTTTAATATATTTTCTTCCGACAGCCACGTATCTTGTCACTCAAAATGCCACAAAATAATATTGCCAGACTAAATTCTTTGATAACTGTCATCAGTTATGAAAAAAGAAAATAGTTGTTTATGAAGTTACCATACGATTTTAAGCATAACTCAGTGTTAGTTTAACATAATAAATTTCGAATTAACTAATGAAACAAAAAAATAAATAATTAAATTATAAAGGTGAAAACATATAAGCAGATAAAGGTAAAAATAATGAAATTATATATTAAAGCTGAATATTATTGAAAAATACGATCAAATCTAAATGATTTTTTAAATGTTACAAAAATTTCAATAAGAAATACATTCATGGTCATAAGTTTAAGTACAAAATGAAATTACACTTCAAATGTAATTTGTTGTGACTAATAATAATTTCAAAAACTGTATCTTATAATGCAACAAAAAAATGTATATTTAAAGAAAACTAAATAACAAACTACAAATGGTGAACAAATATTGGTTTAAAGTGGGAAGAATCTATAAAAACCTCTATTGTTTCGAAGATAAAAATATGTTCAAAGCTTGACTTGTTTTCCGTCGTTTTAGTATGGAATGTTGCAACTTTGTTGTGACATTTTCCCTAATTGTTTTTATCTTCTAAAGATTTTAAATCATTTCTGCCCCTCATCTTACGTATTCATATTCTTTTTAACATGGGAGTTTAAGAAGCTGGAGAACTGACTATCGAATATGTGAATGAAAGTAGAACTGTTAACATTCATGTTGGCAGTCAGCACTGAGCACCTTATGGGCCACAGGTATTTGCAGAATGTGTGAGGATGAACATGAGAGCAAGTTAGTGGAACATCCACTTTATAGATGTCCTCGATTCCAGATGGCGAGGATGAAGTGGTGAGGTCAGCAATTTCTGAGTGATCAAGAGAAATTGGCAGTCGTTGAGATGACAAGACTTATTAGACCAATTCTAAGGGTGTGCTGGCTATTGAAACCACAATTGGATTATGGTACGTCTCCCCTCTTTCTACCGTTTTCTAATATTGCATTCTTTGCAATCTGTGTCCATTCCCTTCTTACCTTCTTTATTTTTTCTATCCTTTTTCTTTTGTTTTCAAGATTCCAACCCTGCTAAAGTTTGAAGAAGGAATCATCATCATGGTTTTGTGCTTTTCAATTCCTTTTAATTATAGCACAATATCTCTCCATTGGCCTTTGCTTCAGGCTTCAGGGGTTTTCCTCTCTTGGTACAAATACCACATTATTGTTTATGCCATGTGAGGCCAAAAATAGTGGACATATTTTAAATCATTTTAATGAAAGCAGCATTTTTTGTAAACATTCCTTGATGTAAATTCGGTATTGAAAAAAATGATTGGATTCTTTTGCCGCATCATTATTGTCATACCAAGAACTTTTTGGGAAATTTCGACTGCTTTTTGGTCCTAAATTTTTCTCCAAAATTCCCTTAAGCATCAGCAAAAGTTTCCTGTTAGGAAACTTTTGAAGTTTGTATGTTTTTAAAGTTGTAAAAAAAGATAAGTGATGTTACCGGAATGCTTTCCTACAGAATGTGAGCTCATTTAAAGTGTTTTTTATTTTTTGGCTTTATATCTATCATGTGGACCATTCCTACTACCTAAGCCAGGTTTTCCATCAATAATAATATTATTGGAAACAGTTTGATGACGAACCTTAGAATGCTTGGACAGCTTTTAGAAGGTCCAAGTTGGGTTTTGTTTAAAATATTTAATAATTAGTACGCACTTTATCCTGATCACACATTTTTAATAAGTTAACAATATGCTCATTTGTTTGGTATTAAACATAATAACTAAACTGTTTTAGAAAGGTGACTTGATCATAAAAATAGCAAATAATGCTTGTGTTAAAAGTTTTAAAAAAATCTGTGTTAGGAATTGTTCGATTTCACTCCTTATTTAAAAAAAGTATAAATGCTATATTCGACTGAGTAGAATCTTAAATACCCTCCCCCCACTATATTGAAGATAATTATTTATTTGCTTGAATTTCGATAAATTTGGTTCATATTTCATTCCGGGAAGTGGAATTATAAATGAGTAATATCCAAATATGGCTGACGATAATGAAACTAGTTTCATATATAAAAACAGTTTAAATATGTTTATTAAAATAATAGTTTTATAAGCTCAAGCCCGTTTTCCGGAAAGGCACGTTATGTGGGAGCTTTAGCAAAATATTGGCCAATATTGGACAGATTAAAAACATATATTTAAGACAGTTGGGAAAATAATTTAGCCGAATTTCAACAACAATTTCAAAAAAGGTTTTATATGGATCTATAGCAATATATCGACCGAGATTGCCCAAATTAATAATTTTTATTAAATAAATTTAGAAAAAAAATTGTCTCGAATTATAGAATATAGAATTTTTTTTACCAGTTTTGTAAACAGAAAACTGTTTTCCGGGGAGAGGTCTGATATGGAAGCTATATCAAAATATGGACGAATATTGATAACATTTATTTAAGACAGTCGGAAATTTAATTGTGCCAAATTTTAATAGAATTCATTCATATTAAAGAGTTTAATAAGCTATAAATCACATTGCCGGAAGGGGTGTTATATAGGAGTTAGGTCAAATAATGACTCCAGCACAATCTTGTTTCTTTGGGTTTATCATTCTATTGAAATAAATGTATATGGCAAATTTCAGTAAATTATTTTAAAAATTGCGACTCATATCAGACAGAGATTTTGGGATGGATCAAAATTTCGCATATAACACTTTTTCTATTGATCCGATTTTGATGAATTTTAGTACGACGATGAAGAACGTATAAATGTTTCTTATAGTTAAATTTTTATTTAAATTCATTTCTGTTTTGTTGGAAACATTATAAAAGATCTTTCTTTGGAATTCAGAGGTTGTGTCAGATATCGGCGTATAACTTTTTTGCTGATGACCCGATATAGCTAGTTTTAAATAGGAAACTGCTTGGGATAATAACAAATAATATACTAGAATATATATACATTAAGAGGTCTGAAATGATTCTTTCTTGTTGTTACACATGGAAGGACAAAGTTAATATGCCCTCATCATTCACTTGTGGTGGTTGAGGGTATAAAAATCGTGTGCTACCTCAATTTGTGGTAAATAAAAACACAATTCTTTATTTATTTTTGTTTAATTTTTTACAGATTTTGTTTATTGCACAAAATACAATATACAATCAATTAATTTTTGTTTGATTTTAATTTTTATATAATATATATATGTATGTATATATTATTTATATGTATAAACTATAAATATGATTTGAGTAAATTTTTTAATTTAGGGATAATTATTTAACATTAGAAAACACATTATTTTGTTTTTCTATTTTATTTTCTCTGTTTATGTGTGAAACAAAGAAGGAAGAGGAAACTTCTAAATACCGAAGATCCTGTTACTAAAAAACATTTTATGACAAAAATACAATATTATTTATGTTTCATTTATTATTATTATTATTTTCATGTTTTTCTAAATATATAATTTTTCATTTACGTATAAAATTAAATAATTGATTAATTAAACATTAAACTTAGATTTGCATAAACATTAAAATATATATAACAAAAAATATAATATTTTGTTTGAAATATTGATTTTTTCTTAAATAAAAACTAAAAACTAATATAACAAATTTACAAAAAAAGTAAATAATAGATTTTATTTATTTTAAATTACTAAAAAATAAAAAAAGGAAAAAAATGATATTTATAGAAATCGGTATACAAAGTTGTTGGTTGGAAAAAGATGGTAATTTTGTGATTTACATGAAAGAGCTAAAAGTATATAAATAATTAAAAATTATAATTATATATATATGTTTTATGGAAGAATGGTTTCAATTTTACAATATAAAGTGGAAGCTCAACAAAAACGCAAGCTTTAATTAGAAAAATTATTACTTTTTGTGTAAAAAAAGATTTAAAAATTTTGACAAACAAAATTCTAGATTTTAATATCCAGAATTCTGGTTTACTATTTGGACAAGGGTTTTGGGTTGTTTATGGGCGGGAGATAGGAGGGCGGGTAGATTTATATACATTTTTGTTTTGATTTGGTTCTTAAAACTAATTTTTTATTTAATTTTGTTTTTGTTTTAGTTTTTTTTTGTTAAATAAATTACATTCGTATAGTCTTAGGAATACAGATTTATTTTTAGTTAATTCATTTTAGTATTGAGTAAAAAATATGCACAGTTTGGGAATTTTTTTTTAGGGGATTTGAATTTTGTTTCGTATTTTTCTTTAATAACGCTAATTTGTTGAAAAAATTTACAACATATTTTTTTGTTATTATTTTTGTGTTTTACTTAAATCTAATAAATATTTTAAATATAAGGCACAATTTGTTTGTTTCTTCAGTTTTGAAAAAAAGGTGAAAGAAAAGAAATTGTAACAACTTTTTTTAAGGAACTTTTGTTTTTGTTTTTAAACCATCAATTTAAGCATTAACTAATGGGCCATTTTTGGCCTTAACTCATAAAATTATTTTTAGTAGAAACTTGAAAACTCATTGTTAAAATTAGTATTGAGTTCCTAGCTAAAGTTGTTACAAAATTTCTATTATAATTTTTAGATTTTTTCTTTAAATAATTTATAAAATTAATTATATAAATTGTTTTGTTTAGTTATAATTTACAATTTGTAGCTTTAAGCTTATATAATAATCTCTGGCTTTTTTGTTAGTTAAATAATTTTATATTTTTAATTATATATTCTATACACTATCTATCTTCTTGATCTCTCTCTAAAAATTGTAATTAAGAAAAAAAATATATATTTTTGCAATTTTTTCAAATTTCACTTTCATAAAAACATTTTCTAGTTCTGTACAACATTTGGAGGAAATAAAATAATAAACATCATGTCCCACTTTTGTTAAGGGAAAAAAAAGTTTACTAAACTTCAACACCATAAGTGCGATCGATAACATAATCGAATCTTTGTTTTTGATCATCGTCTTCAGCGTTATTATTATTTTGTTGTTCTTTGGTGTTTTCTAAAGTTTTAACAATTTCCGTTTCTTCGGTTGTAATAGTGGTTGTTGTTGTGGTTGAGGTTGAAACTTTTGTTTTATTGGTGGCATTTTGTGTGGCCTGTTGTCTTCGGCTACTTGCACTGCCACCGCTATGATTCTCATTGAGATTCTTGTTACGTATACTACTGGCAACAAGCGCAGTATTAATGGCAATTGCTGTTTCGGCGGCATTATCTTCATCATCTTCATCTTCTAAGTCTTCTTCTCCTTCCTCCTCAATGGGATCGGCTTCGGGTAGCATAAAATCAGTTGGCAATTCTGGTACTGACAAACCCTTGCGTGTGAAAAAGGAGATTTTTTCTCTGCAAATTGATGAATAAAAATTAAATATTTAATAGATGTTTCTCTCTGCAACTTATCTAGTGATTAGTTAAATGTTATTTATTCAATACCCTACACCACCAGAAGTGGTGACCTATGTCATCCTGTGTTTAATGCTCCTTTTGGAAACATTTTCGCACCTATACTTATAGTCCGGATTCCATAAAATTTATCCAAATTGTTTGTAATTCTCCTAACGTAAAACTGGGAAGAAATACTTTTAAACATTTTTCATAAAACGTTATTGGATTAAGAAAGAATTTAACTTGAACATACAGTTTCATATAATTCATTATCAAAATCGGAATAACAGAAAAAATATAGACTAAAATAGCTCCCGTGTTAGTCTCTTCCCTAAACAGATCTTTTTTATAAAACTATTAAATTTGTATCGATGTGCTAAAATTAGTTAAATTTTGACACAATTATGTAAATAGTTTTACTAGTATCGTTCCATATTAGGTTAAATCTCCCACATAAGACCCCACCCCGGAATAGCGTTTTAAACCTACAAAACTATTAAATAAGGATCAATTCTAATCAAACGCAGCACAATTATTCATATTGTTTTCTTTAAAATGTAAATGATGGAAGTGTATATAACACTCGGTATAATTTACTTACTTGAATGATACTAAATCGGGACATCCCTTGGGAACTTTTGTTTTGCGTAGTTTATATATTTTCTTGGTAGTTTTCATTAAAAGTTTTTGCAACTGTTTTTCCTCTGGGCATTTAGCGGGATCACCACGTTCAACTAGACGTTGGAATTCCTCATTTTCAATAGCCCATGCAGCGATTAATGGATCTTTATTATCGCGAGCTTTTTCCAAACTGAAACAAGTGAGAAAAGTTATAAATATATAAAATACTTAGTTTAAAATGGATTTTTCTTTGAAAATGCAATACTTACGCATCTTTTAAATTTTGTAATTTAGCAATTTGATCATTTAGAAAATCTAATTTGCTATGTTGAGCTTGTAAATCCAATTCCAGATCTAAGCTGGTACGTGGTATATGAGTATGATTTAATTCTAAAAAATGCAAAAAATTTGTATTCAAAACAATTGAATTAAATCTGCTACAATAAATCTTACTTGTGGCAGTTTTAGGAGCTTTGGTGTGGAAACGCAATGAACGTCTTTCAATTGCTCCACGATGGAAGGGGTGTGGTGTCACACCAAAATGCATAGCCGAATCTGAATCACTACGATTCAAACGACAAATATATCGACTTTTGCCCACCGCAGCTGATGGCGTAAAGGTTTGCGAACGTTTAACGGGTCTATCATCGTTTGACTGTTGTCCCTGTTGTGAACGAGATTTTTCTGGTGGGAATGCACATTCAGTATTGGTTTCTTTATCCACATATTCCTGCTTTATATTATCCATATAGGCATCTAACATTTTTTTGGTGAAATCTATTTAAAAATAAATGATACCATTTATTAATACGTTCAAGCTCTATAAAATGTTGAAAATACATACCATTTCCTATAGCGCCCTCTAATTCCTCATCATCGATTTCTTCTTCATCGTCATCTTCATCATCATCTTCGTCTTCATCATGATCATCTACATCTAAGCCAAGATTTTCTCTTAGATCTTCGGCAATTTGTGCTTGCATTTCGAATGGTGGCACTTGGTTACGTGTCAATGTAGAAGTTTGCGATGAGGTTATGGTTGATTCATCTGAAGACTCCTCTTTGCAAACATTGTGGCTAACTGTTACATTTGAGTTAACATGTCCGGCAACAGCTGCAGCTGCCGCTGCACTAGTAGATGGCATATCCAGAGGTTCAAATGTGGGCATAAATTTCGAACTTAAAACATTGTACCACTTCAGTATGGAATCTTCTGGATTGAATTCAGCCATACTTATTTGGACCGTACCCTGTAATTATAGAGTTTAATAAATTTTTGTTTTTTCTTTCACAAATTATATAATTAAACTTACAATTATTTCCTCCTTCTGGCCAGTCATGCTAACCACAGTTACGTGTAAACTCTTGGTTAACAGTTTACTAAGAGAAATCGGTACGGCAAAGGTATCATTAAAAACTGGTTTTTGGAAATCTGACATAGCTTTTGTGCGTATAGATGTCAGGGAATTGGGTAATAAGGCAGCACGGAGATATCTGTATTATTTTAAGAAAAAAAGAAAATGAAATAAATTATTTAATGAAAAAAATATATATTAAAAGATCTAAATATAACTTACACTTGTGAATTTTCCGTTGATGTGGTCACTAGGGCTGATAAATTATTTGCTCGTTCTAAAGACACCACTAAAACACCCTCCTTCTTTAGATATTTCAAACCTATTTGCACTTGGGCCAACTCCTTGCGTGGCAGGTGTGCCCTTGAAGCCTCAAATACACCTGAATCTCCAGCCACAGATTCATTACTTACGGCTGCTGATACCGAACGGGTATTCGAGGTGGACGATGAACGACTCAACATTTCTTGGGGTAAATCTAACAGTGAAGGTTTTTCCGATATCGGTGATAAAGGAGCTCCTAAATTGAGTGGCGCTGACATATTAAGTTTTTGCAATTTAGCCTCTAACATCATACAATCCAATACCGTGGAATCTAAATCATAAGGATTTGGTGCAGCTGCTCTATTGCCCACACAAGCGGGTATTTGATTGGATTGTTGGTACAGTGTTTGTAATACTGCACCAGCATTGGCATAGGTAGGTTCCTCCTTCAGCAGCTGCTGTGAGGAGTTACTTAATGGATTTTGTTCAGAGGCGGGATTATATTTCATGGGTGAAGCGGGTGGTGTTTCCATAGACAAACTGCTACGTGGTGACAAAGAAATTTCGGAAGATTGTTGTTGCTGCAGGGGAGGATGTGCGAGAACTTGTTCTACGACTTGATTTTGTTGTAGAATTTGAGCCTGTTGTTGCAATTGGGGGTTTTGTTGAAAAAGTCTTTGAGAACGGCGATGTAGATCTACTACATCTATCTGAGGATCGACAGAAAATGGATCTATGTAAATGTCAGTAAAACTCAAAGCGCTTTTACTGCTCGCCGTTGATAAAGAACCCAAACTGGAACCACTACTAATGGAGAAGGTACTTTCGGAGGAGAAGGATTTCAAACGTTCCTCCAACATTTTCGTTGACTTCAAAGCCTCTTGTAACTTATCCAATAACAATTGTTTTTCCTCGTGAAAACGTAGACGATTTTTAATTTGTTGGTTGGTCGCTTCATATGCTTCATTAAGATCTTCTTCTAATTTTCTGCGGGTTTCTTGTATGACATGTATCTCTTCGGCCGTGCGAGATTTCAATGAAATGCTATTTAATTCATTTAGGAGTTTTTCTTTCTCTTGAATCAACAGAATTCTGTCCTTATCTGATTCTAATTGACCAGGTTCTATGCGTTCCACATGATCGGCTAATTGCTGTTGCAGCCGTTTGATATGTTTTCTCCATTCGGTGTATTGCAATTTTGTTTTTGCCATTTCAGCAAAACGGGCACCACTATTCAAATTATCACCCGGACCACATAAATCGGTTTGAGAGGCCACACATACTCGATCGAAGGGTGAAGAAGCATTCATTAATTCGGCATTTTCTTCGTTAATTTGTTGCCGACTTAACTCATTTTTAATTTGCACTAAACTGCGTATCAGCTCTTCGCGCACCTTTTCGCCGGATACTAAGGATTTGTGAACTTTGAGCATTTCTTCACGTATAGCCTGGACCTCGGCTATATCATAGCAACCATTTTGACGGGCATTAATTTTTTCACCCACCGAATAAAGAGTATTCATGCCACGTTCTGTATAAGAAATATCATTTGTAATATGTTTGAGCTCTTGTTTCAATTGATGAACACGTTCTTTGGCCAATTTCAAATCGGCCCTTAAAAGTTCAGGATCATGGCGGCTCATAGAAGATGAAGAGGAGCATACTAAAATTAAAGAACAAAAATTATTATTCGTTAAATTTTAAGGAAAAAAAAACAGAAAACTTACAACTACTTCGACTGGCAGCTAATTTATTTAGATGATTATATTCCTCTTGAGCTATTAATAATCTCTGTTGTTTGACATCATACATTTCCCGTTTATTCTCCAATTGATCTTGGGCCGCCAATAAATAATCTCTTAACATTTGTTCCTGTACACTCTTCCATTCTTGGCGGGGATCTTCCAGTTGTGTGGTCTGTGCTATGTGATTTATATAATAACGACCAATATTGGGATCATAAGCCTCTTCCCAACCCATGGGCAATTCATCACCCACACAATCTTCAAACGATTGGGGTTTTGTATATCTACAGAAAAAAGGAATAGAGTTAAGAAAAGAAATTTAATTAATTATGGATTTTTTTAAATTCATTTTTACAATAGACATTTCCCGTTTCTTTATGTACATTTTATTAGGTTTGACTGTACATTGGTTGACTATTTTTGGATGCTATTTTTTATAAAAAAAAAAAAACATTTTTTTTGCTTAAATTATTTATTTACTCTTTTGAAGAAAATACAAACTCGTTTTGTCTCATGAATAAGTCCATACGTTATTTTGAATTACTTATTTTAGAATATTCTTTAACACTGAATAGAACTTATGGGGGTTTCAATGTAGAAAATAAAGAGTGAGATTGAAAATTTCTTAACATACATGTATATCAATAAAAACGGAATCACTAAACTTACATGTTTTAATTCTATTTATTTAATGTAAATTATTATTACAATTTACAAAAAAAAAAAAAAAATACAGATTTAATCACTAGTGATCAAATTTTGAACCTTTTTTCGGAAACCCTACCATTAACGGTTTTATAGTGTTTTCTGACACTCTCTTTTTAAAATCTATAACACTTTTGGACACCTTTTTGTGCAATTCAATTCCCTTTTAACAAGAGCCCAATATCACTTCACTGCTTTTAGCTCCAGACAGTTTGAAGGATTTCCCTCTCTTGGTGCAAATACCACATTATTGTTCTGGTATCACTCAAGGGCTTATCTACCATATTGACAGGATGTCAAGTCAGACTGAAGCAGCAATTTTGTAAATATTCTTTGATGTAAATTTCGATTTTTATAGAGTCCGTTGTAACAAATGATTGGTTTCTATTCCCGCAAAAAATTGGCTTCTATTTCCTTGCTCTGTTTTGTCGCTTCTTAATTTCTACTATTATTGTGTCTTTTTTGTTTTTAAACCTACGTTTGCTTCAATTTCTCGTACTATAAAGTCCGAGCTCTAAACTAACCTACCAGATGTGTTGGACGCTCTTTTAAAAATGCCATTTTTTGACTTTAGAAACAGAAAATCTTGGACTTCTATCACCGGACAAGTTTTCTCAGTACTGTTTAATAACATTGAAGATAAAACCCCTGAACTCGGTACTGATTTAACAGAGCGTGTGGGAGATATTTCCTTAGGTTCTGAGGAGGAAAAACAGGTCACTGTATTACTATATACCAGCTAGTTTTCTTGATTAACTTCTAGCAGGTCATTTAAACACAACTACTTCTAGTAAGCGTCAATTTACTATAGAGAAAAAGCCTAAAATAAGCGATAGGGACCACTGTGAATTTTTGATCATATAAACATAAATATGGACTTTTGATAAATATGATAAAAATATATTCGTATGCTTTTAGTGTTTATTTATTTGTTTTTTTTCAGTGTATTTTGAGAATTTTTTTTCATAAAAAGAGCGATAAGATTAACAATTCAAATTAATGTGAGTCTCATAAAAATTCCTGGCATTTCCTCTACTAATCATAACACTTGTGTGTTGAAGACCGTAAATATTGTTATTATTATACGTTCCACCACCACAAGTGGTGAAGAGGGTATATTAACTTTATCATTCGGTGTGTAAAGCTAAGAAAAAATGTTCTCGGATCCCATGATGTATATATGTATTCTTGCATCAAATCAAATTCTGATCAGATTTAATAAAATCCGCTGTCTGTTCGTCTGTCTGTTCACATCCACATTAAATTAATGGAGCTTAATAAAATTTAATTTGAGTAGTTTTATAGTCCCGAGAAGTTTTCTATTTAAAACCAGCAACATTTGCTGAGTATATTAAAAGATATAGAACGATATCTGAGACAATCACGTTTATAAAATTGTTAGTTATATGTCTGTGAGTGTATTTGTGGTTTTGTATGTAAGAAACATTACGTTTATACTTTACACGCATTTGTCGAGGAGGGCGTTAAAGATTCGGCATAGTCGAATATAGCATTCTTACTTGCTTTTATTGTTGTTGTTACCAACAAAGGTAAATACACCTTTTTTTTTTTTTTTGCTCAATAACTATCTACTCGTTGTCTGAATTTGTTTTTCATTTAAATAATTTAAATATTTGCCTTAAAACTCGTTAACGTTTTTCCAAGAATTTTTATTTTATACAAAATTTATACTTTCAAATAAAACCAATAAAGAAAGCAACAAAAAAAAAACATAATAAAATCTTATCAAAACATTTTTTTGTTGAAATTCAAGTGGTCAGTTATTTTAATTTAATTTTAATTATTTTTTTTTCTAAAATCATAAAAATATTTTGAAATCTTTTTTTATGGTAAACACGAGCTATTAGCTGAGAGGGAATTACTAATAACTAGTTTGAATTTTTTTGTTTTCAAATTTATTTGATTTTAATACTTTTTTTTTAAATCTATCGATAACTTTCGGAAGTATGTTGCTGAAGTTTTTTTTCCAACTAGAAATCATTGAAATATTTTTTGAAAATAAATAAAATATATCTAAACATTTTTTGGGGGTTTGTTTAACATACAGGGCTATAGATAAATAAAATAAAAAAAAACAAGTCCGTAAAAAATACAGACCAAAAAAATTCATATCACGTCTTTTAATTGACAAATTCAAGTTGAGGGGAATTTTTAAAATGTTTTAAATTTTAAAATATTTCCAACGAAAAAAAAACTGAAACAAAAAACAGCTACAAAATCGAAAATATGTTTAAATATATCTTTTTTAATTAATCATTTTTTAATGATTTGTTGTACAAAAATTTCAGATGTTTGGGTGTTTAAAAAAAATATAAACAAATGAAATAATAAAATAAAAACAGCAAAAAATATATTTTATATTTAATTTTTTTTTAGTTATAAACAGAAGATATTGATTAAAATGATATGACGATTCAATGACGACAATTCGAATTGAGACCTCATGACTACGAAATAAATAAACAAATAAATAAATTCCGTCCTTTTGTCAGGGTTATTGAAATTTTTCATATTTTGAACAACATTTTTAAAACATCATAAGAATTTTAAGCATTTTATTAAGAAAATAATTATAAATGGAACATATGAGAATATATAAAACAAGTAAGAATGCTGTATTCGGCTATAACGAATCTTCAATACCCTTTGCCACAAATGCTTATGAAGTAAATACGTTATGTTTCGTACATAATGAAGGTTCTCATAACTGAATATTATGACAATTTTTTTAAAATCGACAATTTTACGAAAACTTTTTGTTTAAACTTTGAGGTTGCCTCAGATATTGGTTTATATCTTTAATTTACCCAAACGATTTTGCTGGTTTTAAAAAGGAAACTTTGCAGGACTATAAGAAATACTCAGGTTAAATTTAATTGACCTTCATCATTTATTGTGGTCGTGAGCGAGGCAACAACAGACAGATAGACGGATAAAGCTAAATCGACTCAGATTTTTGATTTGATGCAAGAATTTATATACGTTATGTCGTCTGAGATGATTTCTTCTTAGCGTTGTATTGGTGAAATATTATTTATATCAAATCAAAATCTGGGTCGATTTAGTTATACGCGTCTGTCTGTTGTAGGCACGCTCACATCTACAATAATTTCCAGAGGTTCGAAGGTAAAAAGTAATTTTAATTAAAGCTATAAAAAGTCTACTTTAAATGTTTTTATCGAACATATGGCAATACCTTACATAATACCGATTACTTTTGACTAATAACTTTTGCATAGTGGCAACAACTTTTATTTGTTTACAAAAACAACAATAAATAATTGTTTAATTTTTGTGGAAATAAATTGTTTCTTAAAATTTATAAAGTTAAAATATCAAATAAAAAAGTTTAAAATATATGCTTTTGGGAACAAAATTAAAATATATTGATTTTTCATATAGTTGTCATAATTTATAGAAAATATGGCAACTTTAAATTATAAATGTCACTTTAAAAATTTGGGGTAAGATGATCTCCCCTTTAGCTTATCGGAAACTTGATTCTTATCTGTCCGATAGAATTGTAACTTTAACTATTGTAAAGTTGTAATAATGGGCCTCAAAGGTAAAGACCGATAACTAAGGCAATATCTAAGCTCATGCATACGTAAAATCGTCAATTATTACTCGATAAATTATCAATATCGGTTCAGTAGAAAAAAGTTTATATACAGTTGCTATTGATTAAGCAAACGGAAATGCCATTAAGTAATAACAAATAAGCGAATTCTTTATAATTTTCCTATTTTCACTTTAACACCCTGTATTTATAAAAAAATACAATTTAAATATTTATTAAAAATGTTCAATTTCTTATACAAAAACCAAAATGTTTCACACATGCTCTTCTACAATTATATGATTTATTTTTAAATATTTCGTAAATTTTTCTTTCTTTTTTCGAAATAAATCTTAAAAAAAGAAATTAAAATATTCTTGGAATCTAACGTCAGCAAATAACACAGGTGGACATTATTTTTCTTTAATTTTATTAAATTCTTTACTTTTTAAATACATTATACATATATAATTTTATTAATCTATATAAATATATACATATTTAAATATCTGTTCGTTGGTGTTAAATAAACAACAAGTTTATTGTTTTAAAAATATTTTTATATTTTATTTTTTTTTTTCATTTTTAAATTTATTTCAAATATGTATGTTAACATACATTTAAGAATTTATGAATTTTTAAATGTTTTTATTATTTGCGAAGGCGTAGCGAAATTGATGAAAAAAATATATATATATTTTAATACCCTCCACCACCATAAGTGGTAAAAAGGTTAAATTAACTTTGTCATTCTGTGTGTAACGCTAAGAAAAAATCATTTTAGACATTTTAATGTGCATATTATTTTGCATCAAATTTAAATCTGAGTCGATTTAGCTATGTCCGTCTGTTGGCTGTGGGCTTTTTAATATTTATAATAATTTACAGATCAAAATGGAATTTGGCTTCATTATTTGTTATGGTCTGAGAAGCAAAATCGTTGAAGTATATTAAAATATATAGACTGATATCTGAAGCAACCTCTAAGTTCAAGCGTAGAACTTTCGTAAAATTGTCAATTATAAATCGACAAATTAAAATGAAACTTTGTCATATCAACTTATATATGTATTTCATTACCAATCCAAAAATTGTCAAAATCGGTTCAGTTGAAAAAATGTTATAGCCAAAAATATAACTAATTTTATAATTCATTAAAAGATCCTCTATTAGATTTAACGGAAAGGGAGAAACGTTTATAAATTAAATACGTGCGTGAGTGTATGTGTGTACGAAACATAACGTCCTTACTTCAAACGCATTTATGGCTTAGGGTACGAAAGATTCAGCATAGCTGAAAATATCATTCTTACTTGTTTCTTGTACAAATTTATGGCCCCCTTATTGAGTTTATTTATATATGAATGTTCGTTGAAAATGTCGATTTAATAAGAAACAAATTCTGATTTTATATATTATTTAATTTGTTTTTATTTATGACAACATATTTTCCACTTTATTTATAATAAATACCATAAAAATAGAGCAGAGAAAACTAAAAAACGTGCTCTTAAATTAGTGTAAAGATAAATATTTTTATAGGATGTTTTCTCAAATAGTCGTCGCGCCCTCTAAATTTTTTGTGAAATTTATAGCAAATGAATTTGAAAAAAATGTATAAAAAGTTATTTAATATAATTAAATTTAAACAAAACTATAATTTATTTTTTGACAGCTCTAAATTTCTAATTGATATGACAACTCTTTAATTTTACAGGAGATTTACATTTGCCATTTTTAATAACAGTCTTATTATTAAACAAATAAAGGTTATTTTTTTAATCTTTTTTTAGTTTATAATATTATAATATTAAGGAGTGAGCTTGAAAAATTATTAACACACTTTATCATTAAAACTTTTAACCCACTTTTGCTGTATCAAAAAGTTTTTTATGACAAGCAATATACAGTTGCGACAAAAACAGTATTATTATTAGCCTGACTTGGCATTCTGCCTGGAACTAAGGCCAGTGAAAAAGCTATTGGGCTCTTGTTTAAAGAGAATTGAGGAGCAAAAGAAAGGTGTCCAAGAGTTTGGTGGATTTTAAACTGAGATAGACTTCTTTTTTGGAAATTATTATAATAATTTCAATCAAATAAAAGAAAAACTAGTATTGTAAGTTTAGGGGTTTCATTTTAATAACATACATATATGTATGTTAAGAATTTTTCGATCTCACTCCTTAAAATTTTAATTTTTATTATAAAAATTCATCTCATAAATTAATAAATATTTTATTTAAATATAAATCTTTTTATTAACAAAAGATTTGTTAATAAATTATTGAATTTTGTTTGTCTGAATTCCATAAAATGTTAAATATTTGTTTTTAAAAATTCTTCTTTTTAAGACTTAAATATTATTTTTCACATTTCTGAAATATTTATGGTAAAAGCCGCACCTTTAAATAATATTTATTTAAATTTTATTATTGTAAAAAAACACAAGTTAAATTAAATGAAAAGTAAACAAAAATATCTATTTTTATATAGAAAATATAAAGCAAAATATTTCTGTTTATCTGCCAAGAATAAAAACATATAGATTAAATGAATGAAAAATAAGTAAGAATAATATATTCGACTATACCGAATCATTAACACCTTCCACCATTAATGCGTGTGAAGTAAATACGTTATGTTTCGTTTATACACACTCACATATATCCGCTCACAGACGTTTACAGTACACGGAACAGTGTTGAAAATTTTGAACTAAAGTCGTTTTTACTCAAAACCGTCTATGGGACTTTCTTGTTTTGGAACAGCAATTAACCTGAATATTTTTGACATTTTGTTATTATTTAATCCCAAATTTCTGTTAGACTTCAGATCAGTTTTTTCACACTCACTTGTATACAATATATAAGAGGTTTTCTTAAATATAACACGTTACACTTAATAAGTCAAATGATTAGTTATATTTTTGGCTATAACTTTTTTCAACTGAATCGATTTTGATAATTATTGGAAGATTTTTTGCCTAAAATTACAGGTTGCTTCAGATATCGCTCTATATTTTTTTAATATACTCAACTGATTTTGCTAGTATACTCAAATACTCAAGCCAAATTTGAGGCCTGTCAATTATTATAGATATGAGCGTGCAGATAGACAGACAGACGGTCATAGCTAAATCGACTCAGATTTGAGACGATTTCTTTTTAACGTTACACATGGAATGACCCTCTTCAACATTTGTGGTAGTGGAGGGTAAAAAAACTTTATTATAACAAAAATATTTTCTAGCTTAATCAAATTATGCGATAAAGGTCGTTAGAAATTATTTTAAACAAAAATTTCAAAAGATAATAGAAAATAGAAAATATCGTAATAATTATTTTTTTTGTTAACAAAAAATAAAATAATCTTATCTAAGGAAACTTAAAAAAATATATATATTTATTATAACGAAATAATAAAAAAAATAATCACATATAGAAAAATTAGACACTCGCTAGCCACTAAACGTAAAAGCATTTCCTGTGACTAAATTTTTTTTTGTGTGCAGGAAATTTAAATATAAAATAGACGTTTTTATTAACTAAAACATCGACTTTTTTTATTGTTTAAGTTACTTCCTACGCTTTTTATGTTTTAACACAGAGGAAAAATGCACTTAGGTTGGCTTATGACCGCTGTTGTAATCTTCCTAAAAAACGGAAATAACTCCGTTTTTTTTTTAATTCAAAATTAAAAACTTTGTCTACGATTGCATTAACAGAAATATTTTCACATTTCTTTCTTTTCGATTTAATTGTATATTTTTTATATAAAATTTTTTTTGTTAATAAGTCATTGAACTATACGTCTGCTATTGTATTGATATTTAATATTAAACAAAAAAATATATATTTTATTTTAGTATTATCAACACCTAATGACTCGGACAAAAAATATGTGTAAGCTATTTTTCCAAATGATAACAAGTTTTGTAGGAATTTTAAAAATTGTTAAATACAAATAAATTTCTGAAATATAACCAAAAATAATTTCAAAATTTTAGTTTCTATTTTATTTATTTCTAAACTTAAGTAGGTGTCAATTATCAATAATACTCGAGAGTATTGTAATCAAAAGACCACCATATTTATACCTACAAATAGACATTATATGTTTATTTCCATAAAAAAGTCATTCCGTTTTCAAAATCAATTTTGAAAGAAAATATAATAATAAAAAAATAAATAAATAAATTTCGGTGTAGGTGTCAAATTGATGGTCAAAAGCTATTTTGAAGAAATTTGTTTGTCAAACTATTCAAAAATTTATGTTGACGATGACATATTTTGTTTGTTTCGAATAACTAAATGTCACTTCGTTTTTTTTGTCTTAAACCTCGCGGGGTTTCCGATATCACGTAACTAATAAAAGTAATTAGTTTTTGAAGATTTTTTTATCACAAAAAATAAATAATTTAAAATAAAATTAACAAAAATAAAAAATATTTTAAATATTTTGAAAGAAAGTAAATTTGTATAAACTGTCATTTTTAAAATAAAATTTTTAAACTCTAAAATTTATTTTAATAATCTTATTTTATTTATATCAAAATGAATCTGTGTTTGTTTGAGACTTATAGACCCGAAAGTAAAATAGGCTGTAAAAAATTTCAATAGGACCAGGGGGAGAAGTAACCCACGTACAAAGCAAATATTAATTATCGAATATCTTAAGAAATATAACGGTGAGAATTTTCAAATTTTCAAATATGGATAGGATCAGGGGCAAAGGTAATCCCCATACAAAGAAAACATTGATCATTGAATATCTAAAGAACCACTTCATCGAGAATTTTCAAATTTGGTCGCAATGAATTTTTCGTGGAATCATTTTACAGGACAAAATGTGGGGCGGATAGGATCAGGAAGGGAGCAAACTATGACAATCGAATTATAACAGCGAGAATTTTCAAAATTCGGTCCCAACCACTTCATTAAGGAATAAAATGGATAAAATGTAGAACGGATAGGACCAAGGGGAGAGATGCCCTCATAAAAAAGCAAATAATGATTATCAAATATCTAAAGAACTGTAATAGCGAGTGTTCTCAATCACTATCTCAATGAACTATTTTAGTGAACAAAATGTATAACCGTTAGAAGCAGGGGGAGGGATACCCCAATACAAAGGAAATAATGATTATCGAATATCTAAATAATTATAACAGAGAAATTTCTAGAAGTTGGTTCCAAACAGTTTTACTGACAATATGTAGGACGTTTAGGATCAAGGGAAGAGGTTGCTCCCATTCAATGCAAATATAAAATAAAATTTTAGAACGGACAGGGCTAGAGGCATTTGGCCAAATATACATTGCATACAATTTTTTTGTGAATTGTGAAATTTCATTAGAGATCTTGGACTGAGGAGAATGTTTGTGCAGCAAAGCGCAACGGGTAAAAGCTAGTTGACAATAAATTTCTAATTATTAACCTAAATGACATAAAATTACAACAAAAAATATGGCCGCATTTAACATAACATTAAAATGTAAACAAAAGCATAGAATCTTTATTTACATATGAAACTTCCTTTTCTTTCTTACATTCCTTTTTTATAGAGTTGCCATGTTTTAATTTACTTTTTAAATAACCTTAAAATGCTTAATTTCTTAGGTTTCTTTTTCGTTTTGAATGAATAAAATTTGCAAACATGTTCTTTCAATTTAATTCCATTAAAATTTAAATAAGTTTCAAAACGCTATTGAAATACATAATTGACCTCTGTTCAATTAAAATAAAAACTCAACCTACAAATTGTATCTTAAGTATTTAAGCCAATTTAAAAGAACATTTATACGTATTAATGAAATTAAAAACCAATTTTACTAAATTAATTGATACCCCAAAAAAGCAATTGTTTTAAAAAATACAATTTAAAATAAAAAATAAAAAAAAAACACTTGAAGAAAATATTTTTTTGTTTTGTTGTTACCAACTTAATTAAATTATTACGTATAATTTAAACCTATAAAAATTCCTTAGTAATCTTAACAAATATAACAATAAAAATGTATTTGTTTATATGGAAAAAGGAAGAATGTCAATTTCGGCTATGCCGAATTTTTAATACCCTCCATCACAAATTCTTGTAAAGTAAATATGGTATGTACGAAACATAACGTATTTACTTTTAACGCATTTCTAGTAGAGGGTATTGCAGATTCGCCATAATTGAATTCTTACTTGTTTTTTTTATCAAATTCGTAATAGAAAATGAAAAGCAAAAGAAAATAATTAATCGTGTTAAAAAAGTTATTGACGTCACTTTAAATTTCAATTGGCTAAATTGCAATAATCGTGTTAAAGATCACGTCAACATGTCTCGCACAGTTATTATTTTTTTTAATAATTTATAAAAATTATAACAATTAATCTAAGGAATGTTTCGATTTAGTTTCTATTAAATTAATTATTAATTTCTTAGAAATTTAAAATTTATTAAATTAAATCACTTAATTATCCCGGGAATTTGTTTGTTTATCTATCAAACATTTTTTGCAAATGATCAATCAATCTTTTGTTTAAATATTTTTTTAATGATTTTTATTTTTTTTTCCTTTTAATTATTAAATTTATCTTTAAAATATTTTCTCTTGATTTTTTCATATTTTTTGGAAAAAAGAAAGAATTATTATAATGAATAAATAAATTATTTTCTTTAAAATGTTTATAAGAAACAAACTAAAAAAAGTATTGAAATCAAATTAAAATTCTCAAAATATTAATATTTAGATTTTACAATTCTAAAAACATTAAAAAATATTATTTAGATAAGTGCAGAATATATATTTTTATTTTAGTTTAACAATAAAATTTGAGTAAATTTATATTAACGTCTAATTTCTTTAAGTGTATTTTTACTTATTCTACCATCACAAGTGGTGAGGAGGGTATATTTGCTTTGTCATTTCGTATGTAACGCTAAGAAGGAATCATCTAAGATGTATATTTATTTTTGCATCAAATCTAAATCTGAGTTGATTTGTCTTTGTCTGTCTTAATATAAAGTTACCATTCCAAAAATTAATAAAATCGGTTCAGTAGAAAAAGTTATAGCCAAAAATATAGCAAATTTTACAACTCATTAAGTGTTATAAAGTGTTAAGGTGTTATATTTAAGACAAGCTGTTACATATTGTATACGTTTTTTTTCATATTATAAACATTTGTGTTTCAACGTACAGTGTGTATATACCACATATAATGTATTTATTTCACACACATTTGTTGTGGAGGGTATTGAGGATTCAGCATAGCCGAATTATTAGTATTCTAACTTGTTTTAAATGCTTTTCGATTTAAATTTATTGGTTCTTTTTATGATTTCTTAGACATTAAAACCAAATTACTTTTATGTGCAAATAATTTTGTCACAGGTCAGTTAAAAAACACTTCTATGGTTTCAACCATTACTAATAGTTATTGATTTGTTTTATTTATGATACTGATAAACTAGAGTGTGATAAATTTAATTTCTTTAACGTGCAGAGTGGCATAAAATAATAAATAATACACAGTGGTTTTAAAAGGCATTGAACAGATTTTTATTGAAAATTATACATCATATAGACTGGTACATATTCATATAAACGTATAAAACTTTTTCATTTTGTGCCTATACTTATATCCATGACTGTAAATCCAACCAGCCGATCAAAGGTTATAGATTTATTTCCAAATTAAGCGATTCTGCCTCTCTAATCAAACAAAAAGTGAACAATTTTTTTATCAAATAAACAAATACATAATAAAAGTAAATTTCTGAGGATTGAGATTGAAAAATTCTTAACATACATGTTATGTTAATAACTTTGCTCGAACAGGTTTCATTTCATATCTTTTAACAAAAGCCCATTATCTCTCCACTGCCCCAAACTCCGGGCAATTTGGAGGATTTACCTCTCTTGGTACAAATACCACATTATTGTTCTTGTACTACTCAAGGTCTTGTAACCATAGTGACAGGCTGCCAAGTGGACACATTATGAAGTCTTATGAATGGACATTTTTTAATGATGTAACAAAAATTGCCAGAACATACGTTTCGTCATTCATTAAGCAGCAAAAACTATTTTAATAAAAAATTGGACTTCAATTTTCGTGCGCCTCTTAAGTTTTAGCAACGTTTCTGTTAGAAACTTTTTGAGCCTTGTATGTTTTTAAACCTGCATTAGCTTGATCTTTACGTAACAACTAGTTCGAGCAATGTGATAACTGGGCTTCCTTCCTAAGGGATGTGTTGGGAGTTCTTTTGAAAATGCTTTCTATTTTTGGGGCTTTTGAAACATCATGTGGATCATAACTTCTACTTAAGACGGGTTTTCTATCAAAGTGCAAGTTCTCCCGTTACTGTTGAATAACATTGAAAACAGTTTCACGGCAGACCTTTGAATGCTTGACCACTGCTGGTAGGACCAAACTGGGTTTTGTTTAAAATATTTAATAATTTTGCAGGCATTTTAATCGGATTTATAATTTATCAATTTGTTTGACTGACATATTTTACAGTGGTAACTTGATTAAAAAAAAATAATTATGCGTGATTTAAAAGTTTTAATGAAAAACTAGTATTAAGAATTTGTCGATCTCACTCCTTAATAATAAAAATAATTGCATTTTTTCATTATTTATTGAAATTTTCCATAAAATTATAACAGAAAGTAAATAAAATTTATTTTTTTGTAAGAAATTTTATTTGAAATTCAAAAATGTGTGTCCATTTTTGCTAAACAACTTTATTTATTATATTCTTTAGTTGTCAATCATTCTTTATTGTTTATACATTTATTATTGTAGCATTTTTGTTGTTATTGTTATTTATAACTATAGAATATTTTTATAAGCAAAAATATCCAAATATGTATAAGAGTATAAGTACAATTACTGGTATTAAAATTAAACATACAAATCTATACATACACACAAACACACACATTGTCATTAACAAAACAACTGTTGCGACCTTCACATACCAGAGCAAATGAATTGTAAGTTTATTATTATTATTTTTTGTTAATATTTATTTTCATATTTACTTCGTACTCTTATTTTTATCATTGTATTATGTTTTTCATTTCTTTCTCTATATTTTTTACCCTCCACCACCACATGTGGTATAGTGGGTATATTGACTTTGTCATTTCGTGTGTAAAGAAGGAATCATCTTAGACCCCATCTGTCTGTCTGTCTGGATATTCTCTGTAGTTCTGAGAAGCTTTCTATTTGAAACCAACAAATTCGATTCAATATATTAAAAGATATAGACCGATATCTAAAGGCAACTTCTAAGTTCAAGTGAAGAACTTTCGTAAAATTGTCAATTGTAAGTCGTTAAATTACAATGAAATTTCGCCGTAATTTTAAGTTATGTGTACTTCAATATCATTTCAAAAAATGATCAAAATCGGTTCAGTAGGAAGAAAGTTTTAGCTAACAATATAACTAATATTGTGACTCATTAAATATTCGAGAAACCGGTTTTCGAGTTACTCGAAAAATGGGCTTTTCAAAAAATCGCTTTTCGGTTAACCGGTTTTTGTTTAATTATTAAAAATTTATAAAAAATGTTATTTAATAGAAATTGAAAGTTCATCATATGAAATGAAATTTTAACAATGGTTCCATTATAATCAAGGTAAGGTGTGTATGTATTCTTATATCAAAATAATCATTTGTAACAAATTTCATAAAATTATTCTTGTACTGTGGGGTGAACAAGTTTTTTGTTTTCCAATTTTCGTTAAATCCATTATTTTGCTTTACAGAAATTTTATCAATTTCCGAATATGTCTAATTTATAGGTCTATATCTCTTTAACTGAAAAATGTATGTTGCTGAATAAACGCCTCATTTGATTATTATTATTTTCTTTTTGACGTGATTATGTCTAAAACAGACGGACATAGCACAATCGATGCAGAATATTGTGCCTTAGATCTTGTATAGTACTTTACTCATGTAACGCACGGAATGAAAATGAAGCTGAATATTTAAGTGAAATCATGAAAGTGCCTTCCATAAAAAATCGGTTAACCGACTGAAAAATAGAAATTATTCAAAACCGGCCGGTTTTCAAAAATGCAAACAACCGGTAAATTCTTTACCGGCTTCAATTTTTCAATACACTAGTTCCTGTGTTATATAGAAGAAAAACGTTTACATGATGTGTGTGCATATGTACTAAACATAACTTATTTACTTCACACGTAATAGTGGTGGAGGATACTGAAGGTTAGCCATAGCCGAGTATAGCATTCTTAATTGTTAAAGCTTAAATTGAGTATGCTTTTATGGTCTGTCATGTAAGCAATCAATTGTTCAATATTTAAGATGAAAAATAATAAAATGCAATAAATTAATAAGAAGAGCAATAAAAATAATTTGATGCACTTATGAATAAGTGAGTAAATGTATGATTGTGTGTGTAGAATTCTCCTAAATTTTGTATGCAAATAAGAGAAGTAACTGTCATCATCATGATAATAATGATGATGATAATAATAATACTGTTTATAAACAAACTTCCATAAAAAGAGAGTTAATTTATGAATTAAGATAATTTTTACAGAGTGTGCAAGCAGCAACAACAACTAACGAATAATAATAATAAAAAATTTACATTGTTTATTTATTAATGTCAATTTGACTTGAATATTAACAAAAATAATAATAAAGAACAACTCATACGATATAAAATAATAAAGAAAAATATAATAATTTTATACAGACTTAAACGAATCTAGAGTATTGGAAAAATGGCAGACAAACAATAAAAAAAACATTTTTAAACTAACAACAATAATAAGGTTTTCTTTGTTGTTGTTTAACAATGTATTGTGAAAACAAATTTAGATCAATTGCAATAGAATGAATGAGTAATATAATGCTATTTTATATGTATGTTAACTGAAATATAAATATTTTACAAACTAACAGTGTAAAGTACAAACAAGTAATAAGGGTATTCACAGTAGAGATGAGTGATACCGTAATTTTTGAATAAGTTCCGTGAAGTGATTTTAAAATCACAGCTCTTTAAACAGTGACACTGGCCGCAGCATTTCAAAGAAAGAAAAGAATTAAAAATCATGGATAACAAAAGGGTTCAATTAAGACGACAGAGGACATGTTTCTTTGAATATTAGAGTCTCTACTACTGTGCACCGTAGGAAATGGATAATTTTCATCCTAGAGGAATCGCTGACAATAAAACAAATACAGTGATCGTGAAAATATCGCTCATCTCTAATTCACAGTAAAGATATTGATTTGAGTCCTCTTGCAGATAGTTTAGGAATATGTCTTCTCTTTTGCAAATTTAATTGAAATGAATGTATTTAAATTGTTTAGTCTACAGTTATTGGAGTTCCGGAAAAGCAGTTAGCAAGGGGATGAGATCAATATAAATATAGTGTTAATCTGACTAAAATTAGTGACCAGAAAAAAGTGCGTACTATTTTCAACAGAACTTAACTTAGTCCTTCAAAAAGTTGGCAAATTATTCAAAGGCCTCCCGTTAGTGTTATTTTATCCGGGGAGACTTGTCTGTTAAGAGGAAATCTGGTTTAGAAGAAAAATGGTTCACATGACGCCAAAGAAATAGAAAGCATTTTAAAAGAGCTTTCAAACATTCGTTAGAAAAGCGGCCAGTTAGCTTAGTACTCGGACTATTTGGTACGAAATGTTAAGGCTAATGCAGGTTTAAAAACATACTAACCAAAGCTAAAGCTAAGGCGAAAAAGGTTCAAAATCTCATCACTAGTGATAAAAAGTAACAAAATATGATTTATTTTTTTTAATAATTTTTTAATCCAAAAAATTTAAACTGTTAAGTGGTTTCGCTTTTATTAACAAATATGTATATTAAGAATTTTTCGATCTCACTCCTTACTTTTAGAAACCCATTAGGGTTTTCAATACTGCATTATATTTTAAAGTTTAGTTTTTGGGATGGGTTCAGGTTAAAGTAAAAATTTTGTTAGAAAAGTTTCAACTTTTAAAAGGTCTCGACTTAGCACTTAAGGGATTTTAGAAACATGTTGAAACTTTTATGTAAATAAACCTTTCAGAAGAATATAAAAATATCGGTGAAAATGAGTTTAAAAACTTTTCCTTATTTTTTTAGTTTTAAATTAAAAAATAGTATTTGCTTGGACTGGGTAGAGATATTGACCTCAATCTTTGTTTTTAACTGAAGAAGAAATATTACAATAAAAAAATTGATTCAAGATCTTGCGAGATCTTGGATGTAATAAAATCAAATACATATAACTCGCAAACTATTAGAGCCAAATATTACACGTAATCAATTTGTTTTTAAAGGTCTCATCAATGGCTATAAGTCAGTACATTTTTAAAATTAAATTAAAAATTGAATGTCCGAGGCAGCCCCAATGGGATGAAATCATATAATGCTGTACTCTTGTGCTATCAATATGTTAAATTTCATACAAATCCATCTAATCGATAAAAAAATATTTTCCAAAAATCGATTCTGCCTCACTGAACACTGTGAAATCTAAAAATTGGTGAAATTGGATCTGTATAAAAATTTTAGCCTTTAATTAGCCAGTTTTCTTATCCGTTTTTTGACTCATCTTCAAATTTGAAAATAAGGCAAATCGATTCAGTTTAAAATTCAATTATAGATCAATTTCCTAAAAATCTCCAGAAACTTAAAAACATAGGGCGCATATCTTAATTCAGATTGATTTATATAAAAAGTTTTTCCCTAATAATTCAACAAATTCTTTTACATATTTATTTTTCTTTTAAATTAAAACTTTTATAGATTTTGTCAGTGACATGTCAGTTTTGTTATTCAGTTAAAATCTCATCATGATGGCCATCAACTAGCTTACCAACCGAACTACCACCACTACACTACAACAACAACATTATAAATATCGTTTAAACTTCTATTCTTGTTGTTCTAGTTGCAAGGTTTTATTGAAGTTGTTGCCATTGTCACTGTTGCACATTTCTGTTTATGTTGCATTGCAGTTGAATTTTGTTTTTTATCTTTTATATGTTGTTGTTGTTGTTTTTGTTGTTGTTGCTGTATTTCTTACCATTAAGCCGGTTTATACTACATGTTTGTAGCTCTTGAACATACATTCATACATAACATTTTTTTTTCAATTTAATATCTTCAAGTCTTCAACAATTCAATGTTATTTTAGTATTTGAAAATTTTGTGTTGAAAAATGGAAGAAAATAGAAAACAACAACAACAACGTTTCTTTGATGTCATCTATAAAAATCTTGTCATTTTATTTAGAAGTTTAGCAAAAAAAAGTATCTAAAAGATATGTGTTTAACTAAGAAAAAACAAAAAAACAACAAGAAATATATTTTATACAAAAAAGAAGATGCAATAGATTTTTAGAAAAAATATGTATGAATGCTATATTCGGCAATGCCGAATCTTCAATACCCTTCACAGCAAATGCTTGTGAAGTAAATACAATATATTTCATATGTACATACCCACATATACACTCACAAACTTGTACAATATATAAAAGTTTTTCGTTAATACAACACGAAACACTTAATGAGTCATAGTTATTTTTGCCTATAACTTTTTGTTCTACTGAACCGATTTGGAATGGTAATAAAGTATATGTTGCTTAATATTAAAAATTTCATTCCAATTTGTGATTTAAAATCGACAATTTTACGAAAGTTTTCTGCTTGAATTTAAAAGGTTGCCTCAGATATCGGTCTATATTCTTTAATATACTGAACCGATTTTGCTAATAAACTTCTCAGGACTATACCAAATACAGAATAGCGGATCTGTGATTATTACTTCTTAGCGTTTCACACAGAATGACAAGTTTAAAATACCCTCTTCACTACTTGTGGTGGTGGAGGGTATAAAAATCATAATAATAATAAAAAATAGCATATCATGACGTTGCCATTTTATTTTATTATACAAGTTGCATCTAATATATGTTTATTTGTTTTTGTTGTTGTTGTCATTATATATAGCCAGATTTTTAAAAAAAAAGATCAAGACAAAAGATTTTTTGATTAGTTTTTCTTTCGATTTTTTAAGGAAATTTTTACTTTTTTTAGATTGTTTTTTTAAATAGAACATGTAAATCTATTAGATAAAACGAGATCATAAAGTTAGTTAGAGGAATTTAAAAGATTGACATTTCAACTTAAAAAAGAGTTTTTTTAATTTAATATGTAATAATATTTAAGTAGGAGTTACAGATAGATTTGTATTAAGATAAATGTTAACTAAATTTATATCTTTATAAAAAGCAAACAATTTGAAGGTTTGTAAGTTAATTATTGTATATTATGAATGATCTCGAAACAATCTTAACACAGATTTTGTTTATCAAACTGTTCATATAACTTTAATTTTTTTAGAGAAAAATATTATTTACTTTTTATGAGATCTGTATAGAGTTTTGTCAAGAAGAGTTGATCGAAAAGGGGAAGCAAATCTTTGCTCACATTTAATGAATTTTGGAAAATCATAATTTCCATTAAAATATTTGTAACTAAAGATATTTGGCTAAAATTTCCAGAAAATACAGATTCTAAATAAAATAACAAAAATTTACTTCATATATTCCTCTTGTAAAAGTTTTGATGTTGTTGTAGTTTTTCCCTAGAGCAAAAACTTCCGTTTGAAACGGCTATTGCTTAATTGACAATCTTTGGTGCGGACGTTCCGAATCGGGGATCAAACTATTGTGAAAGATCATTTGATTGTGGTATATCCAAACAATAAAAAATCTCAAATAATCAAATAATATTCTTCATATTCGGTTCCTTGAAGGACTTATTTATGGGGGGTTTTTATTAAATCTATTGAAAACGTATTAGGTTTCCAACATGGAATTCTCTTTTAAGGTTTTTAGAAAATAGGGTCGAGTTTCGGAGAGTCCATTCTTAAGCCTTTACGATTTTATTTATGCCCAAGTATTTAATAAATGTAATTCGAGTTAAACAAGCTTTTAGAAAATTATATTTTTTTTAAATTAAAATTCATATTCATATTGAATTAAATTCATATTAATTCTTTAATGTTGGACTTGGTAAAAATTTTGGTATTTCTGTGAAATTTTTCGGACTAACATATACATAAAAACTTTATATGGATTTTTAAAATATTTGGAAAATTTAAATTTCTAATATAAACAACCCGAACACTGTAAGACATAAATAAAACATGAGAACCTCTTTGAGGTCTATCAGAAGCTATAGAAATTTTCGATATTGTATAATAACGAAAATATCTCACGCTCTTAAAAAATATATATTTTGCTAAATATTTTATTTAGAGAATTCATAACATATTCCAAGGTTTTAAGAATGCTACACCGATTTACTTTATATAAATTTCTCATATAAAAACCATAGAATTATAAAATACCTTAAAAGTTTTTTGAACCGATCTCTATCGAAACAAATTTATATATTTGGCACCAAAAGAAAACTATGAGAAATAAACAACACATGAGAGTCCTCTCCGAGTGTTTTTACAAGGTAAAAACATTTTTGAAATTGGAAAAAAACAAAAATATCTTACGTTCTCAAAAATTTGTATTATCCTAGACATTCCTATTAGATTCTTTAGAGCTTTTTTCGATTTTTGAATGCATCGCTCTATGAAAAACTTTATATGAATATCAATAGCGAATCAAAAGCTATAGATTTATTTCCACAAACACATTATCCATGGTATAAACGATTCGTATGCTATAATGTTCTTTAATAGCAACTTGGAGTCTGAATTATGCTTATAACTAGGATTTTTTAAATAAGCTTTTAAAAATAAAAAATATGTTATTAAAACCTAAATAACTAAACATATTTATTGTTCTAGGTTCCCCATTAATAAAAAATATGTGGAACCTAGAACTTTTTTGGCTTTATGCCCATTTTATTGTAAACTGAACCCCACAATGTCTGCATACTCTCACATACTATTTAAACAAGTATTTATATGTTTTTAAAATATAGAAAAACCCTACAGTTCTTATGAAGAATAACACCTTTTCTGATTTATGTTATTTTCTACAGGAATATCTTAAGTGTCAATTGATTTCCGGTTAAAATGATTTATTACATAATGGGGGTTTCGCTATTTAAAAAAAATCATTAAGATTTAGAACTGTTGGTTAGAGAGCAAACATGGCAAACAATTGAAATTTTATAAATGTTCGCAATTTCGTCCCCGTTTGGAACTTTTTAAAAAGTAAAGTACGTTTTCTAGAGGTATAATAAAATATTATTTATCGTATACAATTTTTAAGCTTTCAAAAAAAGTTTTAATATTTTTAAAATATGGAACCAAATTAATAATTTGAATTTTTCTCAATAGTACTTTCTTCCAAAAAGTACCATAACTTGCAGTACCAAAGTATGAGATGTAAAAACATTTAATAGAATGCAACGAACGCATTGCAATGACCAACAAGTCAGCCGCCTTTGGCTTTTTTGCAAAGAAAGATATAGAAAAAAGAATCTAGTAAAAAAAGATATATCTGAAATAAAAAAATGTTTGTGTAGATTTGTTGTATTTGTACATATTTTAAGTAGCTACGTAAGTTGTTTCAAGTACTATGATTCTTATATTGTTGTTGTAGTCGTTGTTTTTGCTTTAGTATTATTTTACAAAAACAACAACAAAAAACAACAACAACAGCAAATAAAAATTGCATGTACGTATATTGTACATCGTATGATCTTTTTTCATTTTTTGTTTTTATTTATTTTTTTCTCTTTACTTCATACGTACAAGATAAATGTAAAATATGTATATAATTAAATATAAATATATACACAATGATACATAGATATACAGATACTTTACCCGGCAGTTTTAAACGATAAATTCTTATAGAGAATGATTGTTCATTTTATTATCTTGCAAAAAAGCTTTTTCAAATTATATTCACTTTTATTACTTTATTTGTATCTCCAAATTTACATAGCTTTTTGATTATAACTCTCACTTAAGGAATAATATCCTTTAAAGCAGAGGTGCACACCCACGTTGTTATGCATTGTGAGTAAAGTCATATTACATTGCTTAAATCTATAGGAGAACAGATCTGCTTAAATTTATAGGAGAACAGAAGTCGTTTATAGAGCACATGTGATGCAAAGCGAATCTGTGGTCTATCTAAAAGTAAAAATGGACCTAAAACCAATCTCGGTTTGAATCAATATTGATAAGAAGTGAGATCGACATATTTTTAACACTCCAAGTATTATAATTATTATTTTTTTGTTGATTCAGGTACCCTTGTCAGGAATTATGTTTAATGTCAAACAAATTAATATATTGTTAATCTGGTCAATACTCCAAAGGGGTGTAGTGGAAAGCATTTGCAATAAAGCTGCCAACACATCCAGTAGGAATGCCAACACATCACGGTTAGCTCAATGCTAGGAAAAGTTAAAGAGGCCAAAACAAAGCATGGAAATTTTAGTAAAGTTTTCTAAAAAAAAAATCTTCCTGCATTTTTGATGACGAAATGTATGTCCTGGTGGATTTTTCGCAATTCTTACAATTTTATATTAATAATGCTCGAAGGAATGTGGAAGAGAAGTTTAGAAATCAGTCAAAAAGTCCACTTATTTTTGGCCAGACTCATAAAAATATCAATACGATAAACAATTCCATGAGTGGTACAAAAACAATAATGTAATATTTGTACCAAGAGAGGCTAAACGATATTGGGTACTTGTTAAAAGGGAGATGAAGATTTGGACTTCCTGTTCGAGTGATAGAAAGCACTATAAAAACGTTAAGGACTTCCAAAAAAGGTCCAAGATTTCATCACTATTAAATATTTATAACCTTTTGTAAATTACAATAATAGTTTCGTTTTCATTTACATATATATACTAAGAGTTTTTCGATCTCACTCCTTAATAGAAAAAAAGATCAGTTTAAAACTCTAACAGAGAAAAACATTTTTTCCTTGATTTTATCTTAAATTTAAATCATTTAATCATGATCTTAAAACAGATCTGTAGGGTCTTTATAGTTTACATGTGTATAATATCTATATATGTGAAAATATGCATGTGTGTATATGTGTGTTTGCTACACATAGCAGAAATAGCAAAGTTGCTCTATACAATTTTAGAAGAACTTGTCAAAACCACATTCCACACTTGCTGTCGACGTTAACGTTATTTTATTTCAGTACAACAGCAAAACTACAATAACAAACAACAACAACAATAACAACAATAGGCAGCAGGCAATAGCCAACAATAACAACAACAATACTAACAACATCGTTAAATGTAATTACGCGCGAGTTTTTTGTAAGAAGAATAAAAAATTAACAACAACAAGAAGAAGAAAATTGTTGCTCACAAGTTTGTTCGATTGTTCATTTCGATCATTGATTCGTTGCTTGTTTATAGTGTGGTTTGTTGCCCCGCTGCTCGTTTTTATATTGTTGCCAGTATTGAGTGAGTGAGTGAATGACTGACAACACTGACTGCCTGTTTGACTATATTTGTGAAATTGCTATAGTTGTTGTTGTTGCTTGTTTTGTTGTATATTGTCATAGATCAGTTTTTAAAATAGTGGATTCTTTATAGTATTTACGATTTTTAGGGGGGGGGGTGAGTTTCATTTATATTTTCCGAATATTTATAGGAAAAATATGCTGTTTAAAAGCTTTATGATAACAAAAGCTTCCAGTTATGAGATTATTACAATAAAAAATGTTAATTATAAAGTAAATACTGTTAAAGCTTTTAACCTTTAAGACTTTAAAATCAATACCAGTTATATAACTAAGCGATCCTCCATATCATAGAGCAATGTCCAGCAGAAGTGTATTAAGCAAAGACTTTTATTTGTAAAATAAACAATTTCAATTGAAAATGAATTAAAGCTCCACATAGTGCAAAAGCTTAACAAAGTTGAAGATATTGGAAAGCTTTCAAGTTTCAACATTTTCAAAAGCTTTTAAATAATATTCAAGAACCGTTTTCTCAAAAGTCTAATTACTTTTAAACTTCTGTATTTTATCTTGAAAATAAATCGATTAAATCATTATAATCATATCTATATCTACATACATACATACATGTATATATATACATATATATATAGCTCATATACACACACTATTAATTTAAAAATAAACATTAACTATTTGTTTAGTCAGGTAAAAGTGTTAAAAATATTTTATTTAAAATTATTATTATAAAATTAAAAATTAAAATAAAAAATAAAACACACACACAATTTGTTTTTTATTAATAATTATAATAAATTTAATTTCTAAACGTTTAAATATTTTAATAATAAAATCTATTGTCTGTCCGTCTGTCTGTCTGCGTGTTTTTTTTCTTTTTCTTCTCAAATATTTTTTTTAATTTTATACAAAAAATATTTTCTGATTTCTGTTTTTATTTAAATTCTTTTAGTTTTATTGTTGTTGTTATTATTATTGCTGCGGTTTATTTCTTATTTTTTATACATACAGCTGCGGTCAAAATAATAGCAGCACTCACATGTCAACATCTTCGTTGTTGATTTGTGTTTTTGTTCATGAATATTTTAACTACAATTTTGTAGTTCAATTATTTAAAGTATGTTCTAGGAGAAAAGTTACACAAGTATTCCAATAAATTAGATAAGGACAAAATATCAGATAGGGACTTCTCACAATAATATATCTATTTCTATTATAATTGTAAAAAACCATAAACAGTCAAACAATTGTTATAACACAAAGTGTGGAAGATTGGTTAAACGTTTGATTCCAAAGGCTTACTCGTTAAAAAATTCTGATGAAAGGGCCGGCGTAAACTATGGCCCTTTAATGGTCATCGTATATTACGTGAAATGAGATGCGACATTTATCTGAGATAAACGGATAACCTATTAATAAGAACTGAAACTGTATGCAGAAAGCTTAACGGAATATGTTGTGAAAGTCAATAGACGCATTAAATGTCCCCCTATTAAAGCTGCTTCGAATGCTAAAACTTACTTAGTATTGCCAATTGAAAAGGGAGTAGTTATTCTGTGGACCGATAAGTCCTATATTTTTATTAGTAGGAAGGACTAGAATTAAGGAACATAATTAAAAAATTACAACGAAATATTCAAACACGACGGTTCTAGTGTTATAGTATGCAGGTGCTTTTCGTACTATGGTGTTGGATTCATTCACCGTATTAAAACTATTATGACAGTATTAAAACTATTTAGACGAAGTAATGCCATTGAAGACAACGCTGCGAAACATACCAGCTAGAAAATAGTTTTGAGAATAATGGAGTCACTTTAATGAAATGGCCTTCCCATTCTTCCGATGCAAATTCACTCGATAATTTGTCTACAAACGTATAAAGAAACGGGTGAGTAATTAAACTGACTAATAAAAGTGATCTTTGGACCACTATAAAGCAGGCATGGAACTCTTTTATCCTGGAAAGGTGCCAGAATGTAACAAATTCAATAGAAGGCGATGTTCAGCTGTTATTACCGAGTGGTGCTATAATTTTGTCGCCTCGATTTACCAATTCTTCCGGAAAAAGTTGATTTAAAGAAAGATAATAAATAGTAATATTTTTATATATATGTGGTGCTATTATTTAGACCGCAGCTGTACATACATATATATTTTTTACATAATATATAATTTTTTTAAATATGTTAATTGGTTTTTTGCTGCTGCCGCTGTTTAGGAATGCGACATGTGGCATTTTAATTTCATTGAAGCATAAAAATTGTTTATATTAAAAAAATTAAAAAAAAGAAAAGAAAATATACAAAAAATAATATTTTATTTAAATATTTTTTTGTTATTTTTGGTTTTCATCTTATTTGGTCTTGGTCAAATGATAATTTAAAGAATTTATTTCTTTTAAATGTGTGTGATTGTTTGCTTTAACGTTTAAAACAAAGATTTTTTTTAATTTTAAAAGAAAATTATTAAAAAAATATTGAAATATTTGAATATTTATATGAGAAAATTTTCTTAAAAAATTGTAAAAGTTTTAATTCTGGTAATTCAAAAAGTTTTAAGAACATTTAAACAACATAAAGCTTTAAAGCTTAAAGTGTATACACTTTAATTTTTTTAATTTTATTATAATAATTTTGAATCAACCTAAAAGCTTTTTCAATTTTATGTAAAATTTTAATTTTAAACCCACTTTATTTTTAATTTTAAAATCAAGAGCTTTAAACATATTTTAACAACTATAAGAAAGTTTAATTTTTATATAAGCTATAAAGCTTAAGATGTCTTTAAAATTTTTCTACTTTTTTCAATTTGATGTAAAAGTTTTACTTTAAAAGCTTTACAAAAATAGATTCACATAAGCTTACAATTTACACACACTTTATTTTTTTAATTTTTTTCTTTCAAAATTCTTTATACTTATAAAATCTTTCGTGAAATTCAGATATTCTTGTGATTTTTTTGAAAGCTTTTTGTTTACATTTTTTTAAATTTCATCTTTCTTTATAAAGTTTTTGCTTAGAATTTTAAGCTCTAAAGTAATTAAAAGCTTTAAATTTTTCATCAAAAATTTTTTAAATCCAATTTTAAATGAAATAAAAATTTATATTATAAAGCTTTTAAATATTTATAATTCAAAAATAAAAAAACTATATCAAGTGTGAAAACTTTTGCTTGAAAATTATATTTCTAAAATTTACAGTTTACATATAAAAAGTATGTATTTTAAATTCTTTTTGATATGAAATGAAAATTAATGTTATAAAGCTTTTAAATATTTTTATGTCAAAATTATAAAAAGTTTATATTTTGGCAAAGCTTTTACTGTTTCAAACAAATAAAATTTAAAACTCTTAAAAACTTTGTTTTTAAATTTTTATATCTTCTTTATAGCTTCAAGCTCTTTACGAAATTTAAATAGTTTATAAAGCTTAGTGTATTTAAAAGTAGAAATAAAATAATATATTTTAATTTCCTTTTAAAAATTTTAAAAGCTTTTATTTTTTATTTCGTATTTGATGGAAAATTAATATAAAAATTGTACACATTTTATTTCAGTAGCTTGTAAATATGTTAAGCTTTATAAACTATTGAAATTTATGAAGAGCTTTATTAGGCTTTAAAATATTTCAGGAAATGCTAACGAACATTTTATCTGTGTTTTTAAATTTGAAACTGTAAAAACTTTTAAAAAACTTTGGTATACAAATATTTTATATTTAAAATTTTATAGTTTATTTTTCTTCAAAAAAGTGTTTTTTTATTTTGAAAAGCTTTACTTAAAAAATTAAATTTTAAAGCTTTTGATCTTAACTTTTTGTAACATAAAAATTTCAAATATTTCTCATTAATCATGTTTTAAAGGAATTTTAAATAAAAAAGTAATTTACAGTTTTTTCGATTTAATTTTTTTCTGATTTTTTTTTGTTTTTTTGTAAGAAAATATGTCAAGAATGCAGCTTCTATATCTCTCATTAAGCTTACGAGTGGGGGGCTTAAAAGTGACAATAAACAACCTAAATTCCAATATTACTACCACATTATTAACAAAATAAAAAAGAGGTTTATCGCAGTTTTCAATTGGTCATAAATTTAAGAAGACAAAAAAATACAACAGCAACAACAACTATAAAGCCCACAATTCTCCAGCATATATGTATATACATAATGTTTTCCTCCATCTGTAAATAACGTCAATTTTTAGGAATTAAACTTAATGTTCATGTTAAACTTTAAATATCTGTTGAAATTATCAAATGAAGTTGAAATAAACAACGACAAAAATCAGTAAGAAGTTTTTAAAGAATTATATATATGTATTTGTATATATATTAAGCCTTTGCCTTAAAGAATGTTGAAAACCCGAGAATATATGAATATTATATATTGAGAATTATAAGTAGCCATTAATATGGTAAAAACAACAACAACAACAAAACAAAGTTAAGAAAGCAAAATTATGCTTAAAGCATAAATTTTTGAATTTTTTTAAGGCCACATAACACCCGAAGCTATGAAATTAAAAAACAACAAAAAAAAGCACTAAAATAAGCTCAGACCTCAAAATATATGAAAAAAAAAATACCTTTAAAAAAAAGTTCGACAAAAAGAGGCTTAAATGTGCTACTGAAAAAAAGAAATACACTTATTTTAAGTTTATCTAGAGATGGGGGAAGGGACAAAGAGGTGGTGGGAGAAGAAGAAAAAAAAAATATCGGTATGTTTATTCATTCCTTATCTTAAATTTTATTATACAAAATCCAGAGATGAAGCGAATATAAAAAATGCTTATATAAATACATATGTGTAGATTTTTTTCCCTTAAAGGAAATTCTTGAGTATTTAACTCATGACTCCAAGGGACAGTGGTACTAAAACTATATGTAATAAAATTAATTTATTTCCATATGGTGCTATAATCGATTGGTTACTAAGAGAGCTTAATTTCAAAATAAGAACTTAATCTAGAAGATTTTTGCGGAAGACAAATCGGTACAATTTAAAATAATGAATCGATAATTATTAATTTCAATAAAAATGTCTTTAAAATTATTCTTTTCGAATATACAGTAAGATCGACATTCTTCTCAGAAAGAGTTTCAAAGTTGGATAGATCCGAGAACTGAATTCTAGAAACATCTGAAGTATAACTTATTCCTTTGAATTATCCTAAATAAATAGTCAACTGATTCGATTGCTATTCATCGGTCTGCATGATGGTTTCTCCAAATCAAACTTTTACTATTATAGACAGACGGAAAGACCAACATTGTTAAATCGTCTCAGGAAGAGTTTCAAAGTTGTATAGATCTGAGGACTGTATTCTACAGACATCTTACTTAAACCATGGCTGATCTCGTTGAATTACCTTAAATGAACTGTAAATTTATTTGATTCCTATAGAAATTAGCGACCTCAGATTAACATTCAAGGATCACCTAGCTAAAGAGTATAGGTAAGTTCTCTAAGTGCTGGGCTTTCTGTCTTCCAGTTCGCCATGACAACTGCGACAGAAGCTGTTGTGGATGAGAAAAATCTTTCTCCTATGGGCTCCCAAAACATAGTGTCTAGTTATAATTGACACCAGAAGACTAACCTGCTCACATCGCGAAATGTTCGACACGTCAATTAACTACTTCTGCGTTATTTCACATAGTTTATCCTCAAAGCTCTGACCAGCAGAATTATGCTGGAAGCTTCAGAGTTGGTTCTTATAATTTAGGGTAATAAAAACGGAATCATTATCCCATGTCTTTGAATATGAGCATATATAGAGAATATTTAAACGAGCTTTTTTCATTTTTCTCCCACTGTACAAAAATGTCTGAAAATAAGGATTAAACATCATTTACAAACAGTAACAAGTAACAACAACAACAAGAAACAAACGATATAATCACAAAAATATGCTGCAGGTTTTAAGGTATTTTATTTTTTTGCTTTTGTCTGTCCTTTTGTATGACTGTATAGCAGCAGCAGCAACAGCAGTCATATCATGCTTTTGTTATTTTCCAACCCAACAGTATAATCAAAATAAAAATGTACACGCAACACAAAAACAACAACAACAAGAATTGCAGCAAAAAATAACTAAAAAAAATCGTATATGCAACAAAACTGAAAACGAATGAAAATTATTGCACATCTGCGTGTTGTATCTTAAAGTAATTTATCAAACCACAACATAAGAAATAATATGAAATAAACAAAAAATAATAAACGCACTAAATGCCAAATAGTCAGCCAAAAGGTCTTTTAGAGCAGAAACAACAACAACAGAAAACTCTCAATGACTATGATCTCACTAAATATAAAATAAACTGAAAAAGGACAGACGTACAGGGGGACAGACAGATAAAGTTTTAGTTTACCAGCCTACCAAAAACAGATATTCAAGGCAACATTACAACAACTGCTGCATGCAGCAAAATCCTAAAAAAACAACAAAACTGTAACTGCTAGGCATGCAATATATTCATGTTCATAATACAAGGATTTGAATTCTTTTTACTTCGATTCTTTTCTTCTTCTTCTTTTTTAATTCGTAAGATTTTATTTTTGTTTTAATGCCAATTCCGTAAAGACAACAATTTACTATAACAACAACAACAACTTGTATAATATGGAAAATTGCTACCTTTTGTTGTTAAACCATAACATAACAACATTCATACATATATCACGATCAACTACAACAAATTTTTAATGTTGTTGTTCTTGTTGTTGTTAAATATATATTTTTTTCAACATTTCATTTGTTTGTTTGTAACTGATCAATAATTTACCCTCTTTAGGTTTGTTTGTCTGTTGTGTCGCTGTCAAAATATTTTGACTTTAATGTAGCAGCAATACTGAAAATATTTCCGAGGAATGTTGAAGCAAAAAAAAATTCCAAAAATGTTTTGGAAATTTTTGTAGCCAGAGAGGGCATTCTTATGGACTTTTGATTTCCTGTTATATAATTCGTAACAAATGAATAATTAAATAATCGGAGGCGAATACAGGTCTGATCTATAAAGTCCCAAACTGATATCACTTTCTCTAGCCGCTTTATGTTCTCTGTATTCCTGATAAGATAAACTCACAATTATAGTTCAGGAAGTATGAGATAATATTCCTAAATGAAAATGGAAGAATGGATTTCAAAACTTCAAACAATTTTCGATATTTTATTGGACTCTCAAAAGAAGAGTTTCAGTTCGAGAAAATATCAATCAATTATATCAGCGATATTTCATAGAACTTCTAAACTCCACCGTGCAATAGCATTTTGCTAAAGACTGATCTTCTGATATTTTCAGTTTGTGTTTGACCTATAATATAGCAGCTCTATAACTATATTACAAAACTGTTTTGCTCGATCACTTAATTTTCTTTTTTCAAAATTATAATTATTTCTTTTTAAGTTTTGAAATAAAATTCCAACATAATATTTTCGATGACTTTTTTGGAACCCAAAAAAATTCTCACAATTTAAAATATTTTCAAAAACTATTTCGTGTGTGTGTGTGTGAATATGGTTAAATTAAAATATGTTTTTAAAAAAATCGAAAAAAATATATATAAATTTGTTGTAATACCCAATATGTGCTGTCTACCTAATAATACAGTTTATATGATCTGCAACAATAACAACATCAAGTAAACCAAAACACTATAAAAACTACAATAATAACAACAACAACAAAAATAGTTATAAAAATTCCTTAGCGTACTTTTCTTTATTTGTAAGTATGTGTATGAGTGTGTGTGTATATATATTTTATATGATTAAATAAGTATGTGATTGTATCTTCTGGCCATGATGAACGAGTAACGAAAAAATTAAATAAAATAAAATTGAAGACAAAAAAAGTTAATTTTCTACTCACGTTTACTTTAAAACTCAAAACAAAAAATAAAGTAAAATAGAAAAAAATAAGCAAAACAAAACTACAAAAATTCCTTAAGTGCAACAAAAAAAAAAAATAATAAACAACAACAATAAACATGCAACTATTAACATTATTTACAACTCTAAGATGAAGTTAATGTAATATTGTTGTTCTTGATTTTATTTTTTATTATTATTGTTGTTTTTGTTCTTGTTGTTGTTGGTTTTTTTTGGAATAGAATGACAGCTGAATTATTACAAATCGATATTTGAATTATATGGTGTACAATAATACAAACATACAGATTTTGTTATAAATCTTAACCCAGCAAACATAATGATAACAAACTATAGAAAAGACAACTTGAATTGTGTTGTGAGATAAGTGGCGTCATAAGATAATTTATATTCCAGACGTATAGTTTTTTTTGTATAAATAGATTATTATATTAGTTTTTTATCTTTAAATAGTGATCTTTATAATAGTTTAGATTTTTTATTAGTTTAGAGTCCTACGAATCGAATTCTTTAGATGTGCAGTAATTAAAATAAAAATATTTAATAAGAAAATTTAAGGTAAAAACTGTGAGCTTTTTAAAAGATCGTATGTTTTCTATAAAATAAATTTTGAGTTCGTTTTAAGAGCTTATATTTTCTACAAAATACTTTGTGCTTTTTTAATGAACGTAATATTTTCTATAAAAAATTTAAGCAATTTAAAGAGCGTAATATTTTCTACAGAAATTTTTGAGCTCTTTAAAGAGCGTAAAGAGTGTAATGTTTTCTATAGAAAACTTGGAGCTTTTTTAAGGGCGTAAAGAGTGTAATGTTTTCTATAGAAAACGTTGAGCTCTTTAAAGAGCGTAAGGAGTGTAATGTTTTCTATAGAAAACTTTGAACTCTTTTAAGGGCGTAAAGAGTGTAATGTTTACTATAGAAAACTTGGAGCTCTTTAAAGGGCGTAATATTTTCTATAGAAAACTATGAGATCTTTTTCTATAGAAAACTTGAAGCTCCTTTAATGGCGTAATATTTTCTATAGAGAACTTGGAGCCCTTTTAAGGGCGTAAGATTAAAACAGTGTAATATTTTCTTTAAATAGTGTAATATTTTCTACAAAAAACTATGTTCCTTTTTAAAGAGTGAAATGTTTTCTATAGAAAATTCTGAGCTCTTTTTAAAGAGTCCAATGTTTTCTATAGAAAACTCTGAGCTCTTGCTGAAAAATGCAATGTATTTTATAGAAGACTATGAGCTATTTTATAAGAGGGTAATTTTAAGCTCTTTTTAATAAGCGTAATATTTTTCATAGAAAACTTTGAGCTCTTTATAAAGAATGCAAAGTTTTCTATAGAAAACTTTTCTAAAGAGCTTCACAAAGCTTTAAAGAGCATCACATTCTAAGTAATTGAAAATTATTTCATATTCGTTATAGCCGTTTATAGCTCTCTTGCTTGCTTTTTATATACTTCTCTATTATTATAGCATTTTTTTTCTTTTCAGTCCAATTACTTTTCTATATAGACAGCAAGAAAGGCTTGTGCCTGTTAGCTTTAAGTTTTGAATTTAATAACAACCTTTTGTTATAAATATGACAATGAAAAATTGAGTTGTAAATTATGAAAAATATGCTGGAAATATTTTAGCCATAATTTTCAATTCTCTTTTCAAAAGGTGTGTAACGAACTAAAATTAAACATTTTTTATAACAATAAATTTTAAAAGAATTTCAACGTTTTTTGACAATATTTTCCAAAGAATGTAATTCTTTTTTATAAAAAAATTCAATAAATATTATAAATATTAAAAAATAATTTATTTTTTAAATTTTTTTACATTAAAATATCTCTGCATTTATTTATTTTTTTCTTTTACCCTGATAAATAGTAATTTAATTTTTCTATAATTTATTCTTATTTTCTTTTTTGTTATACATATATATTTTGTATCTTTATACCAGTAATATTATGGTTATTGTATAATTACGCGTTTATAAATTAAGACCGGGATTGTAAGAAACGAAAAAAAAAAACGAAAAAATGAAAAAAAAAAAATCATGAAAATATTCACACACAATATTTTATCATTTTAAAAAGGAAATACATAACACGTATAAGAATGAAACTGAAACACCACTTGCATTATATACACATATACATACACACATACACATAAATACATATTCAATTGCATATAGAATATATAAAATGCACTTGCAATACGATATAAAATAATTATAATATTTTATTAACCCTTTAAGTGCTGAATGAAATAATAATCTAAATGGAATTTGAAATTAATTTTAAGATCCTTCGGAAGGGCTAAAATGCTAATGTAATGATATATTGGTTTTCGACGTTTTCAAATAGAGAAAAGAGCTTTTATTTTAACACAACTATTATTAAAATCAAACTCCATATGTATGTTCCCTTATGAGTTGCCATTTTTGCCTTTAAAAGCTATTTTCGCACAAGTTCCGATTAGGTCTCATTAATATAATTCGGAATTTGTTGGTCAGTTCTTTCCCAGAGGGCGTGCTAAAATGATGAATTATTTGAAGCTCAGACTTATTGGAAATTCCATTGCTTCAGAAACTACAAATTTAATACCTTTAAGTTTATTAAAACCTTTCATGGAAATAGGCTCTCAAATCTTAACATTTCAAAAGTCTTTAGTACAAATCATACATTTTGGTTAGATAAGCTTTAGATAAGCTTTTTTTTTGGGTTTTTAAGGAATAGTCAATAAAAACAAAACTGCCAAATGTCTCTGAATGATGAGACAACTTAGCATGATTGGAAAACAAATTTATCAGGGCACAGTAATCTAAATAGAACATTTTTTGAGGTTCCTATTACGAGTCTATTTAGTTATATGCGGAAGCTTTTTTCGTACTATATAATTTCTAAATTAAGAGTCTTATTTCAGTAAAATTTATGAGTCCTTAAAATCTTTATAAACAAGTTCAGTAACTCTTTAAATGAAACTAGAACTCTTTAGAACTATTAGAGTAATAAAATTTGTTTTTATAATTTATAGAATCAGTTTGGTGGCGGGAATATTATAGACCAGTGATACCCAAAATATAGATTTCCCGACTAGAGATGTTAGACTACAAATTCTGATTTCTTCACACTTACACTGTAAACGACTTCTTCTCTCGCTTCAATTTGAGCAGATTTAGTATTAATTCAATGTAATAATTTGCTGCTTAACTCACTCAAAGCAAATGTAAAGTAGTAATGGATGGACACCACTGTTATAGACCGATGTTTGGTAATAGAATCTTCTCAAAAATTAGTTAAAAAACGATTCTCATGAAACATTAGAATAAGTTTTACAAAAGTTTTAGAGACAATTATATTTATATGGAGTTTTGAACCCCCAGAGTAGAAGTAAAAATTACTTCTGCGGAATCATTTGATTATTATTGCATAGTAAGAATGGTTTTAAAAGTATCGGTCTTGACATATGCAAGAGGACTTATACGTTATTTCAAAGTACTTGTGAGACTCGTAATAAATTGTACGCACTCTTACCCTGTTCTTATAGTGGGGAGTGTCTCAGTATCTTTCTATTCCTTTAATATATAATTTTAGATTTTCTTCACTACTTGGGATTCATGATGATAGCAACTACATACATATATACACAAGTAGTTGTTTATATACTTACATACATATATATATTTATATTTTTTGCAGTTTATATGTTTTTTTTTCAACGTTCGTATAATAAAGTGGAAATACTTGTTGCAAACTGTTGCATTGCATGCTGCTTTTGTTTTTTTTTCTATTGCTAGTAGTTGTTGCAATAATATACCATTTATGTAGCCAAAGCATTCCACTGTAGAAGTTTGTATGTGTTTACATATATAGTGAGGGGGAAGTTAAGTTAGAGCATTAATGGTTAAGGCCTTTTCCTCATTTATAAAAAATTTATAAGACATTATTTTTTCGATTCTCTGGGAGGGATGAAAATTATTACTTTTAACATTAAAGTCATTAAGGACATAAATAATTAGAATACGAGAAGAGTCATCAAGTTACCGATTTTTTTGAAAACAATGACTTCTAATACCTCATGACATGCTAATTTTATTAAAGGAAGTTTGTATTCCATAAAAGGCTTTTCGATATAAAACTAAAGACCTTCAATACCCCTTCCTTGTTACATATGAAACTTAAATATTTAATATTTTTTCTTTGGCAGTAATAAGAGTAGAGTTTTTCCATAGGAGATAAACTGTGTATGAGTAAGAGAGGGTTTTGGGGTGTCAGATTGGAAGTTGGAGAAATAAAAAAAGAAGGAATGCCGTTGCACTGCATTTCATTTTAACGCTTTTGTAAATGCAAAAAAAAAAAAACTATTTTATATAAAAAATGTTTTTATTACAGCGTATATAGCAACCAAAATTTAGAGTTAATTGAAAATTTTGCAATTTTATAAATAAAGTTTAACTTGAAAGAAGTGAAGAAAAAATTTTTGGTCTGGGAAATATGTTTTGATTAAAAAACTATAATAAATTTTGTAATTTAACGAGAAAATTAGATGCAAAGAAATGTAGATTTAACAAACAGAAATATGATTGAGATTAAAAAAGAATTTTTTAATAAATATGAAAAAGAATAAATTTCAAAACTTTATGGAAAACTAGGAGCAGTCAGCCACACAAATTAACTTTAAATTGTCGTTTAGTTTGAGAACTTTTTTTAAACTTCGAATATTTATTTAGCAGATATTACAGTTTTAATTAGCCCATTTTTAATTAAATTTCATGCTGTAAATGTATAAATCTTATAGACCTAAGAGAGGAGTGTTATATAGCTCTGAATTTACATACCTCTATTATTGAAATCTTGATCCCTATCCATTACATTTTAGTCAATTTCGATAGAAATGAAGTCATACTTATCGTTTAGTTAAGTTTTGCATTTATCTAAATCTATAACCTTTATGCACATGATTAACATAATCATAATATGATTGCAAAAAAATATAATATTAATCAATTTCCGGAACAATAATGTTTTGAAATACCTTTGGGATATGACAACAGTAATTGTAATTTAATAACGACCTTCTATTTTATTGTCTATTTTAAAATTTATTGAAATATGAAGGAATTATAATTTAAAATTTATTCCTTCATTTATTTTCATTTTACGGAAGTCATTAAAACTTCCTTTTATTACACTTCCTGCCTCTTTAAATTCAAATAAATTTAAGAAATCTTAGAAATCTAAACCCTCTAAACTAAGATCAGCTGCTGCTTTAACATCACACGATTTAGTAATTTTCACTTTAATCTTAAGATCTTCAAACTATTTTCTTAAGTCACCCTTGTTAATACCTCTTTCTATTTTCAAATAAACACCCTGTTTTCTATTTCTAGCTCTTTAACTATTACATTTTTTTATAGTTTTCTATATGTTGTAGTTGTTTTTACTGCTGCTGCTACAAATTGCACCTGTTGCTCTTGTTACTAAGTTTTTTTTTCTGTTCTTTTTCTACGACTTTATTCTCTCTTTTAAGTTGTATGTGCAGATCACTTGAAATTCTTTTTTTCTAAGTCATGTATATAGAGTTGTACATATATAAATATATAGGAATATTTATATGTAAGTATATAATTCTATAGCTCATAAAATTGACTTACTAAATACAAACAACTTAAAGTTGTATCTTGTATCTGGTAGTTAGTTTTACTTTATTTTATTATTTGTAAATGCATAGAAGACATAGTATTAGTTAGTATTTTTTTTTGTTTTTCTTGTTGCTACAGTTTGATTTGTTGTTGGCGTTGTTGTTGTTGTTGTATTGCAGTTAACGCTATTATTTTACATTGTACTCTACATATTTTATTGACTACCATTTCAGTATCTTTTTTTATTTTATTTTTTTCTTCATTCATTTACTTATACATAGTTTAAGTTACATATGTATATTTTGCTATATATGTATGTCTATATAATATTTCTATATAGATATATTATTTAAAGATTTTTTCTATGTTTTCTTTAGCTTCTTTAGGTTTTCTTTCGAGCTCTTTTTCTTTTCTAAATATGTGTGTAAAGAACATTTTTTTTCTTTAAGAATAAAATGTTTCAGGTTTCTTTCTTTCTTTTTTTCTTCTTTTTCTTCTGTTGGGTTTCTATTACTCTGTTCTGTATTATTTTGAGATAATATTTATAGTATTTAGAAGACAAGCTGCAGTCTAAGCTTATTATTTGCTAAAGAAAAGAAATTTAAAATAAAGAAATGTGAAGAAAAAACAACTGATGATAATGAGAAAAAGAGGTAACCTAATGTAGGTATTAAGACGCGCCCACACTTTTTATTCTAAATAGTTATATGGTCTATAAGATTTGAAAATATTATTTATAGCAGCAGATTAGATATTTTTCTGTAAAATAGTGAGAACCTATGGAATTATATAAAGTGATAAGTAAAATAAAGCAAAAAATAAAAGAACGCCTTTATTAATAATTACAAAATTCTAGAATGTCATATCTTTTACAAAATGTTATAATTAAGATTTTATCCTAAGTATTGTGTCATTTGAATGTACTTTTAAAGTAAATTATTTGAAACAAATTTTATTTGAATCCTGTTAAAAGTTTTTGGAAAAAAATATTTTTTTTAATTTTACATTCACTACTTTAAAAGTTAAAATTTTATTTTAAATTAAGCATAATTTTTTTTATAATTTTATATTCGTAAATTGTGTGCTATTTAAATTTATTCTTAAAGTAGTTTATGTGTCCCAAATTTCATTAAACTCCTGAAGAAAAAATTATCGAAATGTTATTTTTTTTTTTTTTTTAGACGTTTCCTGGTCTTTAGACTTATTCAATTTTTATGAAATTTAACACATATAAACTACTTTGTACTGCCATTTAATAGGCATCACTTATGATTTTATGAAACGCCAAATAAGAGCATTTTGAAATCTTGGAAATTTTCAAAATTTCCAAATGAAAAAACCTACAAAATTTTCAAAATTAATTTTTTTAACTTTAATATTATGCCATTTAGTTTCTATTTTCAAGAAGTTTTTTAGGCCCAAATTTTATTAAAATCCATTAACAAAAATTTTGAAAATTCTGAATTTGGCAGCAAAAAAGACTTGAAGTTTTTCTTTTGCTTTTAGTTTTCTATTCAAACAATTACTATGAAACTTGGTGTATAGAAACTTCTGAGAACTGCCAATCAAATGGAATTTGAATTAATTGAAAAGTAACTTTTAATCATATTTGAAAGGGCCTCAATATTGAGGATTTTAAATTTAGATTTTTAAAAAACGAAAACTCGGTTTAGAGAGGGAATAGAAACTTTTTTTATATTCTGTGTAGGATTTTAAGCTTTCCTGATTTTGAAACTTTGTTTATTTAGTTTAAAAAAATTTTAAACCTTAAAATTCTTTGAAATATATTTCCAAGAATAATTTGTATTCATTTTTTTGGGAATAAATTTTTAACACCCTGTTACTACAAATACAATATCTCAATTTAAAAGAGCAATTTTTCCGAGAATTATTTTCTTAAACAAACATAGTTTTTTTTTTTTTTTTGCTTTTTTCATTTTCATCTTCAAAAAATCTCCAGATGTTGAAAAAATGTTTAATTCAGATATCTAAACAAAAAATGGAGAACTCTTGTATAATATAAACATTCCCATAGAATAAAACATCATTAGAAATTCATTAAATAAAAAAATTCTTGAAAAATACAAATCTCAAGATTTATTTTTTTTTCTATAATTAAAACAAATTGTAAATAATACTTGAAAATGGTATGATATTTTATGAAAAAAAAAGAAAATCTTCCAATTAGTGATAATTTTCCTGGTTTTATTTTGTTGTAATTTCTATGTTTAACAAGTTACATTTATTACATTTCTTATGTGATTTTTGTTTTGTTTTTTGCTTCTCCTTTAAGTTGGCGCGATAACTATCAAATAATTACTTCCTTCCGTTTTTTCAGTGAAGAGAAAAATATCTCAATATTGTGTGAATTAAGGTGGAGGAAAAACAAGTTATAACAATTTACATTTAATAGAACTGGAAAATGACTAGTTATTTATCTAAGATCATGGTTATTAAAAGAAAAAGAGTTAAAACAATTACGAACTATAATTAGACTATAGATACAAATATAGATATACTATAGTCTGGAAAATATCTAAAACTTAATCAGGAATATAGTTTGACTGTAGTCTGGAAAATAGTTAGACTTAAGCCGCGAATATAGTTTAACTTTCGATTATAATTTGAACATATCTGAAATGTTGTTAGGTATAATTTGGACTATAATTTGACTACATTTAGGACTATAATTAGAACTTTAATCGGGACTGTTTTCTAGATTATAGTTTAGCCACAGTCTGAACTACAATTTGGATTATGACTGTATGGGCTATTGTTAGTCACACTTTGGTCTATTATTAGACTTTAATTGAACATTAATTTGATCTATAATCCGGTATATATTTCAGACTTTAATCTAGGCTTTTTTAAAAATATGGACTCTTTTTGGTTTACAGACATAAATTCGATTTATCATTTGAGCTTTAATCCAGACTTTAATTAAGACTATATTTAATTTGGATGATAATTTAGCCTTTATTGTGGACTATATAAGAACTAAGGTTTCTCCATCTCCTTTTAATATCTACCACACTTTTGAACATCTTCTTTATGCTCTTCAATTCTCTTTAGAACAGGATCCCAATGTCTCTACTCTGGTCTTAGTCCTGGACAGTTTGAAGGTTTTGCTTCTATTGCTACAAATACCATATTATTGTTCTTGTACTACACAAGAACTTCAGGCCAAATATAAGTGGACACATTAAGAAGTTTAATGAATGGAAACATCATTGATGTAAATTTTGGTATTTAAAGACCAGGAAGCCGAGAAAAATCTATCAAAATATTTTTTTTATAAAACATAAGTTCAATTTCTGTGCTCCGTTTTTGGTCTTTAACATTGTGGCAGCATTCTTGCCAGGAACCTTTTTGTGTCTTATATGTTTTTAAAACTGTATTTGCTTTAGCTTGTCGTACTAAGCACTGAGCTAACCGCCATGTTTTTCTACCGCATGTGTTAGGAGCTCTTCGATTATTTCGCTTTAGAAACATCATATGGACCATTCCTACTAACTAAACTATTCTTTCTTTCAACGGACAAATTCTTCCGGTATCGTTTAATAGCATTAACACTATAGCTCGAATAATTGTTACGTTATAGTGATGGTTTTAAAAAGAATTTTCTCTAATATAAAAAATAAAGCATTTTTATGTATCTCCATATTTCATTAATAATTTTCCTCTCATTACCCTGTAAACTGTTGTGTGTATTTCTGAGTTTAATATTTATAAATACCATTACAAATATACTAACACCAACAACAACAGCAAAAAAATGTGAAAAAAATATGAAATACTTTGTTTATTTTATACGAAACACATTTTGAATATTTTTCGCTAAATATTTTTCATAATTTTCACATTTACACAAGAAAAAGAGCCAACGAAAAACGTAACGCATACCAGCACGAGGCTAATATTGACGTTAATTTCAAAAAAGCAAAAAAAAAAAAAGCAGCAGAAAAAATGAAGAAATATTTTCATTTTTGTAGCTGCTAATAAAATTTGAAATAAAATTCAAAATTCTGTTTATTTATTTATATTTTTTCTTTTTGCTCAAAATTGAAAAATGCGATTTTTTTCCACTTTTTATTTATTTTGTAAAGGCTCATTTAATTTCACTTATTTTGGCTGTTGAATGCCAAATTTTTATTAAAATAAAATTTTAAGTCTTCTCTTTTCTTCATATTTTTTGTAGCAATTTTTTTATTTATTAATAAAAAAAGCCGGCTTTTGCTTTTATAAGAAATTTAAAATAAATTCACCTTAATTTAATTAAAATTTATGACGTTTTTTTATTATTCACTTTAAATTGTTGCTAAATTAACTAAATAAATAAACTGCTATTAAATTGTAAATCTTAATATATGATATTGTTTGTCATAATAGTTTGTGTATTTTAGAAAGAAGAAAAGAAATAATACTTTATTAAAAGAATGTGTGTGGAATAAAATTTGAAAAAAATTCCTTAAATAGAAAATTTTTTTATTAAATATTCATTTAATATTCATTTATTCCTCTTTATTAAAAAAAGAAACTTGTTTTGTAGCATTTTTTTGTATTTTAATATTTTGCGGCTGCTGCTAGTTTTCCAACTTTGGGTTTTATTAAAAATATCTTGAAGTTGTCTTTTTGTTTCTATTTTAGCCAAAACGCGCCACAAAAACAAGTTGTTTTTTAATATTAACATAATTTGTTTTCTTTTGGTAGAAAAAAAAAAACGAAAAAAAAAATACTAAAGTTATTTTTATATCTTTGTTTTTATTAAAAACCGATATTTATTTGAACTTTTGTTTTAGAGAATTAATAGTTTAGATAATATGAATTTAAAGGAATTTCTTATAAATTTCACTTAAAATTATGGTATTTTTTAACTATTCAATAAATTTAAAAATATATTAAATTTTGAAATTAAAAAAAAAAAATTAAAATCTCAAAACAAAATTTATTTTTTCATTATTTTAAATTTAATATTGTGCCATTTAAATTGTTTCAAAATGAAGTTTATTTGACCCAAATTTTATTGAAATCTATTGAAAAAAATTTTTCTTAATTCCAATTTTTCTCCAAAACTTGCTTTGACTTTATGGGGTACTGAATTTTTACTACTTAATCAATTTCAATGAAACTTGGTTAATAGAATCTTCTTAAAACAGCCAATCAATTGGTAACTTAATTATTTAAAAAGTGTAAACCAAAAATATTTTTAGAGAGTTTCAAAAATGAAGGTTTTGAAATTTGATTTTTCTTAAGAAATAGTCGAATTCTTTAATGAAAATTGATATTCAAATCAAAATAGAGACTTTTACTAGTGCAGGCCTGTTTAGAAAAACTTGAATATTGTTCGCTTTAGTAGCTCGACTCTTTCTTGTAAACATTAATATAAAGATTTGAAGTCAATTTACAATTGATTTTAAAGCTTTAGACTACTGCTCATTTCAATCATTGTCAAGACTCAATGTGCAGTTAGGTTGGTCTACTCTTGATAATAAACATTTATTTTTTGTCACCATAAAATTTAAGTAATACAATTTAATAAATATTTATTATTTTTTTGCTTTTTTTTTATTTTACTAATTTTTATTATTTTTAAGCCAGATATTAATTATTTTAAAATTATTTCAGAAATTATTAAAACACAACAGCTGTTGAAATATAGATTTAAAAATAAAACCTTCAAAATTTGTATATAAACAAGTTTTGAATTAATTGGAATCAAATACCACATAAATTTATAGAAATATTTATTTTTAAATATTTAATGTAATTATATATATTTATTTAAATATTTGAAATAATAAAAAATAAAAATAAATTGTATAAGAAAAAATAAAATTACTTAATTTTCTTCAATTATTCTCATAATTTTAGATCATGGTATAAATCAAATTCAAAATTGAAGAATTTAAACATGTTTAAATTTGTTTAGTCGCATTCCTTAATATGCATTTGGAATTTGCTTAAACTTTCGCTTTTTTAAAAAAATAACAAAACCTCAATTTAACTTTAACTTAAATGGCAGTTTAAACTTCAATTTAAACTTCCCGCTTATTTTTTTCCTATTTTCAATGAAAATTATGTAATAAAAAATATTTCACAAAAAAAATGCTATATACTGTTAAAATACCAAAAACAAATAAAATAAAATAATTTTCCTGCGATTTAAATTATTTTTGAAAAATAATTCACATCATCGTCATAGAAAACAATTTTTATTTTTTTTTCTGTTTTTTTGTTCAATTTTTATCAAGAAAATAAATTTTAATTAAATAAAAATTTCGATTTGTGCAACATGTCCAACATCTAAACAGCCAAAATAGGCTGACAGTTAAAATTGCAAAAAAATATATATTGCGGAATTTTTTATTCGCTTCAAGCTCTCACAAATACTTGTCATAGATACATACAATCACACAAATAAATAAATAAATATTTTAGCAAATACTCACAAACCAAATCTACTAACAGACAGAAAGACAGAAAGACGGACAACCTAAACGACCGACAAACAGACCAGCCAATCTAACGTTAAAAATATTTTAAAGTAAAAAAAAATAAAAAAAAAACTTCAAATGGATATAAAAAATAAATAAATAAAAAAATAAACAAAATAAAAATTAAACGAAACAGCAAACAAACAAACAAACAAACAAACAAACAAACGAATAATAAAAATATAAAAAAATTAAATAAAATAAAACAACTTTAAAGCGAAAACATTCCAAAGTGATGATTAACACTAAAATAGAGCTAAAATTAAAAACAACCAAACAAAAACAACAACTAAAAGAAAAATGGAAGCAAAAAAAAAACACAACTCTGTATAAAAATTGCAAAAAAAACTCACACTCATACATTTTACAAAAATGCATTCACACATGTATAGAAGTGCATTGTTGTCAATATGCAGCAAGAAAAAAATGTTCAACTCACAAAATTTACAATTTGCCAGTTACTCTCAATCGTATGTGTGTGCTTGAAGTTGTGTTAGTGTGTGAGTACCAGAAAATTGTAAGAAGTAATGAAAATAACAACAACAAAGTTCACAAATTTTGAAAGTAAACAAATTGCAATTATTTTGATGTTCTTTTTTATGTGTGTGAGTGAGTGTGTGTATGTATGTGTGTGAGTTTTTTACATGTGCTTGCGAAAAAAAGGAAGGGATTTTTTCTGATTCGAATATTTAAAATTGTTTTCAAATTTTGAAATTGGGGAATAAGATTTCGGAAAGTCTGAACTAATTAAATCTTTGTAAATAAATTTTATTTTGATTTAGGAATTAAATAGAGAAAATATACATAGAAAGCGATCAAAATTCGACCAAAAATAGGGAAACAAAAAGATTTCCAGAAATTGTCTTTAAGGTGATTTCAAATTAATATCAAATGAAATATTGGATAATCTGATTTTTAATTTAATAAATTTTGAATGCAATATATATCGGATCTAAGAAATATATAAATACATTTACCTCGTGTTGTTTCCTATTTTGAATAAATGGTTAACGATTTTGTGATTCCTCGTATAGACCTTTTTTAGCTATCAATTGTGGTTAAATTTTTATTTTATCTGATAACTAGTTTTTTAAAAATTCTTAAAAGTTATTTGTTTAAATTTCGAGGTTGTCTCAGATATCAGTTACTTGACCGATTTTGCTGGTTATTAGAACCAAACCGCTTAGGACAATTACAAATAATCTGGCCACATTTTATGAAATTGAATTATTGTGACCGTAAGAATATTTTCAAAAGACATACAGACGAACATAACTAAATCGGCGTTAGTTTCCAATAATAGATTCTGGGCGATTTTATCTTCCTTAAGTTCCAAATCAAAATTTCAATTTCAAAGCAACAAAATACTAACAAATAATAAATTCTATATTTAAAGTTGGAAAGAAGCTGTCCATAGCTCCCATATAAAGTTCGCATTTTAGAGAGCGGTATTAAGTAATCGGTAATATTAAGGGTATCAAAGAATGCTTTACCACGAAACTAGTGTCCTAATAAAATCAACACCGAGTAGGAAATTGAAATTTTATATATTCATTTTTCAATTGAATAAAAATGTCGTTTACTTTTTCCATAAATTTCTTTCCGATTTGTATTTTTATTATTTTTTTTATCATTAAAATTAAGTACTTACTGGTCTCTGGGATCAAGCCATGTTGTCTTTTTCGTATTATGATCTATATAATAGATTTTGCCATCAAAATCCTTAGCAATATCCCAACCTTCCGGTAAAGGAAATTCACCATGATGCAAATGTTGTGATTGATGTTGACTTTGCTGTTGATAATTATGCGGGTGATAATGTTGGGGTGGTTGTTGATAAGGATGCGGGGAAATATGCTGAATTGATGTGGAGGAAGTGGACAATAAAGTATTGGGTGTTGTGGTTGTAGCCAATGCTGTGGCCGTAGGATTATGTGTTGCTACATTTGTTAAAGAAGATTGATGATGTAGCTGATTGTTGTGATGTTGTTGAGGCTGGTGATATTGTTGTTGTTGCTGATAATGTGGCTGGTAGTGATTCTGATTTTGTGGTAATTGCTGTTGATGTTGTTGCTGCTGGTGTGGTAATTGCTGTTGTTGCTGTAATTTTGGCATAATTTCGTATTGAAATAATTGCACGTGTTGTTGATGATAAAATTTTCTAGATTTCGAGTTTACAACAATAATGGTATTATTGTTGTTCTGGTTGTTGTCGTTGTTATTGTTGCTATAGTTAAGGCTGCAGTTGTTGACAAATGCAATCAATAAATATATAATAAATGAAATCATATAAACCTCTGATCAATTAACTATATAATTTCTAATATTATTAATATTTTTATTGTTGTCGTTGTTGTTGATTTAAATGTGGCTAATTTTAAATTTTAATGACAGTATTTAACGTTTTTTTTCAGTTGTTTTTTTAACTTTTTAACCAAAATATCCATAAACTTGGTTGTTTGGATGGATGAATGGTTGGTTGGTTGGTTTGTTGTTGTTTTGGTTTTGAAAAAAAAAACGTGTTTAAAATTGTCAAAAAAATACGTTTTGTTGTTGTTGCTGGTGTTTTTTGTTTTATTTATTTATTTATTTACAACCACATTTTTGTCCACTTGTTGTTTATTTTGTTGTTGGTGTTGCTGTTTGTAGTTTTGGTGTTGGCAATTTTTCTGTGGTTTATGGTTGTTGTTGTTGTTTTAGACCGTTTAAAACGTTATTTGAATTTTGAAATATTTTTTTTATTATTTTTGTTATCTGCTGTTTTGTTTTTGGTCGTTTTGTTTGTTTCTTTTTCTTCTGTATGTATGTATATGTATATGTATGTGTGTTTAAATATTGAGGTTATTTTTATAAATTTTTTAAAATATTTTTTCTTTTTTCGTTGTTTTGTTTTGTAGTTGTTGTTTTATTAATTTCTCCATTTAAAGATTAATGGCTCTAAAAACATCATAATCTTTATTTTAATATTATATATTTTTTTAAATTTTTCAATATTTTTTCTATTTAAATTTTCTCACATTTATTTTTTATTTCAACACTTTTTCTTTTACAAATTTATTTGAATTTTTCTTATTTTCTTTGCTTTAACTAGAATTTTCGCTTGAACTTTTCTGTATTCTAGCATTAAGATATTTAGTTATATCTTTAAGATTCATTCTTTCATTTTGTATCTATTTTATGTATTTTCTTACACTTAGAGAAATTTATTCTATAAAACACTTGTTTTTTCACAAATTTTGTTTAATTTTAAATTTGAACTGACAAAAATTTCTTAAGATTTTATCCATGAGATATCAAAATCTTTTTTTTTTTTTTTTTTGAAATGGATTTTATTTTATTTCATTTTTCGTACTCTTAAACTATTTAGGCTGATTACGTAGAGTGTATCTCAACATTTACTTTAACGAACCAACAACAAAAAAACTACAATTTTTTATAGAAAATATAAAAAAACGGGCGACGACTTGTATGTTGTGTGTGCTCTTAATCAATGTGAGGAGATATTTTGTATAATAAAAATTTCTATCTGCCTCTCTTTCTGGCATGTGGCGTATTAACACAATTAAAACGGCGGCGTTCAACGCTCGCTATCTCTTTTGCTGCATTCCATTCCATAAAAAATGTTTAAATTTTTTTTATTTAATTTTTATTATTTCCACAAAAGAGCTTGTTGTTTGAAAGATTTTTTCATATGACTTTTATGTATAATTTTTTTTTATTTTAATGTAAAAATGTGTATTTTCTTTTTTATTTTTCAATTAAACATTTTTCTTTTATAAAATTTTAAAATTTTTCATATAAAACTTTTTAAAATAATGTTATTTTTTTAAATTCCTTTTAACTATTTCTTAAATTTTTATCAAATTTTTTTATTAAATTATTTATCTTTTTATTGAAATTTTACACGTTTTGTTTTTTCTTTATTTTATTTTAATCCGTCGTCCATTACGTTTAGTCGTGTAACCGTTTACTAAATGAACTGTTGAGTTAAGCGAACAAACCCACAAAATGTATCTGTTCAATTAACAATCTATAGAAAAAATGTATCTAAAGATCTTGTCATTTTGCTTTTCCTCTCTCATTCGTTTGCTCTTTACTCATTTAAATAATTGTTGCTCATTCTCTCTCCAATTTGTTCAATGTATTTTTTTATTTCTCTCTTTTCTCCCTCGCTCTTCGTATAAACAAGTATTTTTTAATAGTTGTGTACTTTATTTAGTACTTGGTACGAAATAGTTTATTATGGTACCATCATACAACTGTTGAATACTCTAAACAAAACATCAAAATTCTTTATGATTCTAGGGTTTTGTTAAATGCATATTAGGGGAGTTAATTTAAGGTATTTGGAATGACGGAAACTTTTCCTTTCCTCTTGGTAGGACAATCACATTTTTAACTTAATAACTAATAGACTCAGTCCTTTTTTGAATACATCATAAAAATTATTACCCATTGCTATTGACAATCCTAATATCATGTTCTATTAATAAACGAAAATGGATCATTATAATGCTACCAGTAGTTGACTAATTTGGTCCATTGTTTTCCCTTAAACTTTCTTCTGCATCAAAGGATCAAATAATAGATTTGTTCTGGATTAACGTGTGTACGCTTCGTAACTTTTTAACATGATACACTTTTTTGAATTACTGCAATACAATAGAAAATCGGACGAAGAATTTGCAACCGCTATTTGAGTTTAAATCACAACCAGCATGTGACTTACAGAAGATTCTACTCAGCAACCTGGGCAATAACACAATCGATTAACTTTGCTATATTTAAAGTCCCTGCCTTCCGTATTACTAGACTATGACATCAGGTCAAATTTCCATGAATTTTTGAACATTAGTTTACTAACGACAAATAGAGGGTGGTACTATGTCATAAAGTAACCCACAGCAAATATGTGACTTCCAGAAGGATGTACTCAACAAACCAGGAAATATGAATTTCCTGCTTTCCGCCTTACTAGACTTTGACATCAGGTCAAATTTCCATTACTGTTTGATCAAAGGTTTATTAAGGTATCTCTCTTTCTAATACTTAAAACATATGAGGTTGCTGAAGTTCTTGTTTTTTTTAAGAGAATAATTAATCACGAAATATTTTGACTCCAAAAATCTTATAGAGCTTGCGCTTCTGCTTTTATAATTTTTTAGCACGACCTATTGAAATATAGCAACGTCACTTCTTGGGACGAATAATTCTTTCTGTAGTGCATCCAAAGTATAACAGTGTTATATAATTTTGGGATATAAGGAATGTGACTTTTGACACTTTAATTTTTAATTAAAAGACATCTTTCAAATAGTGCTCATTTGACTGTAATTTATAACGATAATTGGACAAGAATATTTACCATTCGGCATTTTCATTTTTATTATTCGGAAATTCTTTGAAGACGATTAAAATCTGAACTTGAATTTCAGGTGATTGAAATATACGTCTCTAAGAAATAACAGAGCAATAAATGAACTCAAATTTTGGTATTTTTATGTAATTATAAATTAAATCCGCAACTTTTTAAAGGTACACAAATGTATTCCATCAGTATTTCATCAGTACATGATAACCCCGTTCGTTATGACGTTAATGTTACCAAATTGCTGCAAATTGAATTCGTTAGTTTGCGCAAAAACTGATTAACTCATGCACTTCTCTGGTAAGAATATTGATCACCCTCAAAAATAGTTCTTCAAATGGTAATTTCTAACATGTATCTATTGGTGAATATTGAATATTTTCCAAATGTAAAAACAGACAAAAAACCCAAAATCCACACATATTTGACGGATAAACCTCATAAATCTTTAATCCTTCAAATTATTTGCAAATGACCATAAATATTATATAATTTGCATTACACGCTAAAAATATAAATTTTAACAATATTTTACATTTTCTAAAGTCAAAAATGTGTTCTCATTTTTTCCTAAAATTTTCTGAATTTATTTTAAACAAATTGTGTAAAAGATAAATATATTTCTATTTGTATCTGTATACAAGTTTTTTTATCGTCATATTTATTTATTTTCTGTAAAAGATAAATTTGTTCATAGTTGTTGTTATTTTTTGTTTGTGTGTTATATTTGCATTGAATACCTGTGTGTATGTTCGTCTGTCCGTTAGTCTGTATACGGGATATACGTACAAGTATCTATAGAGTACAAGTATTTTATGATTACCAAAGCATCTGCTGGGTATCTACGCACTATCAACACCATTTATTGGATGGGTTCAGCGTACAGGTATTTTACAAAAAAAAATTTTACATTTTTTTAAATAAAAACACAAAAAGGGGGGAAATTTTGTTTATAAATGAATTTAAATCTGATTGGAAATTTTATGGTGAGTGAGTGTATCATCAATATCAATCTGACATGCCAAATATTTTTCAAGAAAAAAAAAAACAATATAAATATATAAATTTTCTGTCTTTTGCGATTTTGTAATGCTCTTAGGGCATTTACGTACGTGAATGAACTAATCATCATATGTGAGAGTGTGTAGTAAGAACGTATAGTAGGTCAGGGACATGTTGCCAAAGAATTTGGCCACTATCATTTTTGATTTTTATTCTCCAATTGTTTTTATAGCAAGTAATTTTATTTTTGTTGAAGTGAATGTGACATTTTACTACATAGATTTCAGTCAATTTGACTACTTTTATCCGATTTTCTTTATAATTATGTTGCAACACTGCAACTGATCGATCTGATCAATATTCTTACTTAATTGGTTATATTGAATATTGCATATTCAATACCCTTGGGAATTATTAACTAACATCGTTCCCATGACAATTGGATCTCCATTCCGGAACGACCTGAGTCACACGCGGCCAAAAACGATAGTTTTTCCCACACAACACAATCTCACATAGAGACTGCCCAAAGCCATTGCAAACAGTGAACAGAATTTGCCGCTGTTGACAATTTGCTCATTACCCACAGGTTTCATATTGGCTTTGCCGTTTCAAACATATGTCTTGAATGTGACCAAGGGCCACATGATATACTACATTTATTCAACTGCCAGACCAATCTTATCTCACTCAGTACTGAAGATCTATTGCTTCTACAGCAAATATGGTATTTTGTGGAATAAACATCGGTCATAATTCGGCATTTAATAGACGTTACAAAATATCGAACTCAAGAGCATAGGATTTTAATAAAATTTTTTATACTCTAATTTGGGTACAATGTTTTGTTTCTCTATTTCAATCGAAAAAAGTTGTTATCAGTTAGATTTACTTCCGGTCAAAATACTTACAGGATCTTGCGATACCCCCACTTCACGAACACCATACAAAAGTAGATCGTTGTAAATTCTTATATTTATAGATAGATATTTCAGATTTCTTGATAGATTTTAGACGTTTGGATGTTTGTCGTAGTGACTATCATTTTCCCTCCGAATAAGTGTATGATATTCGGTGAGGATACAGGATCATTATTAAGCAATCTTAAAACCAATCATTGCTGTAAATTATAGATAATTAGTTCATGTTTACAAGATAATTACACCACCCCCTCTTAATTCTCGAAAAAATCCTCTTACAGGAGTTATATGTTACTAATCCCTTTAAAAACCTTAATATTAAGAGGTTTTATACGTTTTTGGAACCCAAAGTTATTGCTTGAATAATTTTAAATAACAATCACTCATTTTGAATCAACGCATAACACGGTCTGTCATCAAAATATTTCAAATGTTTTTAAAATGTACCAGAAAAAACTTGTCCGTTGATAGAAAACCAGATTCAGATAGAAGAATTCATGGAAAGCATTTTCGAAAGAGCTCCCAACACATCCGGTGGGAAAACAGATCGGTTAGCTCTATGCTTTGCTCCAGCTAATTCAGATTTAAAAACATGCAATGTTCAAAAAGTTCCTGGGAATGTTCAAAATTAAGAGACCAAAAACTGAGCACGGAAATTGAAATTTTCTAAAAAAAAATAATCTTCCTGCGTATGTTCTGATAGGTTTTTCGCAACTTCCTGGTCAAACATTTTATGTTGCTGATGATCGAGGGAATGTTAAGGTTCTTGGTATGACAAGCAATGTGAAGTTGCTCAATTTTACATTGAAAAAGGTTTGCAAATGAAAAAATGTGTTATTTGTGTCAAGAAAAGAAAATCCTCAAGCTGGAACCAATTTACGTGAAAAGACATTGGGCTCTTGTTAAAAGGGAAAATGAAGTGCAGAAAATAGGTATCCGGTAGTGTTATAGATTTTAAACGGTGATGGACTACCTGTTCGAACAAAATGACAGAAATACCTATAAAAACGTTAATGAAAGGTTCAAAATTTCATCGCTTTTGATTAAAACTACAAAAATATTTTTTATCTGTCAAAACTGAGAAAATACATATAGAAATCTGAAAGTTTGATTTTATGACGAAAAAAATGCGAAACAATTTAAAATATTTATCAAAACATACTACGTTCTTTAGTTTTTATAATGATGATGATCTTAACTTGGCCATGCCTTCAGGTATATTTAATTCCAAAGATATAAAAGTAAACAAAAAGAAGCACCAAACATGTGTATTCAAAATTTGTTTTCAATTGATCTCTTTTTAGCCCAGAGATCTTAAAATTTTAAGATGTCTATGTGTGTGTGTCTGTATGTGTGTGGATTTGCAATATTCATAGTGTTTAAATATGAATTTTTGAATGTTATTTTTTCTTATTTTGGTATTTTATTATTATGATGTATCAACACCTGCAAAATAATACATTTTTGCCATTAAAACAGCACGCGAAGAATACAAATGAGTAAGTGGAGATATTGAGCGAATAATTCAATTTAACAACTACAACTGCAAAAACAACTACAAAAAATTTTTTAAAAAAATTATGGAAGAAAAATATATATAAAACTAAAAAATACCTCAATCATAATAATTATTAAGTTTTTGAATACTCATGTATTCGTACGTAAAAGAAAAATACTCGCATTCATACGAAAAATAATAATAAAACAAATTATATACAAAAAAGAAGAAGAAGAAAAATAAAAAAATCATACAGTAAACAGACAGACGGACGTAGAAATAAGCACAAGATTCTTTTGTTTTGTCATGAATCTTTGGTTCCCCTTACCAACCTACCCCTGACGTCTTGAGTCCACTGCGTAAATTGAAATACAAATAAACAGTCATAAAAAAATATTATTATAACAAGCGCATTAACTCACTTCAGCATTCCGCAGATAATTCGCGCTATGACCGTTAAAATAAATGAGGGCGCTGGTGCAGCCGATTTTATTCATTACTGAAAACAAAAACAAAAAATAATAATAAAAAAAGAAAACAAAAGATACAGATACAAATACGAATATTTATAAAGAATGAAAGAGAGCCTAACACAATTTAATAGGGAGAGAAAACGAGAGCGAAACATGAAATTTAAAAAAAATGTATCTTATAGATACAACAAGCAGGTCGTTTACTTGTTCGCCCACCAAAAATTCTCTCACTCTGTTTAAAGATTCCATAAAATATTATCTTTCTCTTTTTTAATCTCCATCTTTGAGAATTTCAAATTTTCTCCTTTTTAAAATTAATTACTCATTTAATGAAATTTCTCTCTCTCTCTTTCTCTTGTTATGTGTAAGAGATTGAGAGTTTCTGAGTGTATCTTGTTTTAATATTTCACCGATACATTTTGTATTTAATTTATTTTAAATTCCTTTGAACAACAACAACTGCACCAAAAACAATATATTCATTTTAATGAGTAAAATGTTTGTTATGGCCGTATCTTATTTGTATTTGTTTACTTATTTGTAGTATTTCAATTTTGTATCTTCGTATTTATATGAGGAATGTAGGGGGCTCTCTGGTACTTTTGTCATGACGTTTTGGTATATTTTGTTATACTTCAACGGAGTATTTTCAGTGATTATTAGGGAGAAATCGTAAAAGATTTTTTTTGTTTATAAGAGAAGAAACAATTTATACAAATTATTTCCTTTTAGTGCAATAAGGACGAGACTGCAAGATTAGGCGAAAGCGATACATAGATCTATGTGGTATAATGAAACAGTTGCTAGAACTACGAAAATATTTTGAGGAGATTCAATGAGAAGAAACCTTGTGAGCAATGGATTAATTATGCGTCTTATCTACTCATAAGGCACACCCACACCGAATCAAATAATGATATTGAAACAATGGAACACTTCCTTTGTCATTGCCCACCTTTAACAACTTTGAAATATTAGAATTTTATGAATGACACCTTAGCAGACATAACCCAGCTTAAGGGATTGGACTGGAAGATATTTATAAAGTAAGTGCACCCTACGAAATTCAATGATTATACTGGTATGGGTCGCTTTTTCGGACTGCGATCCTTTAACAAGCCTAAATAGCGACTTAGGTGTATACCAACGGCTATGAGACCATCTTCTTAGAAGAGGATCCCTTTTTTCAACCTACCAGCAGCAATACTTCTATAGGACCAAAAGAGTGGTAAAAGGCGAACATAAAATCGAGGTTTGAGACCCCGTGAATCAATTGTTTTTATAAAAATCGAACTTTTTATTTGTTTGGATATAAATTCATCATATTAAGAAAGTAAAACTTGTAAACCCTTCTACCGACATTGTTTAAAATGTTAACAATTTACTCATGTCGAGTCCTGCACACCTAACATATATTTTGAATAAAAGTTTAATGTACGTAATAGCTATTGAACATGACCTCTAGACTAAACTCACATTGCGGTTTCTTCGTTACAGACTATTACTGGATACATCCAAACATCAAAATTACACTTCGTCGTGTAAATAATGGGTTTTCGTGTTTCAATCTTGATTTAAGTGAGAACAATACACTCTTTTTATCAATTCTCATCAGCCAGAAATGGGTCTAAACAAAAGTAGGCCTATAATAAAACCTATAAACAAATATCTGAACGGTTAAATTATCACTACACGTGTCTTTAAGGAAGACACATGCAAGCAGAGATGGTATATTCTAGAATAAAGAGAACTGATCTGTATATATTTATAAATTTATTCCGAGGAAATGATATGCAGAATTGTAATGGACTGAGTTATGATGATAAACGACCTTTAAATTAGAACTATGAGTAATTAATCTTGAAGAAAAGTGAGAGTCTTTTAGAATTAATCACACTGTATTTTAATGGATCGAAGTTACCGATAGCAATGGTATGAATGCAAGTAAGCAATGAACGCATGACCTGCCTAAGAAAAATGGGCTGGAAGAATTTGATATAGAATATGATAATCTCGACAGCCCACTTAAATTAAAATCACAAAGATATTTTTAAATAATTCGGAAATAGTTTTAACTTCTTATATAATTTTCATATTATATGCATTACAGGACCATTTTTCTAATCGCCCTAATATCTAGTACTATTGCAACAAATCTGATCATCTCTTCTACATTATTTCACTCATTTGTTTTTGCTTTTTTTCCTCTTTTTTTTCATTTTATTTACTATTTATTTCTCTATACAAATCTAGCATGTCAATTACATTTTTCTTTTGCATATTAGTGTTAGTGAATGCCACATTCATCTACACATACAAACGTATACAATATGAAACTAAAAGCCTCATGAAGTAAAATGTTACAACTAGCAATTCAATGCTGGTGAGTACGTCGGCCTGCCCGTCAGTTAGTTATACCGACAGTTCGTTTCATAAATCGTACCAGAAAAAGAAACAGAAGCGCAAAAAGTATCTTTTGTGTAAACAAACCAATCAACATTATTTACACCAACAACAAGAACAACAACTACAACTAACTATAAGAAACATACGAATCAAATGAACAAATGAACAATGAATATTGAGAATTGAGAATTAGTGTATAACAAAACAATGAAATAAAAATCTATCTATCTGACATTTATGTGGCCCCGCATTCTTTAGATAAATTCTGATTGATTTTGTTGTTGTATTTGTAATTGTGTAATGTGTAATGGCAATTAAACACTGTTTCCAAATATAATAATTTTTATAATAAAAAAATGTATTTATTTATTGTATTTTTTTAATTGATTTATGAGGGCGTTTGTTTCTTAGTTATTTAAAAGGAATTTGTAATGGGAATTAAACGATTATACTTTGGGAGAAATTTTATTTCAATAACTAGTAGACCAGCCAAACTTCGTTTTGCCAAAAAAAAAAAAAAATGTTTGCTATGTATAAGCGATAACCCACCCTTGATGTTATCCCACTACGTTTTGTTCAGTAAAACAGTTCCTTAAGAAAGTTGTTAGAACCAAATTTGAGAACTTCCACTCTTATATTTATTTAGATATTCAATAATCAATATTTGTTTTGTATAGGGGGGTTCCCCTCCCCATGGTTAAATGTCATTCTGGATCATAGGTAGATAGATAGATAGATAGATAGATAGATAGATAGATAGATAGATAGATAGATAGAAGATAGATAGAAGATAGATGGAAATAATAAACATATTACTATTTCAATAAAACCCATTTTGATCCTACAAAAACGTGGTCAAACATTTAAAAGTCTGCCGTCATAATGATTTCGATTTCATTAAAGTGCTTGTCCGTTGATAGAAAACCGGTTCCATATGATGTTTCTAAAGCCAAAAAAAAGGTCCCAAAATATCCAGCAAAGCAGCATGGTTAGCTAAATGTTAGTTCAGTGTTCGTACTAATTGGTATGAAAAGTTAAAACACGTTTAAAAACATGCAGGGCTCAAAAAGTTTCTGACATGAATGCTGCTTTAAATTTAGAGACCAGAAACAGAACACAGAAATTGAAGTCAAGTTTTTTTTAATTACCACGTAATGGATACCAAAACGTATGTTCTGGTAAATTTTTTCGCAACTTCCTGTTGAAGAAAACTTTAGGACCCAAAAGCAATCAAAATTTTCCAAAAAGTTCTTGAAATGGTAAGCAATATGCAGTTGCTGCTAGAGTTAGGGCTCTGTAAATGCCGAAATTTAAATCAAGTTATGTCAAAAAAGACTGCTTCCATTCAAGAGATATCATAATATATCCATCTATTTTTGGCCTGACTTTGCATCCTGTCACTATGATAAACAAGTTCTTCAGCAGTATAAGAACAAAAATGCAGTTAATGGAGAGATATTTGGCTCTTGTTGAAAAAAATTAAAAGGGTGTCCAAAAATGTGGTAGATTTCAAACGGAGATGGACCATTTAATCTCAGAAAATACAGAGAAATAGATTGATGTCACAAATATTCGTCATCGGCATTTAATTGGCTGATAAGGTGGGCTTAGCATCATCATGAAACATTATCATTATTGTTCAACAGCAGAGTTCTTCAAATGAAAAAAAATAACAGACTTCCTTGCAAACGTCATTTTCTCTACCATCCAAAGTACCATATTTATTATTCTAAACTTAAATCATTTTTGCTATATGTTGTCCTAATCGGCAATTTAAATTTTATGGCAGTTTTCAATAATTCATATTCATTTTGTATGGAGGTATTTCTTTTGATCCTCTGCGTTTATGTATATAAAGGAAGTAATTCTCCTCCTTACAGTACATTTTTTTTGCTTTGTAGAATTACGAATACATAATTTTTGATATGCGGATGCAATTTTACGAAAGTTTTTTTCTTGACATCAGATATCGGTTTATATTTTTTTAATACACTGAACCTATTTTCTGATTTTAAATAGAGAACTTTTCAGGTCAATAAAAAATTCTCAGGTCAAATTTCATTGATCCCTGTAAATAATTGTATATATAAGCGTGCCAAAAAAAGACAGACGGTCAGACAGAAGGTCCTTGCTAATTTGATTCAGATTTTTTTTAATATTGATATATACATTATGGGGTCTTAGATGTTTTCTTTTTTATTTTTGTTCCGTCCATCTCCACATGTAGTGATGGAAAATAACTTTTCTATTTTTTTTTTAACAAAAGTTAACTGGATATAAACAAAAAATTAATTATATCATACAGTTATATATTCTTTATCATCGTACAAAAATCGTCAAAATGGAATTAATAGAAACAAATTATAGGCTGATTTAAGCAACATTTTGATACACCCAGATATCTGTGTACTGTCTGGCTCGTAATTTAACACAAATATTTTTATTGATGTAATAGTAATGTAAGAAACTATATTGTGTTGGGGTCATAATTTGACATAGCTCCCACATAAGGCCCTTCCCGGAATATGGAACATAACTTGTAAAACTCTTAAATATGAACCGATTTAATTGAAATTTGCCACAGTAATTTTCTAACAATCTTTAATATATATTATTAATTTGGCCGATCTCTATTAATCTTCTCGGAAAACAGTTTTGGGCTTATAAAACTAGTAAATATTGTCAAATTTTAATGAAATTTGATTCGATTTTTTTTTCAATATGTATTATTGATCTGATCAATATCGGCCCATATTTTGTTATGGCTTAACGTATTTACGTATTAATTATTGTCATTAACATTACTTTTCTTATAAAATGGGCCATTAAAATGTATATCTCGGAACCAATATTTGTAGGTAATTGAAAGAACATATTCCCATATTTCACTGTAGTTAAATTGGGATCATTTAAGTTTTTTGGTGTAATTTCTTCAACTCATGCTCATTTTGGCATAATGTTAGTGGTGGATCGTATTTAAGATACGGCACAGCCGAATAAAGCATTTCCACTTGTTTTTATTTCAATTGGTGACTAAAAATTTATTTACACTGTTGTATGAATGTATGAATGCAAATAATTCATTACTGAATATCATTTGACTTTATACTTCAAATATCACGGTTAAAATTTTCTTTTAATAGAAAATGTCAATTCTAATTAAACGTTTTTATAATTTTTGTTGTGGTCTATCAATCAAAGTGACAATCTATAAAAGTGTAAATAAAATAGATTCATACCGAGACAGGCATTGGGTTCAGTTGTATTAATATGTAAATGTATGCATTTTTTGAAATTATACAAAGAAAAAGAGGTTTTAGTATTATTTTGAGATCGATCCTTTATAATATTCATGAATCCCTAAAAATGTGTGATGATTTCTTTATATTTATGAATATCCTGTATACATTTTACAAAATGTATATTTGGTTTAAGCGACAGTGGAGCAAAATGAAGAAAATTATTGGAACTATCTCGTTCAAACACTTTTTTTTGACGTGCTGATCAAGCTTAATATATGTTTGCTATAAAATCCCCTCATGGGGATTATTGAAACTTTACATTCCGAAGTTCTTCACGATCAAAAAACTTACGAAAATGTCCTATAATTTTCAGTTGTGGAAGTTATATGAGAGTTGTAAAAAGTTATGGACTGATTCTTATAAAATTTGGTTATTGAAATCTAAAAGGGTTCAAATATTATCACCAAATGTGAAAAGCCCTATTCCTGGAGGACATTTGCATGGGATATGCATTAAATATTCTACCGATCATCACCAAATAGGCTAATCGCAGAATTATAGAGACTTTGCCTTATCAGTGCTTCTAGTTTCGTGTTACTATAATTTTGTCTCTGAAATATCGAACATTGTTTTTTGTCTGATATTATACTTTACTCTCCGGGACATTGGGACACTCAAAATATTATCTTTACACTGACAGAGAGGCGTGAAGGGTGCATTAAATAATTTATGCTTTTCTAATTTTCCATCTGTTTTTCCATATAACGTTGAGAACACTCAACATGGGCAATTCTACAGATATCTCGATGAAATTTTGTATATGGGATAATTTTAGACTTATTTAGACTAGATGATCGGTAGAATATTTAAGGCAGATACCACACAAAAATCTTCTAGGAATTGGGTTTTTTGAAGAGCTCATCAAGTGCGAAAGTTTTGTTTAATCATAATAATTTAAGATTTCAATAACCAAATTTTGTGAGAATTTGAAACAGCATTTGTATTGTATCAGTCGATTTTTAGCGACAATACCAAGGCCTACCAAGCACAAATGTTTCGTTCTTACCTGTATTCGGCGTTTGGTCCTTTTATAGAAATACAAACCAAAGTGGATCATTTTTTTGTTTCCCTTATGTTACACTATATTGAGAGAGAAATACCACTTCGATCGGCATATATAAAACTTGAACAAATGCTTAGTACACAGCAAATGGGATCTAAGTCCCCCGGATTTGAATTCCATAGAATTCAGAAGCAACGCGGAGTTGAAAAAGTGCCTAAAATTAGATTCTATAGTGAAACGTTGTGCCAAAAGTGCACTTAGTTCATGAGAATCAAAATATATTATATGAAATATCATTGACCGCATGGCCTACTTAAGAGGAATGGATTGGGAGACTTTAATATGAAATTTCTTTAAATAAAATATGGACCATTAATCGAGTTATCTATCACAACTTACCTCTCTTTTTGATATTTCCATAATAAGACCAAACTTACTTTAAATTTTTAATAATTGCATTAAGAATTTTGAAAAGAGAAAAAGCCAAGGCCTATACCTTCGAGGATGGAGGTGTCCTTGAATCCTTGGTAAAAATTTAGTTTTTTATGGTCTTCGCCAGTGATATTCCAGTTAAGAACGAGTGTATGTGGTAAATGCGTGAAACCTGGACAACGTTAAACAAATAGCGCTGTGCAACGCTTTAACAATGCAACAAATGCGTAAAAACGAGACGCAAAACTTTCGAAGGAAAGTAAACGAAGTACAGCCTGACCGCCTTTAAGAGATAACGACGATGACGCGTTAGCTGTTTACTCATCTCAACTCAAAGCTCTTAGGGGAATATGAATTGTTTTTAAAATCGGATAAACTTTTATATAAAAACAATTTCTTATTCCAAAATATTGCCATAAGTTCATAAACAGACTAAAGGATCCAAAATTTATCCTTTAGTCTGTTTATGAAGATTCTATACGCAAAAAGTTGTATAATAATTCGAAATATTAAATAAATCACACCAACCGATTAATTGTCGAAAATATATTATCAATAATTTCATACTGCACGGCTCCACGGTGCATTATTGGTTTGTTTATGATGCATAGTGCAAATTACAGATGTCTGACTGTCTGACAAACTGAGTGACTGACTGATGTACATTCAATACGTTAAAATAATGTGCGCCGTTTTGAATATTAAAATTATTCTGAAATTAAGAAAAATAAAAATAAAAAATTATAAAAATAATAAGAATATAGGGAGGGATGTCTGTCCGACAGTCTGTCTATCTGTATGTCCACTGAGTTATAAACAAATGACCATATTCTAGTTATCATTCATTGATTCTGTCAGTCATTTAGTTCGACATTCTGGCAGTGCGTCATTCAGTCAATTCCTCATACGCATGCGATGATGAATCCACATGAGTTTGAAAATGTTTGTAATAATTTTAAAGTGTGAGCATTTGTCCGTCCCTTCGTCTGTAGGTCCGTCCAACTGAGCAACAACTATTTATTAGCTTTTTTTGTTTGTATTTTTTTTTTGTTTTGTTTTTGCTTTTGATTTGGTAATTGTTACTTTTAGTTTATTTAAATTAAAATTAAGAACGTTGTTTTAATGAAGAAATATGTGGCATTTTGTTTTTGTTGTTGGTCTTCATAAACAAATGTTTGTTTAAAGTACCGAAAGCGAAAGAATTTTTATGTTTAATAATTTTAAGATTTTTATTTCTTCAATTTTTATATAGATTCTTTTATTATTATTATTATTATATTTTTTTTGCTCCGTTCATGGCCGAATTAATCATTTCGAAATCAGAAAAACTGAATGAGATGATAATTATGTAAATGGAAATTAAAGTTCTCTAGATGCTCATTTAAAATTATAGAATTTTTAATTTATTTAGTCATTAGACGATCTCTTAGATAATGAATAAGTTGTTGTTTTTTTTTGTTCTTGTTTTATTTATTATTTCTAAGTGGCGTTTAGGAATGTCGAAAGTAAAGATTGCAAATCAACAAATAAATTGAAAATTTTTAATATTGATAATATTGTAGGCGTAAGAGAGATAATTTCTTTAGGGGAGGAGATTTTCGATTTATTTTTGGTTGAATTACGATTTATTTTGGTTGGAATATGCAATTCAGTCAGATCGTTTGGAGAAATAATAACATTGAAAACAGTTAGATGGCAATAAATGAAACCTGTACACACAGAAAAACAACATAAAGCAAAATTAACATTGAACAAAGTTGATTTTAAATAGAATATATATTTGTTCATTTAGTTTAAATAAACGTTTTAACGTTTGTGGTGAAACAATATTGTACATATTATAATCTTTCGAAATTAATATATAAAATTATACAACGATATATTTTGAAAATCACTTTTAATAGAGTAAAATATCAAGAATATTAAAGAAAATTTATTTACTGTGAAACAATGTTAAATTAATATTTTTATTATTATTATTTTTTTTTAAGAGGATTTCTTATCTGTAATGTTTTTAATTTATACGAGACTACTAGATGTAGTGTTCATAGTGTTATTTGAACAGGTATCCTTCAGTTTATCTGGAGCAGAGTTGACCAAAATACAGATTTCCTGACTCGGGAGAATCTGCTTACACCGCACGTATACTATAAATTACTATTGCTATCTCATCATGATAAAATTTGATAATGTTTTCAGCCTCATCCATTCAAGGATAAATGTATAATAGTCTTGGTCATTACCTCTGATCTATACTTCAAAATTACATATATAAGTGGGATTTAATGACTGAATGTCCACATAAAGCAACTTTCTGGTCAAAAATTATATGTTGCTGATGTTCGGGGAAATATTTGAGAAAAGTTCAGAACCCAAAAGCAGTCAAAATTTCCCTTAAGGCTTTTGGTATTCCAAGCAATATGCAGTTGCAGCAAAAGAAGCAAATCAATTGTTAAAACAAATACCGAAATTTCCAAAAAAATGCTGCTTCCATTCATAAGACTACAAAATATGCCACTAATTTTGGGCCTGAATTGGAATCCTGTCACTATGGTAAACAAGTCCTTAAGTGATACCAGAATAATTATGTCGAATTTATACTAAGAGAGACAAAGCCTCAAAATTGGACGGAGCTAAGTCCAGTGGAGAGATATTGAGCACTTGTTAAAAGAGAATTAAAGAGCACAAAAATCTTTAATGGAATATTTTTCGAAATAGGTCCAATTTTCATCACTATTTGGGGTCTAACATATTTTGGATCCTACCGTTTTTTTTTTTTTTGTGGTAAAGGATCCTAAAAAGACAAACTCCCTCAGGAAACACGTCCTTATGTGTTAAGCGATTTCATCGCCACCAGGTGTGTTCAAGCAATCATTGCTCAGCAACAGAATGCCTCTCATCATTTCGTAGCTGTAAATTGTATCCTGTCAAAAGACAGTAGCAGACTTTACCGTCTTCCGATACGATACATTAATAGTTTGGGTTTGTTATTTTGTGATTGATATTTTAAATGATATTCCGTTCGATAACTATTGACTTCTTGGCCTGTAGCTACCTTCTAGGACCTGCTCATTTGAAAGTGACTTTTCACGGGCATAGTAAGGTAATTTATTGTGTATTTATTACACGAATCAACTAAAAGTCTAAGATGTTTATAAATTAAATATAAAGATGAAATTATGTCTGTTAAGGTTCATAAATTACAAAAAAGTACAGTGTACTTCATCGTAAACAATTCTGTACATAAAATTATTGTTTCATTCACTTCACCATTTGTTGAATAATAAACATTAGAACTGATGTGTAGCGATAAATTCACCTATTTAACGATTGTGGTGAGTTTTTGGTTATAAAATTAACTAAACGAATTTAAGTTGTACAGAATTCAATACATTTAAAACTGTACTCATTACAGGCAATCACCGAATCACAAATTTTAATTCACAATAACGAAGCTAATAATTAATAGTCGTGAATAAGGTTTGAGAATTAGATAAAGGGGCCGGGATGACATCTGGTGTTGGAAATATGAAAATAATACACTGACAAAATTTTCTCAAAGTGATATGAAAAGTAAAAGTGAATTTATTATTTTATAAATTTAACGAACAAAATAAAAAATTTGACGAAGAAAAATTTAATAAAAGTTTTCATACAGTGAAGTTGAAAGAGATTTAAATTATATTAAGTATGTTTACCCTCTGTAACTGACGTTCAACAGATGCTAATGTTATAAAAAATATGTTAAATATGAGTTGGTGTTGTTAATCCAGTCAAAGTACCAAGATAAATTTGGACAAAAAGCAGCAAATTTGAAGGGAAAAATCGCCAAAATATCGCCAACATTTAAAATTACTTATAAAAATATCAAATTAATCGTCTTTTAATAGAAATTTTAAGAGGTTTAACAGTTAAGACATTTGAATAACTTCAAATACGAACCGGAACTATTCCAAAAATCACGTTCCATATTTTTGATAAAAAATAAAGAGATTTATCTTCATTTCATAAAGCTTACATGTGATTTTTAAATCTTTGAAATGGCTTGTCGAAGCATTTTTATAAACATATAAAGATCGAGTTTTTCTTTAGTTCAGAGGTGCCCAAAAGTTTTTAAATCTTTGAAAAGTACACTTACATAACTTCCTTTTGATATCGGAGTGCAAGTTATTAACATCAAAATATCTGGGTAGTTTTTATTGAATTCAGGATATTAAAGGAGGAATGAAAATTTCTTAAAGTCCAAGTTTTGGTGAGAAAAACTCATTGACAACGAGTATTACTAACAATTATAATACAAATTTTATGCTCGTGAAAAATCGTTATAATTCGGTTATAAATCGTCAAAAGCCCACTTTGACTAATAAATTAACGATAATTCGTCAAATCTGGCAACATGAATGCAATAATTTTAAAGAAAACTCGATGAATAATTATTGCATTCATGTTGCCAGATTTGACGAATTATCGTTAATTTATTAGTCAAAGTGGGCTTTTGACGATTTATAACCGAATTATAACGATTTTTCACGAGCATAAAATTTGTATTATAATTGTTAGTAATACTCGTTGTCAATGAGTTTTTCTCACCAAAACTTGAACTTTAAGAAATTTTCATTCCTCCTTTAATATCCTGAATTCAATAAAAACTACCCAGATATTTTGATGTTAATAACTTGCACTCCGATATCAAAAGGAAGTTATGTAAGTGTACTTTTCAAAGATTTAAAAACTTTTGGGCACCTCTGAACTAAAGAAAAACTCGATCTCGAAAGATAATAATTTCAAATTTTAAGGAAGAAATAGAAATCAAATTTCAGTGAAATAATCACGTCAATTCACTAAAATTACAGGGAGTTAAAATACGATAAGTGTCGAAGAAATAATATTAAATATGTCCTTTCAGTTTTACTAAATATTTTCAACCTTAATCAAGACGAGTAAGGAAGTTATAGTCTGTCAATCCCAGCTGGTTATAAATATTAATGAATGAAACTCATATGGATTTAGGTGAAATTTAACATAAAGAAGATTGCTAGCTTGGATATCATACAGGATAAATAGCCGGACTTATAGAAACACATTTTTTATTAGCTTCCAATTTTTTGTTTCTCATACAATTTCAAAATAGTTTTCATCGTCTATAGAATTTGATAAAGGTTTTTAGAAATATGTTTACATGTGTTACTTTCCTTAAAGGGATAAGCTGAGGCCCACTCGAATACGATTTTTTTAATCAAATTATTAATTTTTACTTATACGTTCTAAAATTGCCTAATTTTTTCCTCTATATCTCTCTTATAGGTAAATTAATTAGAATCGGTTGTCTTTTATTCAAACTTTTATGTGTTGAAATTATTTTCAGAGATAAATTTTATACGAGGACTAAGTGAAATGTAGGACCGATGAAAAGTTCCACATTTATCAAGTTTTATTTAAAATTGGAACCTGCATTTTGTTCACAAGATTTACGTGGACATCCAGCCACCCAGACGGATGTACGGACGGACATCGTTAAATCGACTCAAATGATTCGGAGCTGAACGGCGTACTTAAGAGTGGTGGTTGAAATATTTTATCTACATAAAAGTATTATTCCTCAATCATTTATAATGGTGTAGGGTATAAAGTTAACTGATATCTTACATTTTGTTGATATATTTTAATTTTTAAAAATCAAAAGAATATGTTTTATCGTTAAGACTCACACAACATGCCATACCTTGTATAAAATTATTGTGATTCATTCAAAGGTGAATTTCGAAAATTTTTTAAGTCTGAACTTAAAAAAAATTTTGAACTGAGTTGATACAGGTGAAGAAAAATTCGTTTACCGGCCAAACCATTAAAGGAAAAGTCACTACCGATGTAGAACGTCCTACTGTATAACGCTTCATTTCAGAACATTTCATCAGATTTCTTAAACCTCAAAATCGAAGCATTTCTTTCTTAGGGGCAAAATGGAATCGAAATACCAAAGATGCATATGATGTTTTAAAGCCAAAATATAGAAAGTATTCTAAAAGAGATCTGAAAACATCATTCAGTGCTCGGTCTATTTGTATGAAAACTAAAGTCGAAGCAGGGTTAAAACCTTACAAGGATCAAAAAGTTCTTAACAGGAGCGCTGCTAAAAATTTTGAGTTTAAAAAAATATTTATGAATTCACGAAATTTAAGGAAAGTTTAAAAAAAGGTTGCTACCATGCATAATACACTTATTTTTAGCTGACTTCGCATCTAGACTCTATGGTGAACTAGCCTTTCAGTGATACAATAATGTGGTATTTGTACCAAGAGAAGAAAAAAGGTTTCTGAAGATGTGGCAGATAAGATAATACTATAAGATAATAATATAATAATTAACATATAAGTGTGTTAAGAATTTTTTGATCTTACTCTTTACAAAGAACTTTTCGTTATTCGTTATTCACTTTTAAAAAATAGACATGTGTAATTTCCTACAAATTTATATATATAATTTCAGTTTGGATTTAATTTAAATCGCAATAAATAAATCAAAAGTTGTGTAAGATATATTGATGATGTAGGTCATTTAAGATTCGACTTATTCGAATACAACATCCTAATCAATTTTTTATCCTGCATATTATAACTTACAAAAATGAATATTTATTTTTAACTAAAAATAAAGTACTTTTCAATTAATGAACAATAAATTTAACAAATTTAACGTTTCTTAATGAATGAAAAATGTTCATTCACTTTTAGCTGACATTAGTGAATGCAATTAAATACAACCATTCCTTTGCGAGAATTCATTTAATCACTCTCAATAACTTGTGTTTGTCAGCACTTAATTCTTTCTTTTATTTGTCACATTCACAAATTGTAATTAAAACTACTCGTTATAAGTTTAAGTTTGCTTACAAATAAGGATTATTCAACGAAACCGCCATTTTATCAGTCAACCTGTTTAAATGAGAAGAATGACTGAAGTATTAAAATACTTTTATTTTCATTAAAAAATCGTTTCGTTTCTTTCTTGAGATTGTTAGTTAAAGAAAAAATACGTTTGCATCCGCATGCAAGTTCTCTTCGAGAGTCTATTAATACTGAAAGGCAGATTTATTTGCAAAAGAGAAACTAAAGAGTAAGAGAAAGTTATAGTCAGGAAAGGCATTAGCATATGACATTGTATTTACATAATCATAAAAGCTCGAAATATAATCACAATACAGACATAATTAAGGATGCCTCCACTTTTAAGTGATTTTTGAGAATGTATGGGGGCTAAAGTAATTAACAGATCCAACATTTTGAAATTTAACTCTTATATCATTTTGTCCAACTTTTTCCATCTTTCTGGTAGCATAACTAATTTGTTTTTAACTAAAAATAAGCTAAAAAGAAGCTAATTTCTGACATCATGTTCTGAGAATCATATAGTTGGATTTTAAGGTCGATGGGCATCTCATCCTAATTAATCAATGTCGTTTTCTCTTCATTGGAAATGATACCAAACGTTAGAAATATACGAGCTCTTGTCTTTCCGAAGTTTTCCCCTTACAATCTCAACAACGACATCATCATAACAATTAAAATCGTACTGCAGCACTCGAGATGTTCTACACATAATCTCCGAGTACTCATATTTTAGAAATATGAGATGAATGAGTTATCATTAACACCCTACAACAGCTAAACAGTGAGATTAATGAAAGTATGGAGAGTAGTTTTAATTCCATTAATTCTAACAAATCTGAATGACTGGGGGAATTACTGAATATTGCACTTGTATATGATATATCTTAGGTATCGGTTACTAGATGGATATTAACTTGTAAATTTTTTTAGATAAAATTCAGGACAAAAATTAGATAAAATTGAAGAAAAGATTTCTCAATTAAGAAGAACTGAGTGAAGTTCAAGTTCAATTTTATTTTGATTTATAAATAATTCGATTGTGGATATAGAGCAATTGGTAACTAAATTTGGTAATGCACTGGTGAAAGCATTTGATACTTCTTTACCATAATGAAAACCATAATGATACTTCTTTACCATAAGGAAAATCCGCACAGTCATCAATTAAAGTTTGAATAATAAATCGTGGCAGGTGTATTGCGATATCAAAACTTGTAAGCTTTCCATAGTAGTTTTCAAAAATATACAACGCAAAGAATTCAGTAAGAGTGAGTAAAATTCTGGATAATTGTCATTCAAATTAACCTGTGGTAATATATTGAATATTTTCTGGTCGAAATACTCGACTGAGACTGTGGATATCCTGATAAATACTCACTTCAGAGTTTGAAAAAGATGTTGCGGAAGGTAACTGGACGTTCAGGAAAATACCATCTACTATTATTGGGGAGCTAATTGTCAATGATAGAATTTCATGGCTGATTGATAGCTTTTTCCTTACGCGCTTGAAAAACTCACCTTATATATAAGACACTGATTGTATATAACAAATACTCATCAGGCATTTAATATGCCTACTTAAACGATATATCTACGAAAACATCTCTTTATGGGGTTGTGAAAGGGAAGATGATATCCCTTGAATTTCAATAGTATACCAAGGAGGCTTTCTTAGAGATAGATGGTGCTTTTACTATTGAATCTACAATTGAAATTTACGATGTTGAAAGTTTAATTTTTAACTTTCGACTAGTTACGACGAGAGAAATTTTGGACACCAAGGGATAAAAGTCGTCACCAGTTTCATAATGTTTTGAGCGATTTGATGAACGAAGGTTTGGGACTTATCAGTAACTGGGCGATGTAGTGCGGATTCAAAGTCACTTCAGTTAAAAGTGATTTGGTATCATTTACAATAAAGTCAAAGATTTTTAATTTCATATATCCGTAGTTACTGCGAAATTCCCCTTGAAAGACGAAAGTTGTGCATAGGGGTTTGGTGCTTATCACTAACTGGGCTATGTAATGTGGACTAGGAGTTAATCTAGGTAAAAGAGAATTGGTATCATTTACAATAAAGTGAAAGATTTATCATTTGATACTTCCATAGTTACTGCGAAAAGCTAATGTAGTTTACTATATCTGTCGAAAGACGTTCGACAAAAAATAGGACTTCGCCCTTATAATAAATATACAGGTTCCATCTTTTCCTACATATCTTCCTTAAAGTGGTCTGCAATAAGGAGAAGATATGTTGTAGAGTAAAAGTACAAAAATTGCATATGCGTTTCTGAGGCTATAAATGTTGTTTTGTAATTTATTCCGATTGAAATTTATATAATGGCTACATCGGCCACATATAATAGCTTTATCGGCTGGGATATGAACATGCGAAGATTTTAAACACGCTGCCGCTGATTATTAAATCTTAAGGGAGTTTCTTGTTGCAAATTCATCTGAAAGCAATTAATCAAAAATGGATTAACGACTAAAGAAAGTTGATGCAGCAATTTATAGATCGATGGTTCAAATTTCTTAATTTTTATTGAGATATCTCTAAGCTTTTTTTTAAAGAAACCTTTGATTAACTAACTGATACATCTAATATAAAAATTCCATGTTAAAAATCCGTTTATAATGCCAATTTAATGATCTAAAAACATTCATAAATAATTATGTGTATAGAGAAATCATTGTTCATACATATATATAGTCCAAATTTTTTTATTATATACATACTCAAGGATGTGCTATAAGTAGCAAATCATATTATTTATTTCTTTCAATTTTTAGCGGATCTTATTTACTACATTTTACAATTATTATTCTATTTTTCTACGACTACTGCTACAACTACAATAACAATGTTTCATACTTTAGTACTTTTGCTATAAATTTTTAATTAGTTTCTACAACTTTTCTCTTGTCTTACTATTTCTCTTTAAATAATAAATGTGTGTGTATTTCTCGTATCTTTTCATATGGACTTCCTGTTAGAGTTCTATGTTTTTTTTTTTGAAAACAGTTGTTGTATGTATTGTAGTACCTACAATTGTGCTGTATATATGTAGGTTTTTGTTAGTATATGATTACATACATCCGGTATAACATTAAATGCGATACTACTACCGAGTACTCATACCCACCTTCAACAACAACGATAACAAAATTATACAATGTAGTTAAGATAAAAAGGAGTGATAATATATTTTTGTAAGATTTTCCATTTTGTTGTTAAGACGATAGTAAATGTTTTAATGTTAAAATTTGCCATAAAACTTTCTATTGTCTAAATGCTATAGCAAGTAATGGAATGTTTACTCATTGTTCCCTACTGCAAATATGGGAGATTTTGGATATTTCTATTTGGAATTCATATTTTATGAACTTGGGACAGCAGTATAAATCATTTATTGACCGACTTTATTCATAAAATTTATGCGAAAAAAGGAATATCCTATGTGAGTGGCAATATTCACGAAATTTGTTGGAATTTCTTTAGAACTGGTTTATATTTAAGAACCCTTTAAGCCTAAAACCATATTCCGAGATGATGCATTTAACTGGTGTTATAACTAAATATTTCCCGATATATGTTAAATTAAAATCATGTAAAAAAATAATTGTACCATATTTCAATAAAGTTACTCTGCACCTAAGAGTTTTATAAGATTAAAATCCTTTCGCTGTAAAGGGTATTAAGAGGGAACTATAGTAAAATATTGACCGATATATGTAAAATAAGTCATTATATATACAGTGAAGTTGGAATAAGCAATATTCTATATGTTAGAGTTTTATATGATTTATATGAGAACTGTAACCAAATGTGGGTCAATTTTGCCAAATTAATAAAATTTAAATTCGGGTGTGATATACTGATTTTGGAGAGCACCTAAAGCCGTGGTAATTTACATACTAAATACTTTTTATTTCCAAAGTCTTTTTTCGAATTTTGGAGTTCTCTCAGAAATCTGCGGCCAATTATACGATTTCTCCATAACGGAAGAATACGCTTCTGTTGAATGTGCCTACATAGGTAAAAAGGTTGACAGTTGCTGCACATTAGCCTAGACAACTCAATGCTTTTGAAACGCAATAGAAACCAAACTAACTGAATGGTCAATAAAAGACACTGTAAACAACGAAACACTGTAAAAGATTAGGAAGAAACTTTGGGACGATAAAAATCGTCCAAAGTTTCTTCACACCATTCTACAGACACACTTAAGTTGCATTGGAGTAACAGATGAAAACGATTGTAGAGCATGTTAGGAGGACATCGAAAGGATGTGAAACTCCCTGTACCACTTCTTAGATTAAGTTAGCTTTTAAGGATAATACCGATTATGAAGATCGGTATCAGTAGAGGCCTAATGATCCATTATTATTACTAATATTTTTTTTACCTTCTCCTATTTTTCTTTATAAAGCCAAGTGAATTTATTTATACCTTTAATGATAATGAAACAGGTTGAAGTGATTATTTTTCATCTCAAAAGATAGTCGGTATACTTAACACTTTTTTATTTCATAAATGCAAGTAACGATTAAACTTGTACCATCTATTAAGCCTCTCATTGATTATAATATCCTGAAAATTGAAAGATACGATGCATCCTTATTGCCGTCATAATAAAAGAATACAATCAGTTAGCAAAGGAAACCACGATTAGATTTTTAACTCCTCACAATAAACTTCCACAACCAGTTTCAAAGTTTCACATTGATCTGTGTTAGCATTTATTCTCGATTATACATCGCAGCTTTTCATCAAAATACAGATATAACCGAGTTTACAAATAGACTTTACATGCCAGGAGTTAGTTGCAACTGGCCTTGTAATGGCTGTGTATAACGAATTTTGGCTTTAAACTTCATTTTTTTTCCTTTAAAAGAAGATATGATTACACTTCAGTTTATGATTTTTTAGCTTTTCATGCTGGATATTGATATATTTAATTAAGGGGTCTACAACCTATTTCTTTGTGTGAAAAGTACTAATTCAGTTTTAGCGGGATTCACACAAAAATGTTAACCCATATTGAAATTATTATAACAATTCAAAAAAAAAAAAACAGGTGCTCTTCAATTGTCTTTTAACAAGAGACCAATATCTCTCTACTGACTTTAGCTCTGGGCAGTTTGGAGGATTTACCTCTTTTGGTACAAATCCCACATTATTTCTTGCAGCACTCAATGGCTTGTTTACCATAGTAACAGGATACCAAGTCATATGAGATATTTTGACCGCTTTTGGGTTCTAAACTTTTCTTCAACATTCCCTCGGGCAACATAAAATTTATGACCAGGCAATCGCGAAAATCTACAATAATAAACATTTCGTCATCCGTTATGTTAGCAAAAGTTTTTTTACAAACTTGACTTTAATTTCCGTACAATAGTTTTTATCTCTAAATTTGTAGCATCGTTCCTGTCAGGAACTTTTAGAGGCTCGCAAATTTTTAAAACTTTATTCAATTGTACCATATAGTTCGAGTAATGATCTAACTGATGTACTTTCCTGTCGGATGTATTGGGAGCTCTTTTGAAATAACCTAACTTTTAAAGCTTTTGCATGAGTTACTTAGCTCCCAATTCAGCTTTAATCTGATTTTGTCTAAACATTGATGTTATCCATTTAGTTACCTTATTATCAATTTCTAACACGCTCCTGATTTCTTCAGCAGAACTAACATAATACGACTAAAAATTTAACTTTAAAAAATTTGAGTTTTAATTAACTGTTGCACCCAGAATAAAATTTTTTTATACAATACTGCTTTTATCCTGTGCGATAGGCTGCACAAAAATTATCCTCAGTCTTAGATCTCGAAAGAAATTTCATAGATCACGACGTGTTTTAAAAAAGTGATTGGGACAAAATTTAAAAATGCTCGCTGTTTGATTTCTACGGAGAATTCCCCTCCCCTAGGTCCTATACGTCCTACATTTTGTTCACTAAAAAGATCCTTGAGGAATTGATTGTATGTAATTCTTTAGATATACGATAATCAATATTTACTTTGTAGGGTGTACCGCTCCGTCTGGTCCTATCAAAATTTTTTATAGCCTGTTTTACTTTGGATCATTCTGTTTCACCAAAATTGGTCCAGTCGTTTTGGAATCCTATACGTATACATACATACGTACAACATACATATATAAATACAAACATATATACAAATATTCTATTTTATGTATTTTGATTTTTGCACTTGTCTGATAGAGTTGCATATAAGAGTACCTGTAGGGCAAAGATAATTTTATAACATCCAATTTTAAACATGAGTATATACATAAATTTAACTCCCAGAGTATGTAAAAACTTGAAGCAAAATCTCTATTTTCAAATGATCTTTTTTACTCTTCTTTGAGGAGATTAAAAATAAAACTCTTTTTTCGATTAAAATTTTAATGTCGATTAAAATTTTAATGTTTTCGAAATTTTATTTGCTTTCAGTGAAAGAATAAAAAAGTTGTCTATTTATTTACTCCTCAAATATGCGAAATGTTTGAAAGAAACAAAAATGTGCATACACAAGCATACAAAAAAATTTCATGCCGCAATAAAACTTGCTGATGTTGTTTTATACTAAAAATGCAATAACAAAAACACTTAAAAATCATACAAAATAAGTAAATAGATCTTAATATGTGCATAAGTTTGTATATTCATACAAAGATTGTAAACATACAAACATTCCTTTTCAGCACGAAAACAATTTATGCAAATTATTCATTATAAAATTCTTTTTCGGATTTTGTTCTCTTTTCGATTTTTATTTCTTAGATGTTTATCATTTTGTGGAGTTAAACTTATGTTCAAAGAGCGATAAAGAAATAAAAAATTGAAATTGAATTCTTTGAAAGATCCGACAATTTGAAGAATAAGCAAAAGAGTCAAAACTCGTACCTTGGAAATTTCTTATTTTATATTTAGTTGAATCTCGTTTTAGTTTTGTTTTTTTTCTTTTTTTTTTTTGGAAATATACAAGTGCAGAGAACAAGTGTATATTGTTTTGAATTCGCTGAAGTATTATCTATTTATATTATATAACATTTACTATTATTTGTTCATTGTGCTCTCATAAAGCTGTCATCGTAGTTCTGAAATAAAATGTATCTAAAGTTGATAGCAACGCTTCGTTTATATTTTATTTCACTTTTGTTCTAGAACACAAAAAAATGAGAATTTACAAAGTTTTCTGTAAGATTAAGTAAATTTCTGTACATAAAAATTATAAAACTAAAAAATATTTAATGTATTTTTACACTTTTCTATTTATGACATTTATTATTGCATGTATGAACATAACATGGATGTAAGTATGTGTGTGTGTGTGTGCATTATTATGCAAAAAGTGCTTACATTTTGAAAAACAAATTATGAAATTCTTGAGACATTATAACTTGATTATGAAATGTTAAATAGGGGTAGATAAGTATTTGAGCAGGATAAAATATTTATAAAAGTCTTATGAGTTTATTTGCAACATTAATAAAGTAAAGATTTTACTTAACCCTTTTATGGTTGAAGGGGTAGTTTAGAAATGGGGTAATAATATATTTAAATTTGAAACGAAAATATAAATTAAAATTTTAATTGCAGTAAAATTCATTATGAAGTTAGAATTTCATAATGAAAAGGGTGAGATTTGTGAAGTTCTATTAACCGTTGGGAACAATTTTTAATACCCTCAAATCCACAATAATTGACAGAGCTAAATGAAATTTGGTCTGAGTATTTCCTCTTTAAAACCATTTAAAACGGTTATAGACCGATATCTGAGACAAGTTCAAGCAAAATTTTTCATTATAAATCGACAAATTAGAATAAAATTACGCCATAATTTTAACCTGTATGTACTTCATTATTTATCCAAAAATTATCAAAATCGGTTCAGTAGTGACTGTCCATATAAAGCTTGTTTGCAAAGTACAGATTTTGAAAATATCTTAATGAAATTTTCATGTAGTCTTTTTTTACCAAAAATAAAAAACATAGAATTCTTGAATATAAAACAATTTAAAACAAATTTCTCTGATACTCTGAAATTATGTGCTAAATTGTACGAGGATCGGTTCATTATAATATAATATTTGATCAAATTAATGTAACTATAATCGAAAACCGATGTGAAAAATTATACGAGGGCCGGTCATAATTATTTACAATTCCCATATAACCTTCCTGAAAAATGTTCTTTTAAAACACATAAATTTCACACAAATTTTAGTATCATAATAATCCATTGCGAACTAAAGCATAAATAGGGAAAACAAATTATACGAGGGCCATTCATAAATTTTTCGTAGCAATCATTTTAACCAACGATGTAGTGTTGGGTATAACATAGTCGGACTTGACCGACTATAACATACTTGTTTTCTTATTGGCCAGAATTTATATTAAAAATTGAAATTTCCTCCATTCAAGTAAATCGAATACAAAAGAAAAATAATTTTCATATCAATAAAAACAATAAATGTCAAATAAAAATGAGATCAATAAAAGAAAATAGAAATATAAAATCACTTATCACATTTAAAAAATCTACATTTCACACCATATTTATTAAATGATTCCTTTTGTTGTTGCCACAACAACGCCCAACGTTTATCACAATATAAATGTAATTTTACGTTACGCATTAAATCTTTTATGCACTTTTTTGTTATTTTTATTTTTATACCTTCCACCAACACAAGTGGCAAGAAGGAATCATCACAGACCCCACAATGTATATATATATACTTACATCAAATCAAAATCTGAGTCGATTTAGCTATATCTGGCTATTGTTACTGACAGACATAGCACACTGACATCCACTATATTTGACAGATCGCAATGAAATTTAGCCTGAGAAGTTTCTTATTTTAAATTAGCAAAATCAGTTCAGTATATCAAAATATATAGACCGATATCTAAGGCAACCTCTAAGTTCCAGTGAAGAGTTTTTGTAAAACTATCTATTAGAAAACGAAAAATTTGAATAATACTTTGTCATAATGTAAAATTACATGTACTTCATTATTATTCCAAAAATTATCAAAATCGGTTCAGTAAGAAAAAAAATTATAGCCAAAAATATAAATAATTTGATTCATTGAGTGCTTCTGTGTTGTATTTAAGAAGAACATTTACATATTATATACCTCTGTAGGTGTAAATATAACGTATTTACTTTCACGTATTTACTTTCACGTATTTGTGGTGGAGGGTATTGAAGATTCGGCATAGCCAAATATGGCATTATTTCTTGTTTTATTTGAAAATCTAGAGGTGTGTTAAACTAATAAATTTCAAATCTTTTGTAAATAAACACATACAACTTTTTTTACGATATTTATTTATCTTATGCAATAGTAATATACTTTTGTATACACATATGAACAAGTGTGTATTGCACAGAGTTGGAAAAGGAAATTATAATTAAAAACTGTTATGTATAATCACGGTTTGCAATTTTAATTCGATTGATCTTAAATAGGTGAACTTAATTGTTAATTAAAAAAGACTTAATTACCCTCACAAATAATTGTAATTATTAATGTGGAAATAATTATAACCCCAACTCTGCAATGTTTATTATTGTTGTATATTATTACAAGAAAAATTTCTTTTTAAGCACATAAGTATTTATATTAGGATGCTTCTGAAATTTTAGAAAATAAGAACAGTTTTTAATGTCTCAACGTTAAAGTTTTCTTGGACAAAGAAATTCTTTCACCCTAAAATATTGAATATGTTCGGTTTTGTGTCCTTTTTTAGCGATTTGTTTATATATAACTTTCCGCCATCCCACAGTGATTCAAATGAAAAACGAAATGGAAATAAAACTATTACTTTTGAATGGATATTTATATAAGTGGATTCTGCTAGTGAAGACCTATAATATATGAACTATATAACCTATAACTATAACCACATGACCTATTTATTATAGTTAAAGAGATATTTACCTTAATTGAACATATTACTTTTTGACCGATTTTAGAGAAGTTTTTGTGATATAGAGGGTCCAAATTTTATGCAATTTTTTGTTAAATATTTTTCATTTCTTTAAGAATTTAAAATAAAATTTTATAGAGAAAAATTTTTTTAAATATTTTTATAGAATTAAGAGTTATAAAATTTTAAATTTAAATTTTCAAAAAATATCGATTTTTGGCCAAAAAAATTGTTACACTCTTTTTAAGTTATAAAAATAAATTTAACCGGATTTATACTTTTCTGAAAGGTAACTTTATAGGCTTTTGTGTAATGTAAAAATGGAAGAATCACAGTTTCTTAAATTCAACCCATTTTTTCATAGTATTCTTAGTTTTGGGTTATCGCAAAGCCGGATTTGAATGAAATTTAAAATAATGAAAGCAGAGGAATATAATTACAGCTTTCTACACCTTTTAAGCATTTTAGAAAAATTAAAAATTTTGAATTGTGATTTAATATATATTAAGGTATATTTTAAAGAGTTTTATGTATTCATAGAAATCTGAGTAAAAATACTAAAATTTGGGTCTGAAAAAAGACCTAACCAGTTGACCCATTGAACTTTCCAAATATCTGGTAAAATAAAAAAATTGATTAAATATTGGTCAAATTTGACCAATATAAATTTCATATATGCTTAAAAGTGTTCACATATGACAATAAGTGTGCATGCAGATAAAAAAACAAGTTTGAGATAACCATAAACATATTGTTATCACCACAAAAATATTATTATTTCAATCAAGCTATTGTTAGTCTAATAAAAAATTGTTTATTTGTATTATTATGAATAATTTTAATATACTACCTATTATGTTAAGCGTAAATATAAACATTATTTAAAACTGGCTACTGGGGCCGACAAATATAGATGAATGGGATATGTTGGTCGACTAGATCTGTCTTCTTCCCTCTCTTTCTTTTCTTCATTTCTTGTTCAATAAATCAATTCTCATTTCATTTTTTTCTTCTCTATTTTTCCTTATCGCTCTTTACTTCTTTACAGGATTCCAACCCTGTTCACAAGTTGGATGAAGGGATCGCAATGGATTACCGAGTGAAGGTGTGCATTTTGATGTGGCGATAATACAAACCACGCTTTCCCTACCTATTGAATTAAGCAGCGTTAATTTGTAATCGCTTTGTTTATGCACGTGGAAGGTTAAATTTCTCTGGAAATATATATGTTGAGAGTAAACCAAGTCATTTATATTCTTCATCAGTTTCCATTCATGGCAATAAGTTAGATTGTTTCTAATTTCGGCTGCTTCCATTTATTGCTATAAGGTATTACGAATGGTATTATGTAATTTCCAAGTTGAAGTTCAACGAATAAAATTTATTTCGGAAATGATTTACTAATTAAAAGATCTTTGTTTTCTTCGTGAAAATTAATTTCAGAACGTGGTAATATATTTAATCGATTTGTGAAGATTTGAGATAAAAAATATTATAATTATTAGATTTGGTAAAAAAAGTCAGAAATAGAAGTTAAACTTTTGTAAAAAGTTATGATAAATACATACTGCGATTAGTTTTTCTGTATTATCCTAATAGAAATGTAGAATGAGTTTCTTCAGTTTTAAACTATAACTTTCGCACAAATACATCAAACATACATTTTCTATAACAAATGTTTGTATATGTTTATATTTCCAGATACTCATACTTAACACATATACATATGTATATATGTTTGTTTTCATATCTCAGTTGGTTGTACGATTTACCCTACATGTGTAAATAAACAGATATTACATTTTACATCATATATTTATGTATTTATACTGTATCGATACGAAAGTGATACAGTGGGTTTAAAATAAGAATTTTCGTTAAAAAATACTTAAATTTTACTTCTCTCTTCCAGCAGAAACCATGTGAACGTACAATCCTGGTGGCTTTTGATCTATCAAAACTATTTGATACGGTAAGTCGAACAACATAAAGAAATAGATTGAGCTTTACATGAGTGGACGTCAGTCATTCGTTCATTTCGAGATAAAAAGTCGAAGAGGAGTACCACAGAGCGGTGTTCTATCACCACCCTTATTTAATTTCTACCTCCCGAAATTCCCAGCGCCTCCACCCGAAGTAGACTTGATAACATATGCGGATGATTGTACGATAACGGTTACGGGCAATATAGTTGATGACCTATGTGGTTTGGTAAATGATTATCTCAGCGAAATCCACAACTTTTTCACTACACGAGACGTGAAACTTTCACCAGTGAAATTAATTGTAACACTCTTTACCACCTGGTCAAAAGAGGTGAATATGAATTTATGCGTCACGGTCGATGGAGTGCAAATTCCGACATTTAACCAAAAAATTTTGGGAGTTACATTTGATTGCCTATTCGCTTCTTCATCACATGCTACTCCAATCACACACAAGATGCGAAGTAGAAATAAGATCCTCAAAGCATTAGCCGGCAGTTATTGGGTTATGAATAAAGTAACCTTATTGGTTATATATAAAGCGATTTGCCGGCAAGTGGCGAATTATTCTGCTTCAGTTTGGACACCATCATTATGTGATACGCAGTGCAAAAATACCTAAATCTGTCAAAATGCAGCCTTAAGAACCATAATGGGATTTATACAAATGTCCTCAATTCACCATATACATGAGGAAGCAAAGATCCTTCTATTAGAGGAAAATTATGAAATGCTAAATAAGCAGTTCCTTCTAAATGTCATCGGAGAAACCATCCTAACAACAATATTACACAATTGGAGTTACCGCCGAGGAATGTAAGAAAAGCCGACCACCGCCCAATGCGGCCAACAAGATTAGTTCTGTCAAAACTGAGACATTTGCTTAGTTAAATTTGTCCATTGGTCATCTGTAACGTACATCCATTTTTCTGAAGAACGTTGTAATAAGAACTTCGCCGTTAATATCAATACAAAAAATCCTTTTTCGAATCTTAAAAAAACTTTTAACTGTGGTGACCAATAAAAGACTTGGCACCTATTAACTGATAAGTAACTTTTGACTAACTTTGATGAACGAATTGAATTGGAACTGACACACTAAAACGCCCATCGAAGTGCTATTTGGCATTCAACATAGTGTAACAAGTTTGGATTTCTATAAAATGACCAACTATACAGTTCGAAAAACAAGTTTTACACAAAATACTGTCTATTCGTTGTCTTTGTAATTACTCGGACTTAGTATCTTTTAAACAAAAGAAATTTGCACATTGGTCCACATACCACCATTGTTGAAATTACAAAAAGTTTTAAAGACGATCCCATATCCTGCATGACGAATAGTACATTCTGGCGGATATAATGCCAGTGTTTGCATAAAAATTCAGCAGATTAGCATGGTGAGCTAAATGAATTGCATTTCATTCGCGAAAGATCCCATTAATAAAGTAATAGACTTTTGGGATAAATTAATACTCCCTAATTATACTCTAATAATTATACATATATAAATCATATGGACGGAGAATGAAAGGTTTTGAAGGAAAATCACATTAAGTCGACGGTTAAACATGTTGGTGCTAAAAAAAACTTGGCATTGATAGTTTTATAAGCTCCAATCTGCTTTCCAGAGTAATGTTAGAGCTATAGCAAAATATGGTTCGATATTGGTCAGATTGATAACATATATGCTAGACAGTTACAAAATATTTGAACAGAGTCATTATTTACAAGTTTTATAAGCTCAAAACCTCTTTTCTGGGAGGAGGCCTGACATGGGACCTATATCAAAATCCGGACCGATATTAATAAAATTAATAACATATATTTTAGACAGTCAGATTATTAATATTGCAAAATTTTCATAAAACTTATTGATATTTAAGAGTTTTATAAGTTATAAATCATATTCCAGGAAGGGACGTTATATGGTGGCTAGATCAAATAAGGACTCCAGCACAATCTCATTACTTTGGGTGTATTATTATTGTATCAAAATCAATGATTATGGCAAATTTCATCTACATAATGTGACTTATATCAGATTATAACAAAATTTCGCATATTTTCGTCTATAACTCTTTTTCTATTGATCCGATTTTGATGATTCTTCGTTTGAAAATTTGAAAAGGATCTTTTTCGAAATTTAGAGGTTGTCTCAGATATCGGTCTATAACTTTTTTCTGTCGACCCCATTTAACTGGTTTTAAATAGGAAACTGCTTAGCAAAATAACAAATATCGTTGCCGAATTTTATTTAATTCGGACAATTATCCTAGTGATAATGTTTCCAAGAGACAGACAGACGGACAGACTGTCGGACATAGCTTAATCGACTCAGATTTTGATTTGTTGCAAGAATATATATATATATACTATATGTATGATGATTGATGTGTGAGATGATTCCCTCTTAATGTTACACACGAAATGAAAACGTAAGTATATCCTCATCACCACTTGTGGTGGTGCAGGGTATACAAAATCGAAATATACATAAATTGCTCCACAGTTCATCGGTAGTTTTATAAAGAGTTTAGTTTCTTTTATTATTTCATTTTATGTTTTTAATGGGTTTTTGTTTACTTATGTTATCTTTGTTTTTATTTTTTAGTATTTTTACACTAGTTCTACCTTTTATCTAGTTGTACTAGTGATAGTTATTTTACTATGAATACTTAGATTACTGTATTAAAGAATAATTTATATTTAACGAGTATAAAATAGTTAAGATTTTATAGTTTTATTTTGTACTCTATATTTTTTGAAAGGGGGGGGGGGTTGGAAATGGAATATTTTGTAAAACAGTAGTTAAGTTTATAAATAATATTTATTATGCAAATTGCCCAACACAACACTTTTAGTATATACTAAACTTTAGTCTAGAAGTAAAATTGTTTACTTACCTTTGTATGTAAAGGAATTTTTCATTTTACTTGTTGTTGTTGTTCTATCTAAAAATATGCGACCACTTAAAAGTTTGTTAATTTGTTTAGATATAAACGAACATTATTATTTAAATATTATACAAACTAAAAAAAAGTTATATATTTACAACTTTTTGTTAACAAGTTGAAAAGTGATTGAGTTGGTCGGGTTAGTAAGTGAAAAACAAAAAGATTAAAGTTGTGAATTTAGAAAATTTTCGTGTAGTTATTAGAAAAGAGGAAAATAATGTTAATACAGAAACTTGATGTTCAAATTTAAGGTTAATAAATAAAATTTTGTTGAAATAAAGTTTTTTTATGTATTTAAGGTGTGAGATAACAAGAATTCAATAAACTATAACATTTGTTGCAAAGTTGTCATAACCTAAAATTCTTCAATTTCGTCTTAATATCAGTGATGTATAGTATTGTCTTGCAAGTTTTTGCGAATGCAGCAATCATATTTCAGTCAGGATTTCAACAAATATATGTTATACAAATTTTAAAGTTTTATTGAATATTGCTTTGTGAAATATTTATTAATATCTAGGACTGAGGAGAATAATTGTGCAGCAAAGCACACCGGGTAACCGGAAAATATTTCTGTTATTTGTATACCCTTCACCACCATAAGTGGTATATTAACTTTGCCATTCCGTATGTAATGCCAAGATGGAATAATGTAAGACCCAATAATGTAATCAATCACTTCTTTAAGAAACTGTTGACAAAATTTTTCATTGAGAATTTTCAAATTTGGTCCCAATCATTTTATAAAGCAACTGTTTTGCTAAACAAAATAAAGGACGGGGCAAAAGTAGCCACCAAAAAAAAATTTGATAATCATATATCTAAAGATCCACTACGCCGAGAGTTTTTAAATTTGGTCTCAATAAATTTTTCATGATAGGATCATGGGAAGAGGTGTCCCCCATACAAAAAAATGTTGATTATAAAATATCTAAAGACCTATAACAGCAAAAGTTCTCAAATTCGATCCCAATACAAATGTTGTCCAAAATGTAGTACGGAAGGGACCAAGGGAGCGATCAATAAAAACAAAAATTATGATTATTAAATATTTAAAGAATTATAACAGCGAAAGTTCTAAAATTTGGTTCCAAACAATTTTACTGGACAAAATCTAGGTCGGTTAGGATCAAGGGAAGAGATAGTTCCCATACAATGTTAATATTAAATAAAATTTTAGAACGAAGAGGGCTAAGGGCATTTCGCTAAATGTCCATTTCATTAAATTTTTTAATACACGTTGTGATTTGTGAAATTTCTTTCGAGATCTTGGACTGAGGAGAATGTTTGTGCAGCAAAGCGCAACAGTTAAAAGTTAGTTAAATATAAAAACATTTTGAAAGTAAACAAGAATGATTTTTTATTTTTATTAACAAAAATTAAAAATCGCATTAGATAGCAGTAGTTGCCAGTGTTTAACCAATCACCGTGATTAAATCATAGTCGTGAAAATATCGCCCTTCTCTAATACTATGATTTTAACGTGTTGGGATCCTTAAAAATATACTGGTGTTAGTCTCCTATTTAAAACCAGTAAAATCTAGCAAGTATATTAAAAGTTATCTGTTGCAACCTCGCACATTTTTTAATTATAAGTAGATAAATTGGAACGAAATTTTTTTTCGTAGAATAGAGCTATATGTACCTCGTTTCTGTTCCGTAAATTATCAAAATTGGTTGAGTAGAAAAAATTATAGCTAAAAATATAATAATTTTTTAAAGGCATGCGAAGTGTCCTTGTGTTATATTTAAGAAAAACATTTATTTCACTAGCTTTATGGTGGAAGGTATTGAAAATTCGGCACAGAATAATGTAGCAATCTTAGTTGTTTTAACTATGCTTGATATCGCTCCATATATTAATAGGTACCTAAGAACTGTTAATGTATGTATAAGCTAAATCGTCTGAACTTAAAAACTTTATGTTTCAAGAGTGTTAAACTATTGAACGATTTGTGAAACGGACTATTTTCATAGATGATGGTGCTACAAGTAATAATATCTGAATGAGTTGCCAGTTATATCTAGCTGTCATCTACGCCCAATAACTCCTGTTAATTGTAAATTTTATATTTAATATTTTAATAGCGTTATGTGAGACCACCTAGTTCTAGGATATTATTAAATGTTTATTACTGCGCTTTAATAAATTCCCAAATCCTTCAACTTTTTCTCTTAATTTTAAATTTATTTTAAAATTATTAAATCCCAAACGATTTGTTATGGCAAAAAAAAAAAATAATATAAAAGAAAATTATAATCATTAATGCCAGACACTAAATAGATTTAAAAAATCAATCAAATAACACACCTTCCGTTAAATAAGAAGAAATTTTCACAAAGTGACCTTAATAACCGTCAAACCAATTGCCACCTTAGTGTGGTTGACAAAGAAGTGAAGAAAGCAAAATTATAAAAGTTTTTTTCTTTCTTATAGAAAATGTCAATATTGCACAGTGTTTATTTGGAAATATTTTTTATAATTTATATATAATATTTATGTAAAATAAAAAAAGGAAATTAAAGGGATTTTTAGTAAATCGGTCAAATAATTGATAAGAAATGCGATGAGAACCATAATATACATTTGGAAAAGTTGAACCTCTCAGCCTGACATAACTCTAAGTGGTTTAAACAATTTAAAGGTGCAAATATCATACAAGATGACCGTAGATTTGCTTCTCGTTCTACAATAAAATTGTCGAAAAAGTCATTAGTTATGGTGGCTTTATAAAAACCGAACTATAAGTTAAATAAATTCTGGGAAAATTGATTCTCTAAATAGAGACATTTTTCCTATTTAGCAAAGAAAGCTTTGAAGTAAAAAGTTTTATGTAAACAAAGGGCTATGGCAAAGTTTAGTGCTAACGCAGTTGCTCACATATTCTTTCTAATCTATACAATTTCTGGTAGCATCGTTATTTTGTATTCTTAGGGTATGACCATCCAATAGTATATTCTACCATTTATTTCAACTGTTAGTACTTTATATGATTTGATGAGTTTTCAGCCTTATACATGCATGAACCTATATTCAAAGCCTCGCATGCATCCTCCAGATTTGATTGTACTTTTGCTTTAAATGTTGCAAATTCAGCAAGGGGATGGTGATTCGAAAAAAATAATGTTTAGACAGTTATGTGTCCATAGTGCTTACTGCAAATGTCAATTTCATCAGTCGATTCCTCCTAAATGTTTTTGTTACGCTTCATAGGAATTAAGTACGATTTGATTATCCATAAAAATATTGCCTGATATTTTTAATCGTCTTTGCTGTTCCTACACTCTCATTTATTATTATCAATAATTCCGTCGGACAGTCTATAAGACAAGTTGCGGCACAAACTCTTTTTAAGACATATCAATTTATGGGAGATTTCCACTCATATCAAATGCTCGATATCAGGTTGTGACTATACCTGGTGAAGCCTTTCTCCAACAGTATAAAATTTTGATAAATGCATGCATAGATACTTAAAACTTCTCCGCAATACAAAGCTGATGTACATGATGGAACTTCAATTTATTTCTTTCTTAAAGCAAAAGTTATTCCTTTATATTTACATTACTTACTTCTTATGGCAGCTTATATCTCTTAGAATGACTAATAATTGGTTATATTGGTTATATTATTTTACTCTTGCATGAGGGTTCTATAACCGTATTTCTGATACCTAGAAATTCAGTCTATATCTTCATGTAACCAGCACAAGTAGTGACGAGGATACATAAAATTAGTCATTTTACTTATAACGTCAAGATTAAATCATATAGAATAGTATATTTTTACATCAAATAAAATACTGAGTCGATATGGCCATTCCCATCTGTCTTTTCGTCTGTTTTTGGCACGCTTACACTCACAATAATTGTCATAGTTCAATGACATATTTCGCAAGTGTTTGTAATTCCTCTGCGAAGTTTCCTACTAAAATTTGCTGGAATCGTTTATTTGAAAACTAGTTATAGTTAAAGATGATATCTTCAAGAATCTATACACTTTGTGTAGAGGAGATATATTTAATGCTTTGAATTCAAAAATTATTCAGGGGAACAATTTCATTGAATACACCCCAGAATTTCAGAATTTTATATTTAATTTCTTTTAATATACTCTACACCACTATAAGGGGTTGGGGTGTATGTTTTTGTGTAGATGTTTGTTACTGGAAGAAAAAAATTGTATTCCATCATTTTTAGCTATACCATTCGACTCAGAATGATTTACTGAGTCGATTTAACCATATCAGTACGTCCAGTTTGCTATTCATGTAAAGCTTGTTTCAAAGTACAGGTCGTAATTTTGTTGATATCGTAATAAAATTTGTCATGATTGGGCCCCATGCAATATCCCAATAAGGGTTTTGGCTCAAAAAATTCCGAAATATGTAACAATTTGTACCAAATTTTGAGAAATAAGTCAAAATGAGGTGCAAAATTAATTTTCCTTAATTTTTTTACAAAAAATACTTCTACATGTGTGGGATAACTCTTATAGTTTAAAAGACTTAGTAATTTTTTGACCCATGTTTTACAGGGTTTTTTTAATTTGATTGAACTTGTTGGGTTCTATTCGGGTACGAAGATTTTTCTAAACTGAATTTTCTACAAAATTCTAAATAATTTTGCAAAAACCATAAAGCTATGTGGATTCAATAATAAGATAAATTATTTTAAAATAAAAATTTGCAAAATTATACGAGGATCAGTTCATTTTACTTTGAAACACACAAATCTCATATATAAGAGGGCATTGTATAATAATTGCTCAAATTATCAAAAAATTTATGTGCGAAATTATGCGAGGTTCGTCCATATTTTTTCTAGCTGCAATATATTCGTAAAAAAAGTATAAATTTCACATAAATTTTATTATGATAACAATCTTCTTTAGACTTAAACATAAAGTAGATAAGCGAATTAAACGAGGGTCTTTCACAAATTTTTCATATCGGCCATTTACTACCAAAGATGTGGTGTGGAATTTACATATTCTGACTTGATACCGAAAGCAACATGTTTACTTGAACATTTGTTACACCAACATACAAATTAACATTGAATCACTTCAAAGTTTATCGGCTTCTTTTTATACCAAAACATTGCAACATTTTTTGCAAATATTTAAACGAGTATTAACGAAAGTTTAGCTTTTCAATATCGTTCAATAGTTAAGTATAAATAGAACTTTACATTTGCCACTTACTTCTATTCGTATTTTGTTTGCGCAACAAAAGCATCTGTTTTAGTAAAATAAAAATGTATCTGTATTTCTGCGCATGCGCTAATTATTAAGGAAGTAGTTGTCTTTCGGTGTTTATAAATACTCGGTGTATTCATATTTAGAACCGGTTTTGCGTTGTAAAAATTTGTTTTAAATGTTTAGCAACAGATATTTATTTCGTTGTTTTACTAATGTGTAAACAAAATATTATTCAAAACACATGTTGATGTCAACATGTTTATAAACTTTTGTTCAAACTTTTTATATAAGTAGCAACAAACAACTGTTGATTATATACACATACACAAATTTCCGGTTTTAATGAATTTAGTCTTATTTACATGATTAATTAATAAAGAAATTAATTAATTTAATAAATGTTTTATGAAATTTTTAAATTTAATCATTTTTTTATATTTTTTAAAGTCAACACGAAAGTTTTGATTTACTTTTTTAAATTTTTAAAAATAAACTTATAACATAATTACATATTTAACATATTAACCAGTGAAGTTATGCTCTTTAATAAAGCAAATGACAATTTTTCATCTGTATTTATATGGAATCTGTTGACGAAAATTTAACGAATGCGAACACATATAAAAAAATAACAAATATTTCGTTAAAAACATGAATATAAATATCAAATGAACTGCACATACTGCAACATTTGTTAGGCAACATTAAAGTCAGAAATAACGAAAACTTGTTCTACAGGTTTTTCAAAACATAAAGTGTAAGCGAGACAACATGTTCATAAGCAACAATACAAAGCAAATTTTCCAATAAGCGCATGAGCAGTAAGGCAGACAAAATTACTTTATTAAGGGATGCTTACATTGCGCAGCTCAAATTGGAATAGAAGTAATCAAAATATATGTAATTGTATTTATAGTAAAGTTATGAACAAAGTTTTGTAACAATTTTCGTCAGGATTCTTGTAAACAATGTTTCGTTCAACGTTTTTATATAAATACATGTAAACATATTTGCAGGGCAACAGTTTTAAATGAAACAATTTAAATGAAGCATTGAAAGACATACACTGTGTCCAAATCGATTTTTCTGTAAATGATTTTGTAACTTTTGAACCGTTAGAGATTTCTTAAAGAAATTTCACATATTTCAAGTGGATTTGAAAAGTTGGTCACCTCGGGTATGACGATTTTAAAAAAAGTTCTTGGATCAAGTAATTTGCAGTCAATCATTTATTACAACGAGCTTTATAAGTACCGAAACTTACATCATGACATGTTTTCATGAAGGCTAATTCCACTAGTAAGACTTCCACTTATTTTTAGCATGACTTAGCACCATTTTACAACAAGCCCTTGAGTGGTATAAGATGAATGATGTATTATTTGTACCAAGAGAGGCAAACTGCATGGAGCTAGGGTTAGTAGAGAGATATTGGGTTTTTGCTTAAAGAGAAAAGAAGAGCACAAACAAGTGTTCAAAAGGATTACATATTTATAGTGACAGAAAGTACTATAAAAATGTTCAAAAAAGTTCAAAATTTCATCACAAGTGATCAAAACTATACAAATATTTTTTGTAAATTGTGATAATGATTTAAACTGTAAGTCTAGTGGTTTTGGTTATATTAAACATTTTTCAATAATAAGTTCTTTCAAATTTCCAAAACTCCCAATTATTGGAATTTTTCATTTTAGTTAGGACGTTTTTCATTGAGTGTTATTTTAATTTTTTTTTGCTTCAAAGATCTGTCCACGATGCCCTAAGGAAGACATATAAAATATTTTTACACCCGAGAAATCCAATTTTAAAACAAAGTTACCTAAATTCAGTTATTTTTAAATTCAAAATTTTACAAGTCTGAAATATCACAGAATTCGAAAATGAAATTGAAATTTTTATATTTCGTTTTTTTTTATTTTGAATGAAACACTGTGCTATAGTAGTGAAATTTTTGAACTTCTTCAAATTTTAATATAAAAATATTTAAAATAACATAAATTTTAATTTTCGGAAAAAATAAAAAAAAATACTGTGCAACACTCGTTGACTGCAACATGCAAGAAAGACTATTAAATTTAGCATGAAGATGCTGAAGTAATGAGAATTGAAAGTAAACGCCTGGGAGATTATAATGTTATTAAGAGGAAGTTTGAAGGGAACTAAAAACGTTAATGACGATGTTGGCGTAAATAATGGTGATAGTGGTAAATGAAAACTTCGAAATGAGTGCTTTCTTATGAAAAGAGACATAATTTACTTACATAAATTAAAGACAAATTTTAAGAAGTTTTAGTCTGATGAAAATGAATATATCGCGAATATTTTGAAAAAATAAACTTTTAAATAAATAAAAATATTTGATTATAATGAAGTTAAATTTTGCCTCTAAATCTTTATTTGTCATAAATGTTATTTCAATGAGAAATAAAATGTTTATATTCAAATTTAAAATAATAATTTAACTTTACAAGTAATTATCTTTTAAACTGCATTTCATATCTTCCCAACACTCATTCCTATACTTCATTCCAGATTCACTCTTTAGTGTCCATTTAAATCATTTCATAATCCAGCAAATATGTGTAAAATACTGTCAAATGGGTTGGTGGGTTATTTGACAACAGTTTTGTAATTTAATGTGAAATTAACTGAAAACTTAGTTAAGATTTTTTTTCATTTTGCTTTGCCCAGTTTTCTCTTCTATCTATAACTTACAAAAGTTTGCGTTTTTAACTTCCGTTGTGCTCTAATAGATTCCAAGTCATATACATGACTTCATCAGTTCACAGCAGCAGCAGCAACATCATCATTATCGTCCTCGACCACTAGAGTGCAACACAAACATGATCATCATAAAGTTCATTAGTAGCAAAACATCTAAGTTGTCTTTACATTTAGTGGGGAATAAGATATGCACTTCTAAAGGAATTTTGTATTTATTTTAACCTCTTGGGGGAATGAAACTTTATGCGAATTTGTAAATTATGAACTTAATTTGAAAAAGTTTTGTAAATCTTTTTAGAGATTCTTAGAATTTAAATTGAAATTTAATGTTTGTGTGAATATATGTGAATATAGTATGGAAGAGAATAAAAAATGTAGATGGTTAGAGACATTTTAAAGTTCGGGAGTGAAACGTTCGGAGTAGAGATGATATTGAACTAAGTATATATGTTTAACCAAAAATTTTTATATAACGAATTGTAAGTATTGTCAGATTAAAATTATTTTCAAATTCTAGAACTATTTGCATTAACGTAACCAGTTATACAACAATGCTTAGTAAAAAAGCATAGAAACTGAATTTCATATATGTTGCGGAGGAGAGACATTGAAAGGCGATTTTCAAAATTAGAAATAATGTTTAAACGCTACAAAAAGGAAGTTATATTTGTATTGTATTTTTACTGGTGATATTCCCTACAATATATTCCTAGCAGTCAAATTACTTTTGAAGCCGAGTATTCTCACAATTTAGTTAGAGCAGAGGATTGAATGTTATTATCAGCTTTTGATTTGATTAGTCAGACTAACATGTGGAACTTTCACACAGACTACAAGGGTTGATATACCATTAATACAGTGATTTACCATGCCAAAAATGTTCTTGAAAACAATGGATGGAGTTTATCTCATCCATTTTATATCCTCATCTGACTACCTTTTTTTCAACCTATAACCATATTGAAAAGGTCTGCGGTAATACTAAGAAAGATTTTTTCTTATTTTATATCGCAAATTTTCTGTATATTGATTCCCTGAAATATGTCGATAATATTATTTTTGTAAGATAAATTTTTGGCGGCTTCACTAAGCAATCTTTTAAGTGGTTATTTTTAAACTCTTTACCACTATAAATAGTATATCAACTCTGTCATTCCGTGTGTAACGCTGAGAAGAAATAATCTAAAATGTTGCCATTACATTAAGAAATATGTAGCTCATTATCATTCCAAAAATGATCAAAATCAGTTCAGTAATAAAAAAGTTGTATCCAAAAATACAAATATTTTTATAAATCAAATTTATATATATTCACATTCATATATGTAAGCATGTAAGTACGTAACCTTATATGGGTTAAAATCAAATATAAAATTAAATATCAACTAGGTCTTGGCTATAAAACGGGAGAACTTAAACGTTTTATCAATCATTTTTATTACTTTTAGATCAGTCTTTTTTTAAAAATGACGTTTATAACTGTCACATCGCTCAGTCACTAAAGAGTTAATATTTGAAAAATTATTTAACTATGTAAATAAGTTTTCAGAATTTGTGAACAAAACGAGAAAAAAGAAATAATTTTAATGACGTTGATAAAGAAATACACTAAGAAAATTATATTTAATGTAAAATTGAATTTAAAAAACTTTTAATAAAAGTTCTTTCCAAAAACATACGCTGACTGAAAAAAAGTATTTATATACTTGAAATCTCGCAAAATTAATGTAAATTTTGTGTAAAATATTTTATTTATATATCTGTCCTTATTTTGTGGTCAACCCCTTTAAAAAAAGGACTTTAATTAAAGTAGTTTCTTTCTCTTCATCAGAAAATTGCTTAGCAAAATTTTTGTATTTTAAGCACATCATCAACGCAATTACTGGAACTTTTTTCTGTTTACTTCTTTAACCAATTATTCAACTTTAATAACCATCTGGAGAAGGAGCATTGTGGGCAACTATATCAGTTTGGATGTAGTTTTATATATTTCACTATTAAATATATATTAAGTTTTGAATTTTTAATACCCTACAATAGCATGAGTGAGATATTTATTTAAAATGTTTGTATTGCACAGAAAATTTGTTAGAATTTCTATAACCGTTCTTGAAACAACGATCCTTATTATCGTGAGTTACAACATTTATCTCATTTTTCTTGGAGTTTATGGATTCGGAGATAAATAATGGATGAAGGGCTTCGTATATTTTGAGATAAATAAAGTATGAAGCCGACTATAGAGGAGAACCCTTTTCCATCAAAGACGTTCTACTTCGATCGAAAGAGATAGTAGCTATAAGCCAAGTGAGCCAAAGGTTCAAAGATTATGGTTTCGTTATTTGTAAAGTGTTTTTAACGACCCAATTGTTAACTTGGCATCAGCGATGTCATGGCTTTTTGTGTGGTCATAATTTCTTGTCTTGTCGTTTTTGGTGATTGTTTTCTTTAACTGAATCAAATATCTTTGACGATCGTTAAATCGATTCAGACAGATTCAAAATATTATTTTAGTATTATGAAAATTTGGTTTCCATGTTGATTTTGAACATAACATCCACCAAAATTATGGAACGACCCGATATAATAAAGTTATCTGAGTAAAAGTTTATTAATAAATTGTGGTACCAACGTTTTTGTAAAATTGATTCCTTATAAGATTCTTAGGGGTATTTAGGAGTAATGAGAAATCATGGACCAATCTTTTTAAAATTTAGCACTTTAATTATACTTATCTCATTTTCATTTTAATAAAATTTATTACATTTTTATATTTAGGACGAAACCCCAATTTATTATAGGATCTATATGAAATAATGGATTGATCATAAATAAATGCAATATTCTTCGTGATTTGGCGAAACAATAAGGAGTGAGATCGAAAAATAGAGGGCTCAAAAGGCGTTCCTGACATGAACGCCGCTAAAAAGTTTTGTAATAAAACATTCGCAAATTCCTGGTCAATAATTTTGTGTTGCCGACGCTCGCGGGAAAGTTTAGGACACAAAAGCACTCAAAATTTCTTGTTAAGACAAGCAAAATTCAGTTGGAGCAAATAATCTAATCCGTTGTTATCGATGGGCTCTATAAATACGGAATATTTACAAAAAAGGCTGCATTTATTCACAAGACTTTATAATGTGTCCACTTATTTTTGGCTGAGCTGGCATCCTTTTACTGTAGTAAAAAAGACCTTGAGTAGCACAAGAACAGTAATGTGAAATTTGTACCAAGAGAGGCAAATTCTCAACATAGCCCGGACGTTAGGCCAGTGAAGAGATATTGGGCTTTTGTTAAAGTAGAATTTAAGAGCATAAAAAAATGGAAGAAGAAAGGAGATGGAATGGCAAAATAAGACACATAACAAAAGCACTATTAAAAAACGTTAATGAAAGGTTTTCGAAAAAGGTTCAAAATTTCATCACTGGTGATTAAAACTTTATATTTTTTTTAATTGTAATATAAATTTCAATCAAATAAGAAATGAAACTGTAAGTTTAGTTTAGTTTTTTATCTCAGGATCTCACTCCTTATATTCATAGGTTATAGATTAAATTTGAATATATCAATGACAATTCTAACTAGAATAAAGTAGAGTTTTGAATTGTCGGTTTTGTTCAACTATAACTTTTACTTGTTTTTTTAAACTTCAAAATATATAAAATAAGAGTCCAAAGTTACTAATCACAATATAAATACGAATAGTTGGCTATACGAGTGGCCGAAGGAGTAAGTCCAGTATAATGTAATAAATAACCCTGGTAAACAAGTAATTCGATATTACCAGAGATGGTAATGCGTATAAATATTATAAAAACAATTACTAGAAAAGGTTATTTTATACTCATTATATTTACAAGACGCATAAGGGAGTATGATTTCTCATTAGGGAGTATTATTAGAAAAAACTTACATTTTGCTATTTATCGGTTTAAAAAATCCAAATATATGTTAAACTGAATATATTTAAGATCTAAAACTATCTTTTAATTCACTCACCTTAATTCTTAAAGATTTTCCTACCATTCAACTAAAGTACCTCGTATGAAAATGTATTTCATTTTAGTATTTAAATTACGTCTGAAATGAATCTTAAGAGGGCAGTTATATAATCTTAATGGTGAAAATGTTGGTTAAACAAAACTAAATTTAATATGAGCAATTTTCTTGCTAAAAGTTTTACATTAAATAGTGTTAATTAGATAAAAATGTATATATTTTGGGATGCAAATTAACTTTTAACTTTAAGTGTTCTCAGTGTCAAGTGGTTAAATTAAAAATATTTTAATGTTTTTGGGGTTATTTTGAATTAATTGAGGATTCTGGTGATTAAGACATTTTTGTAATAAAATTAATATTTAATGAAATTCACTTATTCATTAAGAGATTCTAAAAATGAAGTAGTATTTTAAAATAACATTTTGGTTTTTATAATAATTAGAATATTAATAATTTAATTATGACATTTATGAATGAAATTATGAAACTATTAGTAACAAAATAATTAATGGTTCCTTTGTACTATTTGAAAAGAAAATACTTGTAGGGGATTAAGTAGAATAGTCGGAGTAGAAATACATAGAAAGAAGCGAATAGAGGAGAGTAGTTTAGAAGAAATAAAAGAAGAAAGTTAGTTTTGTATCACAGAGATTGTTAATTATAAGGAGAAGTCATGTTTTGGAATTCGCATTCGCAGTTCCAAATCCGTCATTCGCAAATTCAGTTAGAGACTGCAGCGAATTGCAACCAAAGAAGAGTATCTGTAAACCTATACTAATCCAATCCAAAGAAGTCATCCTACCATATAAGGCCCCTTCCCGGAGTATGATTTATAGCTTATAAAACTTTTAAATTTTAACCAATTCAATTGAAATTTGGCACAAATAATTTTTTAAATATTTTAAATATATGTTATAAATCTTAATGACATGGTTCCATGTTTTGATATAGCTTCCATATAAGGAATATTATATAGCTCCCATATTTTGATATAGCTCCCATATAACGCCCCTTCCCGAAAAACCGCTTTGAGCTTATAAAACAATCAAAAAAAAGACTAATTCCATTGGAACTCGTACAATGCATTTTTTATCTATTTTTAATGTATATTTTTAATTAGAACAATCTCGGTCCATGTTTTGATGTAGCTCCCATATTAGGCCCTCACCGAAAACAGTTTTCAGCTTAAAAAACGGGTAAATTAAGACCAATTCTATTGAAATTCGACTCAATTATTTTGCTAACGTTCCGAAGATATTGTATTAATTTGCTCTATATCGGTCCAAATTTTCGTATAGCTCCCTTATAACGGGATTTCCCGGTTTGTGTTTATAAAATATTTAATCACATTAAAATTTAGCACAATGATTTTTCTTACTATATTCAAAATAGTTTATAAATATGAACAATCAAACATAATTTAGCTGTAGCTCCCATATAAGACCCCTTCCCGGAAAAAAGTTTTGAGCTTATAACAAGCATATTTTTGTTTTATACGTTCCAATAGAGAAGATTATTAACTTTGTATCTGTGTGTTAAACGCTAAGATGAGAATTTTAGCCCCCAATTGTAAATATCTGATTTCAAAATCAGTCGATTTTCTCAATCTTCCTGTCAATTCAATGCCAGAAAATTTCAGAGCAAGCAGTTCAGTAGAAAAAAGTTGTAGCCGAAATTATAGACTAATTTATGACTTTTATGTGGTCTTCTATGTTATATAGCTATAAGATTTGTTGCAGTGTATGGTTCTTATGGCAATTAACGTATTAAACTTCTAACCGAATTTGTGGTGGAGGTATGAAATTCGGATACATATAGCATCTTATTTTTCTTTATCTTCAAATCTCAGGTAACTAATTTCACAAATATCAGTCCATATTTTGATTATAGATCTAATTAAGGTCCCTTTGCCGAATATGGTTTTTAGTTTACGAAACTTACAAATTTAGACCAATTCTATTGAAATTCGGCACTATTATTATACAAATATTTGATCTTACTATCTTGAATTTATGCAACTGATTTGACCAATATAGGACCATATTTTCATATAAACCCCATCTTGTAAAAGAGTTTTAAACTTATAATACTCTCTGAATTGTGAACCACTTTTATTAAAAGTAGTCACGATTATTTTTGAATGTTTAAGACTGTTTGTTTGATGAATATCGGTCCATATTTTGCTACAGCTTCTATTAAAGTTCCTTCCCGAAAAGGGTTTTAAGCTTTTATGACTATAAATTTTAAAGAAATTTTATTTAAAGTTTGTGCAATTATTTTTTTAAACTGTCTACCATATATGTATCTAGTTTGGCAGTTATTAGGTCATATTCAGTTAATACTCTTCCAGAATAGGGTTTTAGGTTTAAAAGGTATAATTATGAATCAATTGCATAGAAAATATGGGCCAGTGCCACATATTAAAAATTCGGCACAGCAGAATCTAACATTATTTTTGTTTTTTTAGTAGCACTGTATAAATTTCGAGATCTAGTTCCAGACTTATGAAACGAAAAAGAAATTGTACGTTTCCATAACAATTAGAAAAGACCTAAAAAATATTGATGTAAAATTTTAGGAAAAATATTCAATAGTTCCAAAGTTATACAATCATTTCTAAAAACGAAACATTATGATAACACTGCTCAATAGGAATATCAGTCACCCAAAAACGATATGCAGTATCTTAGGAAGGATTTTTAATGAATTGTGTTTCAAAAAAGTTCCCTCTATTTTTAAGACTTTTTACTTAAATTTTCTTTAATTTACAAAATCTATTTATTTTATCTCTTTTCAAATAGAGTTTTTGCCTGGAAATCTAAAGAAAAACACTTATCTGCAATCTAAACCACATGTGACACTCAACTATATGAATATGTAAAAATGATGTTTTTCATATTTTCATTTAATGCTAAAACCTAAAAGCTTCCATTTTCTACAACTACAAAAAAAGGTAAAATACATTTACACAAAAAGTATCCATAAACTTATATATAAAGAAAATCCTGAAAATATTGACTAAAGTCAAAACTAAAAGGATTGTAAGGAAATACAATCATGAAATACTTTCTAAAAGGTAGAAAAAAGTAAATTGAAACTATGAAATCAATTTTACTTCAAAAAAAGTGATCAACAAATTTTGTTGTTGTTGATATTGATTCATAGAATTCGAAGAGGAAGAACAAACATTCTGTGGCAAATGTTTGTGAATGTTGTAAATTACTGAAATGAAAAAAGATTCTTTTTTGCAGTTGCTACATTTTATACCCTCCACCACCACAAGTGGTATATTTACTTTGTCATACCGTATGACACGCTAAGAAGGAATCATCTCAGACTCCATAATCAAATCTAAATCAGAGGTAGACAGAGTCTGTCTGTCTGTCTATCTGACATTCTGTCTATCTGTTGTTGGCACACTCACATCAACAAAAATCAACAGAGCTCAATACTATTTGGCCTGAGTAGTTGCTATAGTCTTGAGAAGATAATGATCAATATTTGAGGCAACCTCTAAGTTCAAGCAATTGTCAATTATGAATCGAAAATTATAATTTTATTGTAATATTAAGTTATATGTACTTCATTGACGTTCCAAAAATTATTAAATCGGTTCAGTAGAAAAAAATTATAGTTAAAACTTAATCTTATCTTGTATACGTCTGTGAGTTTACGTGTGAGTGTGTATGTACTTCAAACGCATTTGTGGTGGAGGGTTTTTAAGATTCGGCAAAGCCGAATATAGTATTCTTATTTATTATATCTTGCTTTTGTGCGATTTACCTTGAATCTAACCTTTTATTGTTGTCTTCATTCATTTTCGTTTACTTGAAAATTTAGTAGAAAATTTGCGAAAGTATGTGTCAGTTACATGACTTCATAATAAATGTAAGATATTTTAATTATAAAAGACTTTGGAAGTATTATGCAATATTTCAGGAATTCAATTGCATTTCAAGACTTAGATATATTGAAAGTCGTCTTGATTAAATCTCTAACATTCAGTAGCTTCCATTAAAGGTCCCTACCGGAAATGGCTTTTGAGCTATAAAATTTAAAGAAATTTTATTTAAATTTCGTGCAATTATTTTTTTAACTGTCCCAGCTATTATGTCTTCCATTTTTTTGTTCCGTACAATGTCATATAATCAGCCAAATAAGTTTATTTAAAAGTACAAGTACATAATTATTCGAAACCTAAGCAACCTTTACTCTGCACAATGTAATGAATTATCCAAATACTTTGCCAAAATGGCAAATATGAATTTGAAATAATTTTGCCAAGTTATATTACATTCGGCCAATATTTTCCCATAGGTTCCATATATGACCATATAGGGTACAAATTTTAGAGAGTTCAATAATCAATAATATTCTTAATTACAAAGTATATTTTCAAAGTATTTGAAGTTTTGAAAATTCGTCAACTTAGAGAAAATTTTACACTTTTTTTTCCTCTACACTCTGCATTGCTTAAAGTATCTCAGATTTTGCCATAATATGAGGAAATGGGTGGGTTTTTGAATTTCCCATTGGTACTTTTTGAATTCTTCTAAATAATTTAAAAACATGATACAACCAATATATTGACCGAATTTGATGGATGTAATTTGAGGGATTTGTATACTTTTTGTAAAACAATTTGAGGTTATTTGTTTCTTTTTGTTTTTATAAAAATTAAATTAACTAATTACTTTACTATTGATAAAATTATTCATGTGAAATAAAAAACTTTCATATAAAATTTCACAGATTTGTAATGGGCCATATATGGGACCTATGGAAAAATATTGGCCGAATGTAATACAACTTGGCAAAATAATTAATATTTTTATAAAAAAGTTTTTGCCATATTTTCCTATACATGTTTAAAGTAAATTTCGAAATGGGACTTTATGTGGAGACTAGATCCAGATGTGTTCTGATTTTCATTGTGATTATTTATGTAACAATTTTGATAAAAACTACATTAACATTAGGCGAAATTATGAATCGATTATAAGAGAAATTAGTGGAATTCAACTTTCGTCCTAATTAATATAAATACAGTGAAAACCCCCAGATTTTTATTATAAAAATAATTCTAGGACTTTAAGTCAGGTTTTCAGGAAACTTACCACATTGTACATCGGTTTATAATTTGTTTTTGCTGGATCAATATTGCACAATAGGGCATAATAGCTTTTTTTGTAAATAAATCTATTTAATCGGTTCTATTAATTTACTTGAAATTAAACTCAATTATAGCATTGTAACATTAGGAATGGGGTTTTACTGAAGAACTTTACCCATGGATTATTGAGATATTTGTTTAGTGGATCCACATTACTGGTTTTCAATGTATGTACGGGTATGGCAAACTTAGTATTTTCTCCAAACATGAAGATATATTTATAATTCGCTGAAGATTTAGATATATTTCGACTAAATGAAAATGTTGACGTATATTTTGACATGTTTTTTATACCCTCCACTACATAAAAACTTTTTTAAGTGTATATATTCTTTCATCAGTTAAAATCTGAGTCGTTTAAGCTATGTCCGTCTGCTCGCCTATAACGACCATAACTGACAGAGCTCATTAATTTCCCAAGTATATGCTATCGTTCTGAGAAATTTCTTATTTAAAATTGAATAGTACGGTTCAAAAGAAAAAGATTTGTAGACCGATATCTGAGACAAACTCTGTAAACTGAAAAATTTTAGCAAAAAATCTTAAAATTAAAAAATCTTTTTTGCATATTTTGCTATATCTCTTCAATCGATATCGGAATGCAAGAAAAATTAAACATTTTAAACTCTTTCAACTATGCAAGATATGACAAGATCTATTGTGTAATACCCTACACCACAATATTGGTTATAGATGGTTGTTACGAAAATGTAATGAACCCAGTAAAAATTAATTTTCGGGTTTATTCCTAAATATGTGAAATTTATAGAAGTCACGTGGAATTATGGACCGACATCGAATAATGTTTCATCTGTTTTTGCATATACTTATCTTAGTTTGACCAATTTTTATTACAATACCAATGTTTATGTGAGATTTTTGCTTTTCAAAGTGATGTGAAAGATGCTTGTTTCGTATCTATGAGATGCAATGAACCGACCCTCTCAGTTGAGAATATCATAGAACTAAATTTTCTTAAATTTTATTAAATTATTTTTATAACTAAGATTTTTACGAACTTGAAACCACATATGGAGAGAGCATTTGTGTAGGAGGTTCCTGAAATATCGGACCGAACATGCCCAGTTTCAATAGGCTATGTTCAGAATAGTATCGAAAACAACAATCTATAAAGTTTTCAGAATATTTACATGGCCAGTCAGCTGGATGGACAGACAGATGGATGAACGGACATCGTTAAATTGACTCAGAAAGTGATTTTGTTTCGAACAGTGTAGTACGTAACGCACAAACTCAATATACCAATTATCTATGGTGGTGTAAGGTGACAATTGGAGTAAATTGGAGATCAACATAAATTTAATAATGTTTGAATTTAAATATCTCTTTAACTATAAAAAATTACTTATTAAATTACGCACACAACCGTTTTTACGTAGACCTACACTTATGGACATCCTTGAAATCGTACATCACTGTATTTTTTTGATTAAGTGTAAAAATACAAATATATTTCTTCCACATTCAAATGCACTGTTGTTCCGTCCTGAAAATCCAGGTAACCAAAATTGTCCCATTTCTATTAAAAATCTTAAATGAACTTTTTCCATACAAAGATAAACAAATAGAAGCAACAAAATTGCTACATTGAAGATAAAAACTGATATCAAATAGTTTCTTTTTCATTTTTTCCTTTTTTCATACATTTGAATTGCATTTTTAAATTCTACATTTTCTTCAAACTGGTCTCCATTTTCTTTTTTTATTTCTGTTCATTCATTTTGTGTTTAGAAAATGAAAAATGACATGAAATGAATTTTAAACATTTTCAGTTTGAGTAAAATGTTTTAAAGAATATGTAAAGATATATAAAGATATAGTATATGTATATAGTGACTCGTATCTCCTTTTAAAGTGAATAAATTTGTTTCTTTTTCTCTAAGTTGTTTTTTTTATTTTGCACCAGGAAAAGAAGCAAAAAGAAATTAAAAGGGAAGAAGAGGAAATAAAGTTTTATAGTGACATGAATCTCTTGTGGTTTTAGACTGTCACGATATGAAGTAAGTAGTTTATGAATGAGTGTAACATTATGATGCGATAACTGACACATTTTCGTTCGTTTCTAACTTATTTTTACATTACAAAAACAACAACAACGACATATTTTAAACATCAAGTTTATGATATTTATTCTTGGAAACTGTTCTGGGTATTTAAATGAAAATGATGGCGATAAATACAAGCAATTTGTTAGTTTCATGAGATGCATTTTCGAAAAAAAACGATGAATTTGAAGATTTATAGTTTGAAAATAGAGTAAAAGATGTTAAAATAGAATATGAATTATTGAAGAAAAAGGTGAAATAAAATAATAAATTCTCTTGTATTCCAAAATTTAATATTAATTTTTATGAAATACATCGTTCGTCCTTAGAAAATTATATGATTTGTTTTTATAATACTTTGTGTTAGTTTCACTTCAGGGACCCCTCTTCTGGAGATTTTTCACTTGTTTATGGGTTAATTTATCTGTACAAAATTAAACTTTAAAATTCGAATAACTAAGAGACTTTATCACGTGATCACGTGACGTGATCACACATATCAATTTCGTTGCTAATGGAAAAAAGTTTGCCGGGCAAATGAACAACGTTAATTGAACATAGGAAGGAATTTTTAGTTGATCGACTTATTTTTAGGTGAAGATTAATTTGCACAAAAAGCATAACACATCACCTTAATATTTGTGAGTATTAATTGATGTGTACGGAATTATGGGTTGGTCCACTTTTTATTTCTATCATGGATTTCTATTATATTTTTATTATTTAAACCAAATACAACAAAAATATTTGTTGGAGGTTGATTGAGGTGTATGAAAAATAATCTTCTAGAGGATAAGTGAAATACTAAACTTAATATTACAGGCAACGACCATGGTACAAAATAATTATATTTGCCAAATTTCAATAAGATATCTTTATTTACGTTGACAGACAGACAGACGAACATTGTTGAAAAACTGATCCAGGTTCTATTACTTTATATAGATTCCAAAATTCCGAATACTACTTTGAGGGATTTTTTTTGCCTATAAAATAGTACCCTTTATCTGGTGATATAGGGCTTTAAAATAATTGACAGCTCTATTAAATTTGACCCGACTATTTGTTATCGTCCTGAAAATTTTTCTGTTTAAAAAAATATAACGTTTCCTATAAAAGAAACATATATTTATCATATACATTTATTTTGTATCCATGTCCAACTTTCGGTGTTTTGCGAAATTCGTGTAGAAATTTTACATTTATAAAAATCATTGTCTCAATATTAATAGAAAACTGACAGCTGTTCTCCTCTGATTATTTCTCTACAAGTATGTGTAATTAAATTAAATAAAAAATTAAAAATAAAATAATAATAAAAAACATGTTTTGGCTTTTTATTGTGTGAGTCTTGTGTAGAAAATGTAAAATGTTTATCTCCAATTTAACAAAAAACTGGCAGCTGTTCTCTTTTGAGTATTAACATTAATGTTTGTATAATTAAATGTAAAAAAATTAAAATACTGGTTTCCCATTCAATTTTAATATGAAAAATATCGTCTGTGTAAAAAATAAAAATATTTTTTTGGTTTCTAATTGTTTGGACTTTTTGTTTTTTACTGAAAATCTATTTAAAAATATATTAAAGAAACAGCATTAAAAAAATCATATAAAGAAATTAATTATTGAACTTACGAATACGCATTTTTAAGCCAAAGATCGTATGATTTCAGAGCCCTTTGGAGGAATCTATCATAACTTTAAATATCTTTTGATTAATATTTTCATGCTCTCCACCACCACAAGTGTTGATGAAGGTATATTAGCTTTGTCATTCCGTGTGTAACACGGACAAAATCATTCCAGACCCCATAAAGTAAATTTATTCTTGCATCAAATGAAAATCTGAATCGATTTAGATTTGTCTGTATGTCTGTTTGAAAAATTCTTACACTAAGAATAATTGGCTGAAGCAGTTTCCTATTTAAAACCAGATGTATAGGGTCAGTAGCAAAAATGTTATAGACAAACATCTGAGACAACCTCAAAATTCCGAAAAAGAACTTTTCTAATTTTTTCAATAAAACATAAACATTTATTTTATTACAAAAATAATCCCAAAGAAACAAGATTGTGCTGGGATCATTTGAACTAGTTCCCATATATTGCCTCTTCCCGGAATATGGTTTATAGCTTATAAAACTCTTAAATATTAATGAATTCTATTGAAATTTGGCAAATCAAATCTTTTGATTATTAAGTTAAATTATTATTAATAACGTCCTATATTTTGATAAAGCTCCCATATCAGATCCCTTTCCGGAAAAGAGGTCTTGAGCTTGTAAAACTGGCAAATAAAAATCAATTCTATTGAAATTCTATACAATTGTTTTTCTAACTGAGTTTAATTTAAATTAAAAATTTGGATAATCTCGGTTCATGTATTGCTAAAGTTCCCATATAACACCCCTTTTTTATCTGATCTTATAAAATTAGTTAATAATGAGTAATTATGTTTGTTATTTTTCTAGCTGTCTTAAATATATGTTATTTATCTGACCAATATCGGTCCATGTTTTGCTATAGCACAAACATAATCCACCTGCCCGGTAAACGGGTTTGGCCTTATAAAACTACTATATCAATAACAATTTTTAAACTGTCTTTAATATATGAAATTAATTTGACAATTATTGGCCATATTTGGCCAATATGAACCAATTCCATCGAAATTCAGACAAATAGATAATTGTATTCAATATAGTGGTGGATAGTATTTCATAATCGCCACTGTCAAATATAGCGTTCTTACTTGTTTAATATTAATGTTACCAACTATCATTTAACCGAATTTTAGTTAATACTGAAGAATTAAGTATTTTTGTCCATGAAACGAATTACTGTGTGTCTTATTAATTGGACTAAAATTACAAACAAACTTTTTTATACTGTTACCACCCGTTAAGAACGAATGTAGGCGTATGATTAATATTACTTTAATATTTTTGTCTCTATATTACTTATACGTTTGTAGAAGGGGTGAAAAAGAGGGTTGTGTAGACACTTTTAATATGATGGATATTTTGACATCTTTTAATCTCATGTAGAAATTATTGTACAAATTTAATTAAAATAAGTTCTTCTACTTTTTGATATAGAGAAAGGGAGAAAGAGTTTTAATTTCTTTGTAAACTTTGAAAAATCATCAGAAAGTACTCATACTCTATTTATAATATTTATAACATTATAAAACACCTGTAAAAACAATTATTTTCTTTTTTGCACTGTTTTCAAAAAATCATGAAATAAAAAACTAAAAGAAAAACTTTTCAAACTTCTATTGAAAAACTAAAGTTAAATCATTTAACGTTATGTGCTCTTATATATAGTTAAAGTTATCTGTAATTGATAAATTTATATATAATTTTTTTGAAACTCGTGTGAGAAAACATTTGATGTCATTGAATGAATTTGAGAAAAAAGTTTTTCTTTCACAATTTTTAAATGAAAATTGCTTACATTGCCTTTGAAGGGGGTGTATTTTGGGTTTGAGAATGTAATTCTGTCTGCATTTTAAACCTTTAAATATGTGTGTTTGTGTGTGAGCGGATGAGTGTGAAGTGTATGAAGTTTTATTTGTTGAAAATACTCCTTTTATAATGTTGTGACAAATTTAATTTGCTGTATTCATTGCTTACTCATCTTCTAAAGAAATCATACGTATTCCCCACACGTATAACTGTTATTGAAACGTACCAATTGAAAAGAAAATCGTATTTTGTTCTGAACGTGTGTCACTTCGTGAGGTAGAAAGAGAACAATAAGAAAAGGGAAAAAAGAAATGTAATACAATGGCATACTAAATATTATGCAGTATCGGGTAGCGAATGAGGGTATGTTCGCTTTTTTATGTCATGTGTAATATCAAGGACGATTTGTTAGAGTATATATTTTTGAATGATTTATCAGTTTGTCTATTAAATTATTGATTTGTTGTAATGAAATATTTATTAATAAAGTCAGATTTATGAACTTTTCTGGTATTGTAAATCTTGTGGTTTTAGATTAAAGTCTTTTATTCTTTAAAATATGAAGAAAAATTCTAAAATTTGGAATTTCTTGTTTTTGGTCTGTAGAGTCCATATTTATTCGAAGTATTGAAAGAATAATTAAGATATGATTACGAACATGGTGTGGTTTCTAAAAATTAATTTTGCTAGAAGATTTAGACTTTGAGATTTTAGAATATTTTATTTTTCTGAATTTTCAAATTTAAAGATGTTTGTTGTTGAACTGGGTAAAGATATTAGTTAGTTAGTATGTTAGTTGGTTTTGAGGGCAGTCTCCAACAGACATCTAACGTGGGTTCATAAGCGACTGGTCTGCCCTTAAATTCTTGGGCCGTAAAGTTTTTCACTTTAAAGACTGAAGAGAACCAGTTCAGACGGATTCACACTCAGTACACATGCAACACTCCGTTCATTTATAACGCGGTGAAAAATGGTCTCTAGGTGTTTTCCAGAGACAGCCACCGCAACGTCATCTGCATACGCAACTGTGAACATCCTCATGACATATGGGATGCGTAACAACCCGTTTATAATATTCCATAAAAGAGGGGACAAAACTCTCCCTGCAGTATACCCCTACTAGTCGATAATCTCAAGCAAATGTCTTATGAATCCACAGCATCCGTTGTCAACCCCCACTTTCTGTAGTGTAGACACTATAAAATCTGACCTGACATAGTTAAAAGCACCATCGAGCAGCCTTTATAGACATGCCTCTCGTGTAAGCATTTAGCAATTGGATAGAAGCCGTTTCGAAATCGTCTCTTAAAAACTCTCTCAAGAGTTTTGTGTGGAAAGGAAGACAGGTCTAACGTCTTTGGCCTGGTGTGTGTCGGTTTGCCTCCCATTCTGCACATCCTCCATATCATGGGTATATGATTCCATTGTATGAACGAAAATATTCAGAAGCCATACCAACTCAACATTCCTGTGTAGATCAGCAGGAGTGATGCTATCAAGATCAGGGGATTAAAAGGATTGAAAATATTTATTGCCCAGCGCAACTTTCTCTCATCCAGCGCGACAGAGACGTCTCTCAATTGTTGCACGATATTCCTTCAATATCCTAGCACGGATTCCCATCGCTGATAGAAAAGTATGTATGGAGCAACAGCTCCAAAATTTCCTGATTACTCAAGGTTTAACTGCCATCTGGTCTCTGTACAAAACTTCTATAAAGGTCAGCTCAGAGCTCCTTTTGACGATATCCAAGATGATGGAGTTTCGGCTGGGACAACGGAAAACCATATCCCGCCTAGCACCTTTCAATACTTAACAATGGTCAAAATGGCAAGCTTGAGTAGCGACACATAAGCCATTAATTACGTTACCTTGGCATCAGCCAATGTCATCGCATTGTGGTGGTGAACCTGGATTTCCCCATGGTGCTGATATTTGCCTGGGGCCTCCTCCTCTGAACGCTGTTGTTTAGCACTACTCCACTGGAAGCAGAAGAAGGAGACTCATTTAGGGACGCCATATGGGTCCTTGCCCATTCCTTGTATAGGGTCTTCAAACTTTTCTTAAGGCATAATAATTAAATACAAATATCACAAATTAAGTTAAAATCAATGGATTCATCCTTTTCCGTTGTCGTCTTTTTACAAAGTGGTTGAAAGTAGATGATTTGTAAAGTGATTGAAAATTTAACAAAGTGATTAGAATTTTGTCGAATTCAGGACAATTGCAAAATGTATGCGCTGAAAATTAGTAGAATTGGTCTTTATCGAAAACTTTTATCAGATTAAACCATATTTAAAGAAGGGACCTTATACGTGAGCTATGTCAAATAATTTTCTAAACAGAGTTTTTTTTCCTTGAGTTGATTTTTGTATCAAAGTTAATATGTGTGGCAAATTTTAGAAATAATCTGCTGGATTAATCTGAAAGAGGAATCTAATAATTTCCAGAAATATGAGAAAATGTAATGGTTAACGATGTACAATATTCAAAATTATGTATTAATCCAATTTTTTGATATATCCAAAATGTCATTATTACTTTATTGTTTTACCAGTGAAGAGTATTTTTGATTCGTCATCGCCCACATTAAGTTTTTCAATTGTTTTCCTTTAAAGAACAAGTAAATAAAAGTATTTAATTTCACAAACGCGTTTATGTATGCGAATGCTAGATGTGCCATGAAAGAGGGAAATCTTTTTTTAATTCAGTTTATTTATATTAAACAGCGATTTTAAACAATTTGCAAGATTTTTATTTATTTAATAAAGAAATGTTTTATTGAAGAGAAACGTTAAAGGGTTTCACCAAAAGGGTTTTTCGCAGATTAAACATTTCATCTGTCTGCCACTTAAAATAAATCTGAGGCAAAAAGGAAGAACTATATAACTCATTTTTGAACTTTTCAAGCAACTTTTTTTCGAAATGAAGTATGAAAACGTAGGAAAGTGAAAATATTAACTGAACAAAATATTACTGACTGATAAAACACAGTATAATATGTGTCGTTTATATAATTACTTTTTATACCCTCCACCACAAGAAGTAGTGAAGAGGGTATATTAACTTTGTAATTTCCGTGTGTAACATCAAGATCAAAATCTGATTCGAATTAGCTATATCCGTCTGTCGTTGGAAGCAGTCTCAATCAAATTCACCCACATTATTTGCTATTGTCTAAGCAGTTTCTGTTTTAAACATGCAGTATCGGGTCAACAGCAAAATAATTATAGACCGATATCAGAGACAATCTCAAAATTCTGAAAGAACTTTTCTAATTTTTATAACAAAATATAAATAGCTCATCAAAGAGAACAATAGAAAAAATTTAAGCTGAAATATGCACAATTTTGATACACCTCTGTGTGCTCTATGGATCGTAATTTTATAGAAAATACGCCATATATATTATTTCGATACAATAACAAACCCAAAAAACAAATATGTGCTGAGGTCATAATTTGATCTTGCTCCTATATAATACCCCTTCCCGGAATTGGTTAATTGTTTAAAAAACTCTTTAATATAAACCAGTTCTATAAAATTGGCCCAATTAATTTTCTGACTTTTTAAATATATTTTATTATTCCGTAATATTGCCATAGTTTGATATAGCTCAAATACAATGCCCTTACCGGATAACGAATTTGAGGTTATAAATTCTTTAAGGACTATTGCATTGGAGTTCGGTACGATGATTTTTTTAACTATGTTTAATGTAATTAGTAAACAATCTCGGTCCACATTTTGCTGTAGCTTCCATATCAGGCTCCTTCTCGGAAAATCATTTCGATCACACAATATTTTGCTTCACTATCTTTAATGTATATTATTAATATGAACGGGCTCTGTCCACATTTTGATGTAGCTACCATATTAGGCAACTTCCCGGAAAGTAGTTTGAGCTTATAAAACTAGTAAATAAAGATCAATTTTCTTGAAATTCAGTATGATAATTTTTGTAATCCTATTCAATAGAAATTATTAATTTGGATAATCTCGGTCCATATATTATTATAGCTCCCATATAAGCCCCTTTTTTGATCTTATAAAACTAATAAATAATGACCAATTCTGTTGAAATTCGATTCAATTATTTTTCTAACTGTCTTAAATATATTTTATTAGTCTGACCTATATCGGTCTATATTTTACCATAGCTTTCTAAAAATGACCTTTCCCGGAAAACGTGTTTGAGCATATAAAACTATTATATGAATAAATATTTTTTAAACAGTCTTTAGTATATGAATTTAGTTTGACAATCATCGGCCATATTTCTATATTACTCCTTTATAATCTCACTTCCTGGAATGAAATATGAACCAACTCCATCGAAATTCAGACACAGTCCAATTTAACATTCTTCATTCTGTGAATTATGTTGTTTTTCCTTTTTGCCACAGTAATATTAAAATATCTGCCATTCAAGGTATTTTTTTGTAATTTATATTATTAAATCTCTCTTTTCTAATTATTTTTTTCTTAATTCACTTTTAAAGCAAAAAAAATAATAATAATAATAATAAATATTGAATTTATATACAATCTGCATATTTGATTAGCACAAAGTCTAGTAACTGTTTAATATAATTTGGCCTTTTGCTTAATTAGTATACTTGAGTTCTTTATTATAATATTTTATAGTTGTTGTTGTCTTCTGTTTAAACGCCCTTGAGCTAATTATAAACCAATTAAAGATTTATAAATGAAATTCTATTATACTTATATTTTGATTAATTTAAAGGTGGCATGCCACAATAGGGAAAACATATAACACCACAAGATGTTGCAAATTTAGTAACTAAATAACAATAATAACAACAAGTCGTCGTTCCTAATTGCCATGACACAATAAATTGTATCTAATAAAGTCAAACAATTGCAAATAATTAAATACAAATATCACAAATTAAGTTAAAATCAATGGATTCTTCCTTTTTCGTTGTTGTCTTTCTATTTAGTGACGTACTTTTGTGGTTAAAAGTAGATCAATTGTAAAGTGATTGAAATTTAAAAGAATTTTATAAAATATTACAATTTTTTAGATTGATTTGAAATAATTGTATAGGGTCTTCCTTATTTTATTAATTAATTAACTAATTAATTAATTAATTAATTAATTAATTATTTATTTATTTAATTAATTATTGAGTCTACGGAAAAATCCTTCAGACTATTAAACATTTACAAAATTATATTTAATCTGTATAAATAAAAATGAATCTTTATTTGTTTGTTTGGGATTTATAGACACTTCAACTACTAAACTACAGATATCTTCACAGAATGATCCCCATATACCGAAAGTAACATAGACTATTTCAAGATCGAGGATATTATATACCAGTTCCAATGTTTGATCACCCAAGCTAAAATTAACTTAAATAGTGTCGTTCCTACTTCCGTCTTGTAACATCGGAAACAATTTGACGGCAGACCTTTGAATACTTGGTCAACTTTGCGTAGGGCCAAATTGGGTTTTGTTGAAAATGTAAGTAAATTTAGTACGCACTTTTAATGGTCTCTCATTTAAGAGAAATATCAAATAATACGTGGGTTTAAAGTATTAAGGAAAAATCTGTGTTAGGAATGTTTTGATCTCACTCCTTAATTTTATATCGCACTTTGAATAGTGGACAGCAGATTTCGTATTTGCGGGAAGTAAATCTGTAACTTTAACTGCTTTAGTTTTGGATATTTAGCGTCTTAATAAGCGGAAATAAAGGGATGTTATGGGTGATATATTTCGGAAATTAAACTTTTTTTAACTGCGTGCCATTTGTATTGTCACGGAATTTCAAAATGGATATAAGATGTTAAAAATTGTGAAATTTAAAGAAAAACGAAAAAATTACCAAATTTGCAGTCTAATTACTTCACCCATGTAGATCCTAAAGGTCCAAACTCACGAGGTTATAATGGTACACTCCTCTTGCCGATTATTTTTCTCTTGCTTTTTAATGTGTATTCGAAAAATAAATAAAAAATCTTGATCTAGATGATAATAACTCTGAAAGAATTTTTAACGGACAAAATTTTCATAGCTAAAATTAAAAAAGAGGTACCTTGATATTTATATACATTATATATTTGCTATAAATTCAAAAAAATGTGTAATGGGCCAAACCTTTTATTAAGATAGTGTGACTCCTTTTCTGAAAAAATTAATTTTGAAAAAAATCTGTTTTTAGCAAAGGGCCCAAATTGGAACTTGGGGTATTTTTGAATAAAAAATATGGAATCTATTTATGTATATTAAAGCAACAGTTTTATTTACAAGGATTTTTTTAATATTAAACTTTTTTCGATTTGCTTTGGGATGAATAACTTTTGATCTGCTGGAAAAACTAAACATGTTCAGACCCCATAGATGTTCCATGGGTAGAGCTATGGACACTCAAAGATTTCCTTTCTGACATCAAAATAATTTAACCGAATTAGTGTGAAAGCAAATATAAAGAAGAATAATTTCTTTTGGTATACATATTCCTCTTAAAAATTTTGGTTTTAACTAAGGAGTTTCTTCTGGATTTACTTTTAATGAGTAGATTTGTGTGTAATTTGGTGTTTTATAACTAAACATTTTCTTTGATATTTAAATCCAATTTAAAATGTATTCAATTGTATATTTTGAACTCTTCTTCGATACAGTTTATTAAGCCACTAATCTTTTTAAAGACAAAATAGAAAAATATAGATATTTATTTATCATCAACTATTTTTCAAAACAGTTCTAAGTGACATTTTTTTAAAAAACATTTTCAAATATAAAAGCTTTACTAAAAGGCTTATACAAGGTCCGGGGGTTTTTGAACCAGACTGATTCTAAAACACAATAAAAATTTTGAACAAGAAAAAATTTTCTGATTTAACAATTCAATTGAATTTTACTTTAATTACACAAAATTTAGCAGTAAACTTTCTTTTCCCTTTATGTCAGTTAGTTCATTATGATTTTTTACCAGTGTTGTGTACTTTAAATAAGAAATTGTAGTCAAATTAATACTTTTTGCAGCTTCTAATGCTCCACAATACATGAGCTAAGTATTAATTACACAATATTTAACATTGTAAAGTGATTTGTCGGCATCAGTGTCTGTAAAGAACAATGTACTTTACAGCTTTCAATGGTTATATCTCAATAAGTACACGTATATAACCAACCAACTGTATATATTTTGATTGTGTGCATATACACCAACATACAGTGTTTGAAAGGAAAAGTGAAATGGAAATGAATTTGTAACTTCGGAATGGCAGGTCCGATTTTAATAAAATTTCATAAAGTGATAGTAGAAGTGTAGATGAGTTTAAATTTTGAGTTTAGATTTTGTGGACCTAACGGAGTTTGGTCTACGGGAGCCTAAATTCGGTCACCTCCTGACAAATAAAATTTTCAAAAATATCGATTTTTAGCGTTTTTTTAATAGTTACACTTTTTTAAGTTATATAACTCTTTTCTTAAGTAACCTTATCCTATTAACACCTTTCTGAAAGACCACTTTAATGTAAAAGAATCTAAAACTTAAATATTAGAGAATCAGAGTTTTTTAAATTCAACCTTTTTTCACAACTCTCTCATTTCAGGCTTAAATTCTCAAATCAAGAAGCTGAAATTTTAAAGGCCTTAAATACCTTTCAAAGCCTGAAATGTTGCAAAATTTCTAGTAATAAAATGTTTGCTCCCCGATAACGGTTAGAAAGTTATCGCTAAAAATATTCGAAATTGGACTAAAAAATTAGTGTAAAAAAATTATTTGAAAATCAAAATTTAATTATTTGAAAAAAAAAAAAAAAAAGAACTTATTCAACGCGTTCACGTCACTTTTACGCAAAAAGTGTGCAAACATTGTCAATAATGTTATAATTTCTGAAAAGTAGACATATTTTCCGATACATTCATATATATACTAAGTTTACGTTTCCATGTGTCAAAAATAATGATCGAAAAAGAATCTTTAAAATCGGTTCAGTAATGACGAATCTGCATCACTTTACATGTTTTAATAACCTGAGATTACCAACTTTGGTACCCTGTGGACAGACCCACTTTAGGTCCAAAACGTTTAAACTCAAAACTTCTACCATCACTATGAAAACTTTCATTAAAATTCGAATGGAAAATTAAGTTTCCATTTAATTTTTCATTCGAAACACTGTGCAACATTAAAGTATAGATGTAAAAGTGTTCGATTCGCAATAGAAGTCAGTTTGATTGTATTCAGTTGATTTTGATTGTAATTGTAAGACACATAATGCCATTTAATGATGTTTTCAACTACATACAACGTGTATATACAATTTTATACTATATATGTATGTGTGACTATATGAATGTATTAGTAAAGGAAAAGGGAGGGCAAGTGTTAGCAGAGCTTATAACCACAAAAACAAATAACTAAGGTAATTAACTAGTAATTCTATAAGAATTCTGTGTTAAGGAATAAAATTGTGGAAGAATAAATATTGATTTCAATTCGTATTGATTCAAAGGCAGTAAAATAATTAAAAAGTTACAAAAGTATTAAAACCTTATTTAAGGTTAAGTTTTTAATTAAAACAAATATTTGCATTTTATTAAATATTTTAGATAAAAATGAAGTAATCAAATGTATTTTACATAATTTAAGTATTTGTAAAGATTTAATAGGAGACTGGAATTTTGTTCATGCAAAATATTTTTATAATACCAGACCATACTGACTGAGCGTACTAAAATGAAAGTGCGTACTAAAGTAATTAAATATTTTCAACAAAACTCATTCCAAGTCTAGTTCCATTTATCTTTAAAACAGCCAACAAGGCTCAGCCTTCCACCAATTATGATGCGGTTCCAAAATTTTCCGTTGTTTTTTGATTCTGTAACATTTTCAGCTGCTCATGAGTTTGTTCGCCCTTTCATTCTGTCCAGTAAAACAGTAACTTGAATGATTTATTGGGACTACATTCGAAAATTCTCGGTGTAGTGGTTTTTTATATTCAATTATCAAATTTTTTATGTATATGGACTATCTCTCCCCTGACTCTATACGCCCCACATTTTGTCCTTAAAAGTGGTTCCTTGAAAAAGTTATTGGGACCAAATTAAAAATAATCGTTTTTTTGGCAATTTGCTTTGCCAATATATGATAATAAATATTTGCTTTGTATGGGGAGTAACTCTTCCCCTAGGACTAAGGGAAGAGGTACTCCCTAGCCCCTAGTCCTAGGGGAAATGCTACTTTCGGTATATGGGGATATAGATGTCAATGAGATGAGTTATTTTAAAAAAGCATAAATTAACTTTTGGTGATAAATAAATTGAATGAAAAGTAGTGCCGAAGTATAAAACGTATCAGCAATGAAGCTTCAGAATAATAAATTCTTTATTTTAATAAAATTGTAATTAAATTCAAATTTCATGTAATGTCCTTTACATTTACATTATTTTCCATTTCAGCTCTTTTTTAATATTAAACAATTTATAATTACAAAAATTAAATATTTTTTTGCATCAACCAATTTGTTATTTATTTTAAATTAAAACACCTGATCTTTTTGCTTTTGCTAATAAAGGAAATACATTTCTCATAAAATTGCATTTCTTTATCCTTTTTTTTGAAAATTAGACATTTTAAGGATTCATAAACAAACAAACATTGTTACATCTAAACTCATAAATTTTGTAAAATTTTATATCATAAGAAAAAACTAATATTTTGTTTTTAGTTAAATTATTTATAATAAAATTGTATTTTACAGCATTTCAGCAGCAGCAGCAGAAACTGAAGCAACAACAACTACACTACATATAACATGAACATTCTTTAGTTAAAATTTTAAATTGTGCTGATGTCTAAAATCCACAAATCCTTCTTCTTTTGTTTCAGGATCATAAATTTCTGCTAAAACTACTAACAAAGTTTAAGTGTTTTTTTTTCGTAGTCAGACTCAGCAAAAAGTTAGTTTGTTGTTGCTTTTTTGTTGAAAACAAAAACTATTACAAGCAACGAATTCAGGATTTTATGCATCTACTGGTGTCGGGAAGGTTGAGGGATTATAACTTTAGTTGGTTGGTTGGTTTTCGGCAACAAACTTCTATGCATTTCTAAAATTGTAAGTTGTCCAGAGTTTAAAACATGCATACAAATACGTTCATACACATACTTCCATGTTTAAGTTTTTGTGTACATAAAGTCCACATAAACTTTTCCTTTATTACAAATGGATATCAGTGTGCGTGTGAGTGTATGTGCAGTTGGTAAATGCCAGGATAAATTACTAAACTTGATGTGTGGCATGGAAGTGTGGAGAGTAATAATAAAAAAACTACAACATAAATCCTCTAGCTTTTTACAGTTTGCAGCATTATGAACTTGAGTTCTCCTCCAAAAAGAACTTTATTGTCTAACGTAGATTTTAAGTTCAGTTTCTTATTTCGTAAAAATGCATTCGCTTTTTCCCATTTTTGGGGATTTTTTTTATTTGGTTATTGCGTAGTTTTAAAATTTTACTTCAAATTAGTTTTCCATTGGTAATGGAATATATGTATTTTGCACATGTTTGTGATCATAAATTTAGTTTTATTGGGTAGAAGCTTCCACTTTGCACTGGAAATATTGCAACAGTCGGTTAGAAAATATTAGGTATGATTAAGTTTAAATTTGGTAGTCAATTTGAAAAGAGAATTTTAGATAGAATTCTGTATATTATATATCATTAGCGGGTTTAAAATAACATCAATATGTAAAATATGAAGTCAAAGGACGAAATGCCTGAAATATTACATAGAGTAAAAAAGGAAGCGAAAAATAAGTTAATAAAATATAATAATTTTATAGAGGAAATTCATTGGAAAATTTATACAAAAACAAGTAAGCATGCTATATTCGGCTGTGCCGAATCTCAAATACTATCCATCATTAATATTATGCAAAAAATTGCATGACTTAAGGATTTTGCAATATCCATAGAATTAGTTACATATATTGAAAGTATTAAGTTAAAAGTCTGATAGAACTGACCCATATTTAGAACCTTTTAAGCCTAAATCAATATTCCAAGAGATTGGATTATAAGGATGCAAGTGGGATTATAAGATGCAATTAGAATTGTGCCAAATTTCAATTTAATTGAATCAAATGTAAAACCTTTTTCTTTGAAGGAGAATTAAATGGCAACTATAGCAAGAAATGGTCCGATTTTCGTCAAATATGTAACATATATTTGATATAGATAGATAAATAACTGTGCTGATTTACAATAGAATTGTTTCAAATTTAAAAGCCTAATAAATTTAAAGATACTATAGTTAAATATGGACCTATATTTGCCATGAAAGTAAGATATATTCAAGACAGCTAGAAAATTAATCGGGACGATTTTAACTAAAAGAAAATTAGTTTATATATATTTAATGGTATAATTGGTCATCATCATTAGCATATTTCAGTAGGAATGGTCTTTACTTAAAATTTTATAAGCTTTAAACTCTTTTCCGGGAAAGGGCCTTATATGGGAGCTATAACAAAATATAGATAAAAGAAAATATTTATATTAAAGTTAGTGAGATATTCAATAAATTAAATTAAAGTGTTTTATCAGCTTATTTCATAATGTGTAATTTCATTTAAATCGAACTAGCCGTTCGGAAGTTAATGATTTATTTTCATATCATTTTTAATTTGAAGCACTGTGCGATGTACCAAATAACCTTTCAAATGATACATATTGGCAAAAATCTATGTGCAAAATTACATGGGGATCGGCCCGTAATATATTCTAGCCAGAAAAATACTTTTACACGCATAATAAACTTTTAAACTGTAAGAAAAAAATCTGCAATGTTATCATAACAACTTTTGATGCGAAACCTAAATAACGCTTTATTTCTGTTAATAATCAATAAATTACATAATTGGCATAATATGTATTTGTTGAAATCCTGTCTGATGTATGAATGGTTCATTTTGGCCAAATAGTAAAATACATTATTTACTATGCACTACCAATGTCAATGTTTCCGAAATTAATATTTTTATAAAAATTGTTCGTAAATTTAAAAAATAATTTCAGTTTTCCAAAGGTATGCTAAAATCTTTTGTGGGTAATTTTTAAAAGTTATAACAAATTTTATTCAAAAATATATGCGTATGAGTTATATTGTTAAGTATACTCGCAGAATTCCAAAAATTACTTTAATTGCTTAATTACTTGAATTGTTAAGACATCTGAATTTATTTGAAGATTTTGATCAAAAGTTTATACAATTTATTATTATTTTTATTACTTTAAATTTATGAAACAAACTGTAAAACCATGATAATGCAGTTTAGGCATGAGTTATTTTCATAAGAAGGATGCAGCTTCAACGTTTCTTACTTTTTTCTCATTAAGTTTCATACACACAGACTTTTGTTCCAAAATCCTTACCTAGTCATTACACATATACAATAGTATTGTTGCTGTAGTACTTACTATGATGCATACACACATACATATATTTCATGCATTTAGTTTAATTTACAAGAAAGAAAAATACAAATAAGAATGCTAAATTCAGCTATACCGAATTTTTAATACCCTCAACCACAAACGCGTATGGAATAAATACGTTTTATATCGTACATACACACTTACACATACACATACAAACGTATACAATGTATTAGGGTTTTTCTTAAATATAACAAGAATGTAACTCTTAATAGATCACAAAGTTAGTTATAGGTTTGGCTATAACTTTTTTATCCTAAACCGATTTTGATAATTTTTGCGAAGGTAATAAACTTAATAATGTGGCACAATTTCATTCTTATTTGCCGATTTATAATTGAAAATTTAGCGAAAGTTTTTTGCTTGAACTAAGAGCATGCCTCCGATATCGGTTTGCTAATTTTAAATAGAATCTTCTCAGAACTGTAGCAAATACTCAGGCCAAATTATAAGCACTGTCAATTATTGTGGACGTGAGCGTTCCCAAAACAGACAGACGAGTATTGCTAAATCGACTCATATTTTGATTTTATTCAAGATACATTATGAGGCCTAAAATGATTCCTTTCTTGGTGTTACACGATCTTAATATACCACCTTCGACACGTGTTTTGGTAGAATAGGTTAAATGTTACGTCAGAATTTAATTTCAATTTATCAATTTATAATTAAAAATTCTACGGATGATCTACTCTTGAATTTAAAGGCTGCTTCAGACATCAGTCTATATATTTTAATATACTAATTCGATTTCACTGCTTTTAATAGACATGGCAAAGTCGACTCAGATTTTGATTTGATGCAAGAATATATACACATTATAGGGTCGTAGATAAGTTTTCTCAGCGTTACATACGGAATGTCAACGTTAATAACACTTTTCATCACTTGTGATGGTGTAGGGTACAAAAAAGAATGACTGGTTCTTATTTTTAAATGAAAATGCAACTGTTACTGCTAAAGTTTTCATTTAGATAAACAGTCCAACAGTTTTTACTTTACAGCAATAAAGATGAAACTATAAAGATTAAGAATGATGGTATCAGATATATGTTAAGAATTTCAGTCAAGGTGCGACTGAAATTCTTAAACATCGATTCAAAATAATGTTATCGTTCTCAACAATTTTATACTAAGGGAAAATTATTTTATACGTTTCTATATTTTTCTTTGGTTCACTGTCTCCATTAAGTTTCCGGGAATTGCCTCTAAGTCCATCAATTAAATGCCAATATTTGATAAATGATAATCAAATAATAATTTCTATAAATTGTCTTTTTGGTACATGACATTTTATGTTTGTACATGAACGAGTATATTATTGTAGTGTTTTTGGTTTTCATCTTTTAGGTTAGAATTTCGGAAGTGTATGTGATAGTTTCTCTAAGAGTGTTCATTGCTGCACAGAAGCTTAAGGTATATTCTTTTTGTAAGATTGTGTAATAGTCTCTTTACGTTCTATGATGCGAATAAAAATTCGCTAAAAACGTGACCATCAACTATTAATATGTTGCATGTATACAGTGGAACAAAGGCAAATAAATATTAAAATTCTTATCGTTTAATTTGATTTTCGAGTAGAGAAGTGCAGTTGGTAGTTAGCACTGTTAAAGGGGCTGAATATCAATTCCTACAAAACCGACATTTCCTTAATTCGATTTCTTAATAAAGAGTTTAATATCAATTCAGATTAAATGTGTTAGAGTTATAATTGATCATGAAGAAAGGACGATGAAGGTTTTTAGATATTGGTGAATATGTGAAAAACATAAGAGCGGTATTAGTCACTTAAACTTTAGTAATATGATGGATACTAGTTGAAGTGAAATACAACATTTTGGTTATTCAAACGGTTTAAAAAATGTTTCTAGGAATAAGTGGTACAATGAGGACGTCATCTACTGAAGCTTTGGATACAATACTGTTGTACCAGCGTTTTGAGATTTCTGTACGATGTGGGGCTGCCCTTACAACATATTGACTACAAACTCCGGTGAATGAATCAACCAAATAAATATTCGATAGATTGGCACCACTTGTAAAGAGGCAAACTATCTAGTTAATAAAATTTTTGGCAGAGGCCTAGCTTGTAGTGAAGACACCTAAACAATGAACGGTATCAATGTTAGTGAACAACTTTCTCGAAACACAGACCTTAAACTTTCATTGTGAGATATTTATCAAACATATCTTTTCATAAAAATATTGAGAAATGTGATGACACGGAGTTTCCAAAGCAATTATGCTTCGTATATTTCTAAACAGTGAGCACAGAACAACACGAATAATGGATCTCTTCTCCTTAACCTACCCAATTTGCAAATATTTATTTTTAGAATATATAACATTCTCTGGAAAATTATTATGGTAATATTCATATATACATCTAAACTCACAGAAATTTTCTTAATTGGAAGCAAATGATTTGTTTTCGTCCCACAGTCCAATATAAACTGTAATTGAGAAAGATATAAACTCTTAAATATCTAGTGATTATTTTGAAGTAGTTGGTGAATTTAAATATATATTTTACTTTATTATAAACTCTTATAAGAATCAAATTTACTTTTTAAAGTAAAATAAGAGTAGAGTCAAATAAAAAAATAATTGTTACAAACGGACTTAAGTTAAAATAAATGTTCATTTAACATTCGAATTATTACAATTTATAATTCCGAGAGGAGCTGAAATTTAAGTCATTGGGGAAAATACTCAAAACAAGGCAAAAAATTGTGAATTTTTAATAAAAAAGAAATCAGCTTAACCAATCGTTGATGGCTTGGAAATTATCAGAATTTCCATTGTTTTTAGATGCAGTATTTTCCTAAGGTCGGAATATATAGAAAAAGGTTTATTTTTATTACGTCCTTGCTTACTGACTGAAAGAAGGAACTGCATAACCCATAAGGGATTTCTTGCTAATAGTATATTGTTTAGATTTGGGTGGTATGACAATTTTAGCTAATTGATTTATTAAAAGCTGTCTCTGTTGCTGTTGCTCTTAAACTAATAAGAGCTCTTTCTATACTAACAACCTTTTCTCCTGCCTCGAATTTTAATTAAAAAAAACTATTAATTTTCTTTTACTTTGACTTATTTTTTACGTCCTTAAGCTTCTTTAGCGAATCACACACTTTGTTCTTACTATAACCAGGCAATTGTTCTTAGCACAACTTATATAACAAAAAAGTGAAAATTCCATTTATTTCACGTAATTTTTAAAACTTGAAGATAGGTGAAGATAAGTGTTATCATGATGCTGAAAATGTTAATCCGCAATGCTGAAGTAAACAAATTAACATTTTCTTGCGATGCAAATCGAAATCGAGGCGACGCAAATCGGACAAAAAATAGCTCTAGTGTAATTTATCTTTGAGAATTATTCTGTATGATATTTTTATATGAAGAGAACTCTAGATAATTCAAATCAAATGTTTCAAATGACGAAGTAAATCATCCTGATAAGTTAAATTAAAAACACACTAAACAATCTATATGAATAAAATCTCCTAAAGATTAAAATTTACTTAACTTTTATAAAATTTCATGGGAATTAAATTGTAATGGCAAGAGATAAAGTCAATCATGAAGGGGGTTTGTTTTAAAAGGATATTGTATTGGAAAAATGTAAGCTTCAGTATAATAGTTTACAGTTAACCTGTAACTTTAAACGGTTTGTAAAAGTTTAGAGTAAATTAGAGCCTCTATGAAGTTTCCAATAAAATCTTTAGCAAAATAATTAATCAAGAAAAGATCAGTATGATGCATATCAATGAGTTTTAACTGCATCAAGTATACGTTCAGTATTACATCTGTGTGAGCAAGAAGTTATTTAAAAAAGATGTAAGAATACTAAAGTCGGTCGAATATACAAACTAATAACAATAATAATTAATTATACTTACTGTAAAGCAGGACAAGTTAATTAATTTAATGAAATAATCATTTTTTTTTTTAATTTTTACATGACGATTGGAATTTTGGGTATTTTTGTATAGAAATGCGATAATGTCTTTAATTCACTGATTCACAAAGTTTATACTCTGGTGCATATTTCTATAAAAAAAATATTTTTATCGTTTAAATCACTAGTGATAAAATGTTGAACCATTTTGGGAAACCCTTTTCTGTATTACCATCAACTTTTCGTACTAAATGAGCACTGAACTAATCGGGCTACTTTCGTACCCCATGTATTGGTAGTTAAGTAACTAGATTAAACATAATTATACTTAGGTTAAAATATTTAATGAAAAACGTGTGTTAAGAACTTTTCAATCTCATTCCTTAATAATGGATATTGATTCCACTAATTTCTTAAGAAGATCGGAATAAATTTACCCAAACTTTATTTATAGTTTTACCTCTGTTAATTATAATTATGTTATCGTTTAGGGTATAATGCCACGTATCCCCACAGAATTATTTTGCTGCAATATGCAATTCTTCATCCATAATAGAGAGAAGAGCATCCACCATCAATTCGTTATTAATTAATGAATGTTGAAGGCCTTTAACAAGATATCTGCTACGATAATATTTATGACGTGAAGACACTTGTTGTTATGAAATATTTCCTTATTTTTATTTCCTTAACTTTTACATCTCTTAGAATACACAGGATCGTAAATGGTAAAGTTTGGATTGTAATTCTATTGGGGCTTGGTGTCGATTAGACTGCTTGCTTACCCCGTGACCATTTTATCTGCTTGTTGAAATGCATATTGGTATTTGATGTTATAATCTCCCAGATTTTTAAATTGTCTTCAGTGTGTTTCTTAAACTTTTTATGGACTAACGGGCATAGTGTTAAACAGCATTTTAAAAATTGGGATGCGATTATGGAAATAAGTTTTTTAATCAATATATTGTGAAATCTTAAAAAAAAAGACTTTCTCAATTTCTGACCATTCAAGCATATCAACTGTTTTAAATTAATGGAGAGAAAAAGCTGAATTTCTGTTAGTCCTGAAGGATTATACATTGGTCAACATTTTCAAGAGGTGTGATATAAAAATTATGCTTTTAAATCGATCACATTATTTTGTGTGTCACTTTAATTTCACAAAATAGATTAAAAAATAATTCTTTTTAAAGCGATAAATTGTTTTAAAAGAAGATTCCACTAAATATTTTTCCAATCAAGTAAATACTATAAATTGATAATGCCTTTTTTTAAAACGATTTTTATAAATAAAAAATCTTAAACCCTCCAGCTAAAGAACCTCTAATCTCCTTTAATGCCGCAACCTCATCAAAAAATTAAAATTCCGTTGTTGTCAGGCATAAAATAATTTCACTAAATTTAACTTAACACTCCATCTCTTTACAAATACATGTACAAAACACACACACACATATATATTCGCACACATATTAAACGAATATCAACACAATTTGATTCTACTTTATTTTATTAGACTTGATAATACAAACTTTATAATGCGATCTTTAAGATACGTGACTTATTTCCTTGATAATATTTCATTCGTGAGACGTGTGAACAAAATAATGTTTGACAGTTGGTTCTATTCAATATGTTTTTTACCCCTTATTGTATCTGCAATCCAAAATAGGGTAAAAGGGAATATAAAGTTTATTATTACTTATGTAAATTTTGAAGAAATCATTGATTTTTCCAGTAAGTCCGAAATTTTTTTAGAGTGTGACTCCGTAGTGGTTGAAACTACTTCCTAGAGCAGAAATTCATACTAAAGGAATATCTCATAACTTTCCGTACGGGGTAGAGAGGAGGGGTTTATTGAAAGGCTTCGGTGGTATAAATGAATACATATAACCGATGTTCCAGACCTCAGAGCTTACTGATCTTCACAAATTTAATCCGACACTCCCTAAAATACGCTGTTAACTTACAATAATTGAAAGGAAGAAAAGAGATTTTAGGAGAAGTTGTCAGACTTCGTACGTTAGAATGGTATAATGGAAAGAGATAAAGGACTGTATCGGAAGATTATATTCAGATGGATGATATGGTTTCTTACCGAATTAAAGAACGGTCTTATCAGCCTATAGGAATATTTTCTAACGATTGGGGGAGAACATGAAGTCACTGTTGTTTTCGCTGCTTGTCGGGATAAGGAGCAGGTTATTTCAATGCTCTCTGTTGTTATTGAGTCAAAGAAAAAAGCAACAGGTGATAAGGAAGTCGCACAAAAATTTGTCGATTAGGTGACCTGACAAAGAACATTAATAATGTGTCAGGAAATAATGAAAACCGGTCAAAAGTAGAGAGGACATAATGTTACTTACTGACTTAGAAAGACTATAGTTTATTCTCGAAATGGGAAAGTGCCTAATCAGAAAATATTGATGAAGTTATGAAGAAAAAACAAGGCATACTTTTGAAATCATCTGAAAAATATTTGTCCCAGTTTCTGGTTTCGGTGGCACCGATAAGCCAGTGAAGCATACAACAATTAAATTAAGCTTTGTTGCAACAATATTTTCTATGCTTCCCGACAAGGACTTGTTTGTACTACGAATCTCGAAAAATCTCGTATTCATTTTAATTACTTTATAGCGCTACAGGGATAAAAAGTTCGCCATAACCTAATGTAAAATTCCTACTTGTTTTCCCCTTTCATATATGTCATTGATTTAATAGCTATTGGCTTTTGCTTTTTTATCTTCATCCTGCCTTTGAAATTTTTTTGTTTTTTGTTATAATTTTTTTCAGGTTGACCTTGTTGTTGTTTTTTTTCTATATTTTGGAACTTTATTATCTTTTAGCTTCCTGTTCAATCTTGTGTCTCTAACATTATGAATGCTTCGTGTGTATTTTTGCAAACAGCAAACATTTGTGCTCACGTTTTCATCTGTATGGAATGGATGATGATACAAATACAAGTACGAGTACGAGTAATAGTAAAATAAAATATCGCTTGTTTATATCCCTGACACTAAAACATAAACGATAAATGATGCAATATTTGTTTTTCATAGAGTCCATTTCTATTGGTAAAACTACAAAAACGAAAATAAAGATTTGTTACTCAATTAGTTTGATTTTGTGTGGAATTAAGTTTTATAAAATTTAGTTGAAGTTTTTGGCAAACAATCTTAAGCTTTTTTACTAAAGTTAAACTTAAATATTTATACAACATTTTATGCACCTTTGTATATTTAGTTCTAAAATGCCAAATATTTGATTTGGTAAAGTAAACATTTGTTTGAAAAGTTATAAATCACCTTTTATTTATGCTAAAAATAGAGAATTTTATGAAATATTAGTGAAGTGAATGTTAGTTTTCCAAAAGCATTTTGTTCTATATTCAATTTTTACGTTTTTTATAAAAAGGAGGAAGGAATTTGGAGACTAAAAGAATCTGAATAAAAAATTTCGATTCCAATACAGTTTCCAATCTTCTAAAGTGAGATCTTTTGAGTGAGTTATAGTAGGTCGAAACATACCCTGTATTATTTACATCACTTCATGTTATTATTTTCAATATTAACTTGGCCATGAACGCTAATACAGTTCACAGCAAATTTAGTTGCCGGTATTTTATTTAATTTTTATCTATTTTATCCTGTGTTCAACCCATGTTCTTTCCCTCCAACGATGATACAAAAATGTAAGCGATTTCTTTAATTAATACGCATTTTTGTTTTTCAATTATAAAATACTCGTGTAATGTCATCATGAAACTGCTGACGGACGGAGATCGTTAACTCCACTCAGAAAGTGTTTCTGAGTCGAACGTAATATTTAAATGTGGTAGTAGCATAGTTTTTTACTGCTCTTTTCAAACTTCTGCATAAACGCATAAACCACATCCACCTACGAAGCTGCAGGGCATATAAAATAAAATAATAATTTATTTAAGTTATAGCGAGGGCAAAATTGCAACTATGGTAATAGTTACTAATTTAAATATTTAGATTAACAACTAAAATAAATTCCTATGTTTTATCTGCATGTCTAATCTTTCTAAATTAATTTAACATCAATTTAGTTTAATTAAACCTTCACCACCGCAGACCCCTTTCCGGAATATGGTTTATAGATTGTAAAACTCTTAAATATTAACCGAAACTATAAAAATTGTCCATAACTCATTTTCAGGTAGTCTGAAATTACAATGTTAAATTAGATGAAAATCGAAACATATTTTGATCTGGTCCCCATTTAAAATTCCCTTCCGAATTAACTTAAACGTTCATAAATAAGATGAAAACATTTATTACAAGGATCTTAATCGTTTTACCAAGTTTTGTTACAATCAGGTAATAATTTCACATATGTCTCCTCATAGTTGATAGTTCAGTAATAAAATGTGAAACCCTACCAATTACGTTTTTATAGTGCTTTCTGACACTTTGATCGAATAGGTAGTCCATTTCCGTTTAAAATCTACCTTTTTTATGCTCTTTAGTTATCTTTTAACAAGTGCCCAATATTTTTCACTGGCCTTAGATCCGGGCAGTTTAAAAGATTTGCCTCCCTTAGTAGAATATTGTACACATTATTGTTCTTGTATCACACAAGGACTTGTTTACCGTAGTGACAGGATGCCAAGTCAAGACAAACATGAGTGAAAACATTATGAAGTCTTTTGAATTGAAGCAGTTTTTTCGTTAGTATTTCTTGAAGTTAATTTTGGTAGAGTCTATTGTAAAAAATGATTGGCTTCTTTTGAATCAACTGCATATTGCTTGCCATACCGAGAATTTCATGAGAAATTTTGACTGCATTTAGATCCTAAGCTTTTCTTCAACATTCCTTCGAGTATCAGCACATAAAATTTTTACAACGAAATTTTGTGACCCGTCAGGAAATTTTTATTTTTGAACCTGATTTAGCTTTAACTTCTCATACCAAACGGTACGAGCAATTATCTATTAAAGCTCTTTTGAAAAGATTTTCTACGTTTTTGGCTGTAGAAATATCATGTGAACGGAACAATACTGAGGTAGTTTGTTGAGTGACAACGTAAAAAACTAAATATAATAAAAACATTAAAATCAGCCTCAAAGTGCTAAAGAACACCGATTTAACAGAAAATTTCAGGACAATATCAAATACTTAGGCCAAATTTAATTAAGGTCTGCCAATAATTGTAGATATGAGCCTGCCAACAACAGGCAAACAAAGGAACATAACCAAATTGACTCAGATTTTGATTTGATGCTGGAATATATACATTATGAGGTCTAAGGTGAAAGTAATAAAATAATATTTTTTGTCTGCTCCTGAAAATATAGATTTTAGATATTGCGGTATTTAATACTAAACTGCTAAAAACTACTTTCCCTGTTGGTTTATCTTTTTTATGTGTGAAATTTTTTTAGGTGTGAAATTTTTTTAAGCGAATGATTCCAGCCTATTTACATAAGAAATATAGTTATCTGTCTTGTTTTTAAAATATCAATATAAAACCACTTATTGTTTTGCCACAAAGAAATTTTTGTATGAACTATTAAAAATTAATAAACGTTAAAAAAATCACGTTAAATATTTTCACTTTGTCGACTTTGGCATAACTTCAGAGCAAAGACCTTGAAAATTCAATATATGTATATGCCAGGATATTGTTGACTATTAAACTGCGTACTTAGTTTTTCTACTATTTTTTTAAGTTATTATTTTTTTTTTTGGCCAAATCTTTAGCTTATTTACTACACCTAAAACTTACTCGGACACTGAAACGTGGTTAGATTCCTTCAATATGTATCGTAATGTGCGATTACTAAAAATAAGTACAACGCTTTTTCAAAGTTATTAACTTTGCAATTGGAATGCTTTGTCGAAAGGCCTTAGTTGTTAAGACCATCATAAAATTTCGCTCTTGCACATATTTCTAATGTAACGAATATTCGCAACTTTGAATAGTGCAGTCAATTCTCCTCTTCAATGTTGCGCTCTCATCATACATTTTTTTCTGCATATATGGTTATAAGAACTAATGGATATGATCAATATGATAATACAATCAGGGTATTATGACTGTATAAGCGTATCTCAAATGTTAATAAACGAGTTTTACAACATACAAATAATATGAAGATTAAACCTTGTAGCTTTACCTTTAATTAAATCACTTTTGTATTGCAATTTATACTTATAACTGATCAAAGTAAAGTCATACAGACTTATACTATTATAACTTTTTTACACCGTTAAAGGTCAATATATATGCATATATGGTTATAAGAACTACTGGATTTGATCAATATGATAATACAATCGGGGTATTATGACTGTATAAGCGTATCTCAAATGTTAATAAACGAGTTTTACAACACACAAATAATATAAAGATTAGACCTTGTAGATTTACCTTTAATTAAATCACTTTTGTAATGCAATTTATACTTATAACTGATCAAAGTAAAGTCATACAGACTTATACTATTATAACTTTTTTACACCGTTAAAGGTCAATATAAGGAAATGGTTACAAGAATCACTAATAGCGACAGCAAAAAGGTATCAATTTCCAATTCCTTTTTTTACATTAAATAATTTTAATGTAAAAAAACTTCTAAAACATACTTCAAATCCATAATGAACGTCATTATTATGATTTTGAACTGTTATCGTTTTTTAAAGCTTTAATAAAAGTAACTTATTTATGAAATTAACAATTTTAGGTTCTTTTACAACTATTCTTTCTATTGCCTTTTTTAGATCTGGTCAACTTAAATTTCCTTATTTTTATAGACTTATCCACGTGTAATATTATTGGTCATTATGTGTTTGTATGTACAAACAGTATCCGTTTTTATTGTTAGTTCCAAATATTTTTCGTTTTGTGTTATTTTCGTTTCATTTCTCATTTTGCCATTAATAACCTTCAGGAACATTATTTCATTTGTTTACCTGAGCAAATAAAATTTATGGCAAAAGTTTATTTTTTAGTTATACATTTTATATCTTTTAACCAGTGATACTAAAAATGGTGGGTGAGGAAATGTTTTACCATATAATAAAAAGTTTGTACATAGATTTGTTGGCTATATCGAATACCGAGAAATCCGGGAACCTCGCTTGACGCTAAAAAATGGAGAAGGTACACGTTAAGGGATTAAACAGATTTTTAAATTGATGTACAGTGCATATGCTTTTTTGGAATAATTTTGTAACTCTGGAACTACAAAAGTATTTTCCAATTGATTTGGAAAAGTACATGTTTTTTCGGATCCTGGGATAGGTAAATGTTGGTCCAAAATTAGTCACTCGTTAGTGCTGATGTCTGCAAAAGTGCTACCGTCACTTTTAAATGTTAAGTTCGACTCAGAATTTAACCACGATCTCTTATATCTCATTTTAAACTTATAAATCTCACACATATATCAGTATTGTAATAATGTATGGAACTCTTAAGCAGAAACCAGAAATCAAATTATAAAAGAATCGGTTCATAATTCTTCGTTGGTATAATTTATAACCCTATTATAGGTGGTTGGAGTATTATGTGTTTGTGCTGATATTTGCAACATACACTCATTTTTAAGATACATACATACATATGGAACCAGAATAACTTTAATTGTGTAAATTGGACCGGCTCTCTATGTAAACATTGTGAACACTCTACAGGTCTCAGTTTTTGAGATATCCTAATGAAATAGTACATATTATTAGGTTGGTACAAGGACGAAGCCTTGTACTGAATTTGAATATGTTCGGTCTAATGTTTCAATGAATATAATGTACAAATGTCTTCCCAGAATCGAATTTTAATCTCATGAAACTCATAGATATGAATACATTCTATTTAGATACACAAAAACAATCTTATATCAGTGTAACTCCACATGCCAAATTTCAAAGAGATCGGACCGTAATTGACTGTAGCTCCCATACAGCCTCACTTCCGAAAATTTCTTTCTAGTTTATAAGTCTCAAAAAATGTTAGTATTATGATGAGCATTCGTAGGTTTAAGATTTTTATAACCAGGAAACACCATACTAAAATTGGCGATGACTGATTTATAATTTCCTAAAGCTCTTCCGAAAATCACCTCAAATTGCATAAATCTATCAAATCAAATACATATTAGAAAGATTTCTTATATACATATTTGAGTACAGAGTTATAATTTTAAATTAAAATATTTTGCACAAATACGAATCAGATTTAAATCAGATTCTCAGAATTAATGAGTCGATTTAACTATGTACTTTCGACTGTACATGTAAAATTTTTTCGCAACGTACAAGTATCAGTTTTAAAGATGTTTTAATGAAATTTGGCTCGTATTTTTATTTCGGCCCATGGACGATAATTGTTATGATCGGTCTATTATTTCATATAGGCCTCTTACAAATACCCTCCCGGAATGGGATTTTTAGTCCATAAAATGTCTAAATATAAAACGAATTTGATCAAATATTGTAAAAGTAAATCTTTTGATATTCTGAAAAGATATGCTGAATTATATGAGGATGGTTCCATTATTTCCAATAGGTTCCATACAACCACTTTCAATATCACTTTGAAAGATATAAATCTCGCAAGAACCGCTATTATGTTAGATGTGATCCATATTTTTTCTAACCCCCATATTACCCTCGAGAAAAAATCATTTTGTACGTATACATTTCACAAAATTTTTGTGTCTGATAATCTATTGCACATGAATAGGAAAAGCTAATAATACGATGACCGTTCAAAAATTTATTATAGCTGTCATTTACAACCACCAATGTGGTTTGGAGAATTATATGGTCGGACTTGACCTTAAAGAGAATGCTTGAAAAATAAGTACGGATGATCTCAGGGCAGATGTCTCCCAACAAACGAAAAATTTAGGCAACTTTTAGGGAAATAATGAGTCGAAATATTTTCTGCAGGCCGAAAATTGATGTACAGTTCAAATGTTCTTTGGAATAATTTTGTAACTCTGGAACTACAAAAGTATTTTCCAATTATCACCCAGCCGCCATAAAGGGCTGGGTGATAATTTTAATAAAAGTGGAATGTGTTAAAAGTGGAAATGTTTCAGATATAAATTTTATATTAAAAAACAAAAAAAGTTGTTTATAAATTTTTGAGATCATATATTTTGAATCTTGAAGTTTATAGGTCTCCTCTACTAAAATTTCGATATTTCGCCTGGTCTGTATTAAAATAAAAATAACTCAATTTTAAGATAATAAAAACAAGTTTAAGCTATATTTATGCAACTTTTCTTAATGGGCAAGCCTTTTTGCTTATAACTTCATCCAAATGCTTTGGCATTGAGTAGACTAAATTACTTGGATTTTCTTCCCAATTTTTATCCATTCTTGACCCGTCTGTCCAATTCTTCCCACGAATGCTCAAATGGATTGTGGTCTCGAGACTGTAGTGGGAGAGGCTGGTCAAGAGTCATATAGCAAATTAACCACATATGCACATCATGGACTAAATGTTTTGGATCGTTGTCTTGTTGGAATGTGAAACTTGTTAGTAAATTTAACTTTTCCACGGCCCAACACTAATACCCCATCTTTGTCGTATTCAACAGGAGGAGAAAGATTTTGTTTTTCATATTTTGTATTGGACTTTCTAAACATGGTGTTTCGGCCGGCATTATAAAATATATAAAATTTTTTTACATCGGAGAAAAGCACCAGATACCAACATATAATTGATTTACTTTTAATCACTTGCGCTTACTCTGAATGCTTTATTTGGTTTATTGAAGAAATTAGCAACTCGAGCATTGTAACCAGTTTTATGTAGCACTTCACGAGCAGTAATCGGTAAATATTCTCTTTTATTCCTCAATTGTGTTTAATTCTACTGACAATATGGTTACTATCGAGTGGAGTTAACACTTTAGGCCGTCTGGTTCTTTTCGAACTTTGGAAACTTGTTTATCCTTTAAAACGATTCACTACATCTTTAATAATGAAACGAATTTGTTCCTGTATTTGACCAATCTGGACATGTAACTTGCCTTGGTTTTACAGGTGCTGTATTATTTTTGATTTATTTTTCGTTCAGGTTTGCTAATTTCTTTTTGTTTTGGACTCATTTTTGGTTTAACAAATTTTCTTTTATATTTATATCAACAAATAGTCACTTTAACCGATTAAAACCGGCACAATATGTATGCAAAAATTATTTTACTTTGGTTGCAAGATTTCTGAAATTTCAATAATAATGAATACGCTTTAATGTGTGTGTCAATACTTTTGTTCGCAAATTTATGACTTTTTTAATAAATTATTCTATTTAATTTTATGAATTTATTAAAATAAATATTTGTGTTAGTCAAAGTATTTATGTTTGAATTAAGTATTAACAATATTTTTTCTTAAATCTGGTTTTGATGGCAAAAAAATTAACATAAAAAACAATAGTTTTTCGGGACTGTAGGAAGTTATTATTGCTCTTGTGCCTTTCTGAAATGATATGGAAATCATCAGTTAAGAAACAGACTTTTTTTTTAAAAATTATTTTGGTCTTTATTTCACATAAAAAAGTTCCTAATCAGAAAACATTCTCCAATTTAATTTCAAAATATTAAGATCCTTAAATTATTTGACAATTTAATTTACTTTTGATTCTTTATTGTGAATTTCTTAAAATGAATTCTATTTTTTCACAGATATCAATAAAATATTTTTAATTAACTTCCTTTGTTTAACTCAATTTACTTCTTTTCTCTTGAGAAAATTTAATCACCTTTTTTTGTTGTTGAAAAAGGGTTGTCAAAATTTTTGTTTATTTCTTTTTAAATTCTTACAATAAAGTATCAATTGTCTACATTTAACTCTATTTTTTCCTTTTGGTCTTTAAAAAGAAAAAAAAAAACAAAATTTATATTTCTAAAGCAACAAAAGGATGTAAATTGTTACTTTGTTATTATCACGGAAAGGACAGTTTATTTCTTGTCGTTGTTGGTAAATATTTAAAACATCCTTATTTTGCCACTTCCGTTTATTTGGAAATGAAATAATGTTTGTTTATAGGAAGATAATTTAAAGTCTTTTATATTTTTGTTTGCTTTTTCTCAGTTTTATTTTAACACCCACCTGCTATTCAAATTTACGTTTGTTCCGATAGTAAGAATGTTATTGTATAACAAAGGTTTATGGCACTTTATATTCTAAATAGAATAATTAAGTAGCATTTTTAAGGATATATATTTTACAAAACTGTATATAACACCTACTGAAATAGCTGTCAAATATGAGGCTGAATCTATTTAATAATGCTATTCCATCCGTCTGTCCATATCGTAGTTTTGAGGACATCTGTATTTAATAGTACTCTTAATAACGTATTAAATCTGAAAGTTATAAAATAAATTAATTTAGACATATTTGGACATAGTACAGCTGCGGTCAGAATAATAGCACCACATACATACGTCTTCTTTAGTAAGTCATAAAAGCTAAATTTCATAAAAAGATAGTGAAGAAGAAACAAAAATAATTCTAATCATTATATATAAATATATAAATAATATAAAAAATATTTTATAAAATTATTGAAAAGTGACAAAATAGTTTATTATATTAATAACAGAGAATTTTCAAAAGGTGGATTAGCAGAACGTGAAAATAAAGTGTGCATTTTAATAGTTTTTCATTCTAAAAGTTTGTCAGGCAAACGCTAAATAGCATGTGACTGATTTTGACGTTTCAGTTCTAGTCATTCGAGATACAGACACCAAATTCTTGTGTGAAAACTACGTTACGACTTGATCATCTCTGCTATGTACCGAAAGGCAACGTCTAAGTTCAAGAGAAGAACTTTCGTAAATGGACAATTATAAATCGACAAATTAAAATGAAACTTTATTATTTATATTATTATTTTTATTACAATAATTCAAAGCTTTGTGCCAGAACTTTATATTTTTTGTATAGAAGAATCATTGTGCGTTCTTGGTGTAAATGTTAATGAATATTTGATGGAAAGGGAGTACCTATTTTTTATTCTATATTGTTCAAATAGTGAAACTATTTGCTTAAATTATGATTTTTTAGGCAGATTTCAGTGGTCCAAATTATGTCGTAAAAGAGATTTCTTCATTGGTATCACATATGGCCCAATAAAAATTTGTAAATATAAGAGGAGACTGTGCCGAATGGTAAATACCCTCCACCACTATATTGAAAACAATTTTCTAGTTATCTGAATTTCGATGAATATGAATATTATATATGTATTTTATTCCGGGAGTTGGGATTAGAGAGGAGTAATAAACAAATATGACCGATGATTGTCAAACTAGTTTAATATATAGAACAGTTTTTAAAAATGTTAGTTTTCGGTAAGGGGCCTTATATGAAAGCTGCAGCAAAATATAGACAGAGGTTGTTTATATTAATAATATAAATTTAAAATAGTTATAAAAAATCGGTCTTGATTTAAGTATTCTATAAGCTCAAATCCGTTTTCTGGAAAGGGACGTTATATGGGAGCTTTATCAAAATATGGACCGATATTAATAAAAATTTTAACATATATTTAAGACAGTCAGAAAATTAATTGTGCCAAATTTCAATACAACTGGTTCATATTTAAGAGTTTTATAATCTATAAACCATATTCCGGGATGAGACTTTATCAGGAAAATACGTCAAATAATGAACCCAGCACAATCAAGTATCTTGAGGTTCTTTATTCTATCAATATAAATATATAACAAATCGCAAAAATTATTGCGACCTGTATTACAAACAGATTTGAGGTCATGTCAAAATTTTGCATATTTAAGTCAATAAATATTTTTCCATTGACACGACTTTGAGTTTGTCTCAGTTAATTGTCTATAAATTTTTTGTCCTAATTAACCGATATAGCCGATTTTTAATGGGAAACTGTTTAGGACAATAGCAAATAATGTGGCCAATTTTAATTGAATTCGGACAATTATTTTAGGCGTAAAATGTTTCCAATAGACGGACATAACTAAATTTGCTACTTTATAGGGTCTGACATGGTTCCTTTTTGTAGTTACACATAGAATAACAAAAATAATATATGAGCTTATCACCATGTTGATTGAGGTTATAAAAACTAAAATTTTTTAGAAAACTAAGAACTTATAAAATAATCTTTCTTAATTTAAAAAAATATTAATTTCTTGCTTGGAAACATATTTTTTTATATTTCTTTTCTGATTGTTTTAAATATTTACACATGAATTATAATACAAATTAAAAATTTTCAACAAAAACCTTTGATGACATTTTGTATGTAAATTAAAAAAAATAATAATAATAATAAAGAAAAGAAAAGTTTTGCTAATCGAAAGTGTCACAAAAATTCACAAATATTATAAAGTATTTTCTTACAAACAATAAACTTTAGGATTTTGCGTAAAGTCAAAGCTTTGATAGGCGGACAAATTGAAGTTTCTCATCTAAGAATTATCAAATTTGGGGCGTTATATGGTTTCTAAGCCAAACCTTGTGCCCTTAAAATGTGTCCTCTACCTTCAAAAAAATCCGCTCATAGAACCTGTTTGCTAAGAGATCACGTTTGTTTATTTTTTTAGCATAAACTTAAATTTCAAACTTAAAGTATGTGTATTTCACTTAAATAAACATTTTATATTTTACTGAAAGTTTAAGTAAAAGTTTAAATTTCAATTAAAGATGACCACTTAGTTTTATTTTACAAAAGTTTGTTTTAATAAATTTCATATTTTTTATAAGGAAATTTTATGTTTTTTCTTTTCTGTCTTTTTTGGTTGTAAAATATTATGAATGAGAATGTATGTATATGGAAACCTTGGAAGTTATTTTCCAGTAAATGTTCTGTGAACATAGATTGAAAGGAATTAATTCTTACCATACGTAGTACCATAAGTCTATTTTTTATAACAGCGAGAGTTCTTAAATTTAGTCTCAATAACTTCCTCTAGGAACTGTTTTACAGTATAAAACGTAAGGCGGATAAGACCAGGGGGAGGAAGTCGCTCATTCAAAGCCATCAAATTTGGTGCCAGCTACTTTCTTAAAGCAAGGTTTTACCGAACAGAACGTTGGATAGGTAGAAAGAAAATATTGGTTATTGAATACCGAAACAGCTATAACAACAAAAGTTCTGAAATTTGACCTTAAACACTTTCTCAGGATCAGTTTTACTAGATCAAACGTAGGACGGATAAGAACTGGGGGAGAGGTAACCTCCATACAAAGCAAATTTAAATAACTAATAATCTACTTAAATCGTATGATAATGCAACACTAATGTTTGCTGGAAAATAATTAAAAGCTTTAATGAAAAAAATTGCTGAATTAAATTGTTGAATTTAAAATTTTTTGACTAAATATTGTTAAAGTGGCAAAATTGATATGATAAAAATGAAATCTGGAATGATTTCCATTTGTATAATTTATAAATATTACTCATACGCATACGTGTTTTTGATTTAGTAATACACTTCATTCATTGTTTTAGAAATGAAATTAAGTATTATGTGACTTGAAATTGAATGGCATATCGAAACAAAGCTTGTGAAATTTTTAAACTAAAAAGTTTTAAGTTCATTAACAATTTAAAATGTAAGTTACGTGTATGTAAAAGCAACATAAAACCAGTTTCAACAGTTAGAAATACCTTAATAACGTTTCACACGGTTAGGGATGAGGTGTTTTCGATCCCATTTGGAGGAGATCATATATTTTCATGGGAATAGTCGGTGGCCTTCCAATGTAGGATACTTCGGGTATTTGTAATTTCTTTAAAATTCGTCAACAATTCATTTTGAATTGAGTCAAAAGATATATTGATGTTTGTATGTAGATAGTACGACATTTTTTTAAGCCGGTTTTTGGTGTCTTCGAAAATTGAAATTTAAAATAAACCGGTTTCGGTTTTTTAATAATAATCGGTTAACCGGTTTTTTAGCAAAATATTAAAACGACTAGAAATAATAGTTAGTTTTAAATAGTTTTATTTATTAAAAATAAACTTCATATACATATATAATAATAAAATGCAGTTTAAATAATTTAGAGTATATGTTTAGTGATAGTGAGTATATAAACTTTGTCATTCGGTTTGTAATGCCAAGAAGGAATCATCTAAAACCACAAAAGTGTGTATATTCTTGAATTATATCATAATCTGAGTCGATTAACTCAGGTCCCTCTATCTGTTGAAAACATTCTCACTGCCATAATAACAATTCAAATTAAAAAATGGGCAGATTGTTTGTTATTGACCTATGTAGTTTAAAACCAACAAAATCGGTATACTAATAAAGAAGTTATAGTGCAATATCTGAGTCAACCTTAAATGCAAGATAAAATATGTTTGGCAATTTTCGCAAAAACTATTTATCAGATTAAAACAATATTTAACTATGATATAAAGATAAATACGTTACATTTCCATTCTATGTGAGGTTTTCAGAAAAATCGGAACCAGTAGAAAGATCGATATGTGAGGTAACCTTCTCAAACTAAATGCTAATAAATTTTCATAAAATTTGGAACTTAAAATGTTAAGCACTAGTATCCTTTTATTTCGAAGCATTTAATATCGCATATCTCTAAAAATTGAAATTGAATAAAAATTTAGGGTGTTGAAAAAAACTTAATAATATTTTTGATATCTCTGAAACTCTTACAGAAAATTTTATAAAATTGGTGCATGGATAATAACAAAATAAATTTGAAAGTAAAATAAAATACTGCCAGTTTTGTAGATGTTGACGACTAATAAGTTATTCCATAATCTAGAGAAAGTGATAAGATCAGTATTGATAAAAACACTACTATTGGTGGTCGGGGTATTATGCCTTTCTTTTGATATTTATATACCCCAAGTTTATAGTATACTGATCAGCCCAGAGCCAATTTAAATCTAATTTAGATTTAAACATAAGTGAGAAACACTTCCTAATTTCTCATAACAATCTTACTAGACACTCTTCCGAATATTACTTTTAAGCGCATTAGTTTCACGTAAATGTAAATTTCTTAAAAATTTCTTGCACAATTACACATAAATCAATTAAAAATTAATTGAACTAAGTCCATCCATAGTATTCATAATATCAGCAAGAATAAATTACTTTACACATCTGAGCTGCAAAATGGCAACAAAAATTGTCCATTTAAGTTTTAAAGTAAAAAGTAACAAAAATAAAATTTGCTATAAAAACTTTTAGATTTTTATTTTTATTATTTTTCTTTTACGTTAAAACCACGTATATTACATACTTTTACATACAATTTCCCAAGTAAGTATAACTGACTCTTGCAGTACAAGAACGAACATAAAAAGTTGGAACCCAATGAAAAGAAGTGCAGTGTGTGCAAAGTAACCCAAATCTATTTTAGTTTTGTTTTTCAAAAGTCTTTCCAAAAAATTTAGTTGAAATATAAAAAGGAATGATGACAATTATTTTATACTTTTCCAGATATCATATACCTTTTTCAAGATATTAAACTTAACAATAACCAACTGATTTGAGTTTAATTACTTTTGTTACCTTAAGCGTTATTACAAGTTTGATGGAACAAATTTGTTACACAACTAACACGAAGTAAGATAATTTGTAGTTAGTTTTACATTAAATATTTTCAATTCCTTTAATTTTTATATATCACAAACGTAGGGCTAAGAATCATGAAAATTGTTCTGGCTATATTGCTTTTCCATTAAGATGCAGATAAATTTAAAAATAAATTCTTGGAACTTCTGTTTAAGATATTTTTTACTAAACGACTGAATAAAAATGTGAAATACAAGGAAAACAAATAGGAATGCTATTATCGGCTGTACCGAATCTTCAATAACCTACACCACAAATGCTTGTGAATTAAATACGGTGAAGTAAATAACATATAACACGAGAACGCTTAATGTGTAATAATGTTAGTTATAATTTTGGCTATAACTTTATTCTACTGCACCGATTTTGATCATTTATGAAGTGGTAATGAAGAACATATATATATATATAATGACAAAATTTGATTATATCCCACGCCACTTTTAAGTATACCGTTCGACTTAGAATCATTTTCAGAGTCTATTTAATGACGACCATCCGTCCGTCTGTCTGTCTATTCGGCTGGTTGTCCATGTTAACGTTACAACCAACGTTGAAATATCTCGATGATTCGATCCATTATTTAGGGTACCTCCCATAGAAATGTCCTCTCGGAATGTTGAAATAACTCGATGATTCGATCCATTATTTAGGGTACCTCCCATAGAAATGTCCTCTCGGAATGGTAACATATAACCCCTCAGAAAAATTGATTTTAAAACTCCTAAATTTCACATATATGTAAGTTTTACTGTAATATACTGCACACTTAATTATAAATCAAAGAATAAAATACGAGGGTCGATCATTAATTTTTGGTAACTGCTATTTATAACCAACATTGTGGTGTTGGGTATAACATAGTCGTGCTTGACCGACTATAACATTTTTATTTGTTTTAAATAGGAAGGAAACTCGGTACTATAAGAAATTCTAAGGCCAAATTTCATTGAGCTCTGTCAATTATTGTGAAAGTGATCGTGCCATCAACGGATAGACAGACATAGCTCAATGGATTTATATTTTGGTGTGATGCAAGAATATATACATTATAAGCTCTGAGACGATTATTTCTAAGCGATACATATGAAATGACAAAGTTAATATACCCTCTTCACCACTAGTGGAGCTGGAGGGTATAAGAAAATCAAACTGAACTTATGACCTTTTAATTTGTCTTCTTTTTGTTTTACTTTTTATATTATATTATATATTTTTTGTATTAGTGCTGGTAGTACAAGGACTTTTGCAGCCTCTTGAGGTTAAAGTATGAAAGTAATACAAATACAAGAGGTGTGCGTATGATTGTTTAAAGGAGAAAAAACAATAACGTTGTATATGTTGCACAGAGGTAAATATTTGAAGTGTTTGTGTGCGATATGGACATGTGTGACTATTATAATATATAGTCTACAAGTTCATACAAGATGAGGTTTAATAATAGGAATGTAGGAAAATTTTTATAATGAAACCTTAAAGAAAAAATAGGGACCAATACTTCCCCTTAAGTGCTATATTTTTGATAGAATAATAGGAACATTATTGGCGAAAATTTTTGATAACAAATTCTATACAATGAGAGGTTAACTTATAACCAGTTTGGAGAATGTGATTGATTTTGTCATAATCGGGAATTCGACAGGAATCTTAAGGGTAACAAACTGGCAGCTATTTTTGAATAACTGCTACTGCCTATATTTCAACTTCAATACTATAAGGCCACCATAAATCAAATGAATAAACTCGGTGAAGTGGCATTCGACATTCCTTCTGTTCTTTTAGATCATGGGAAAGGGACTATAATGAAGGATAAGTAGACCTTCTCAGCCTTTAGCTTAACTAAACCTTGTGTTAAGTTAAGAAAGCTGAATTGACACAACATTATATATAGTCTATAATATTTTGTTATTACTGCTCCATCCGCAAGCCAATTTTATTAAACTTCCTGTCTGAAATATGTGATACTAATTTCTTTTGTATGTAAGCTACCACTCCCCCTGTTCTTTCATAGCTTTTTGTCTTCAATATTTTATTATTAATGCTTTATTTAGGTGTCCAAATTCAAGAATTTAAGAGATATTTGATATAAAAAGTTTATAAAGGATCTACTGGGGCCCGCGTCCTATCCCAAATTATTTAATCTATATTATTTTATTATCGTTGGATTTTGTATAGAGAATTGCAATTTATAAAGGATTGTGCTTATAAAGTGTAACATTTAGCATTGAATAAAATATTAGTGCGCCATATTTTATGAAAATTGAAAAAGTCATAATCGTTGTTCAACTTTTTTCGCTACTTTTTTCTCTACTGAACCAATTTTTAATAATAAACTTCTCTGATAAGTAAAAATATCGTGCCAAAATTTCATTGAACTTTGTTAATTATTGTGAATGTGAGTGTGAGAAAGACAGACGAATATAACTAATTCAATAATATATATACATACTTTATGGGATCTAAAACGACTCTTTCTTGGCGTTACAAATGGAATAACAAATTTAATATACCGTCATTTAAACTTGTGGTGATGGAGAGTATAAAAGGATACAAAATCTTAAATTTTAAGTCTTTCGTAATGTTTTGCAATGAGCTTCCCTTTATGCAATCTGAACTCGACTCTCTATTATCAAATTTAGTGGAATTCCCTAAATGCCAAAAGGGTTCTCATTGCACATCAATTAGGGCACAATCGTCTGTTTATCTCTTTGTCTATCACCACTCTTACTTCCTTAATGCCCTTAAAAATTGTCGATTTGAAATTAGCCATATTTTTAATCCGGTTTCTGAAAGTACCTCCATGTACATATTCAAATTTGACATTTAGTGGAAAAGTGATCATTCAATTCAACTTCTCTTTAACTAAGGAGTGAGATTGAAAAGTTCTTAAAACACGACTATCACTAAAATTGTTAACTCAAGTATTATTTGATTTTCTTTAAGCAATTGATATGTAGTTTTGACAAAAAAATCAATTATTTTTTATAACGGGTTCCATAAATACCTAAATGGAATAACAATTCTATTCATAAGACTTCACAATATGTCTATTTATTTGTGGTATTGTACTTAGAAGCCATGGAATTTGAACATCAAGAAACATCATGTGGGCCATTGTCAAAAATAGAAATCATTTTCAAAAGAACTCCCAACACATGTGATAGGAAAGCTCAGGGCTCGGACTATTTTCTACGAAAAGTTAATGCTAATGCAATTACTCTTTTCGTACCATGTTAAATGCAACTTACTGGTCAAAAATCGAGAAAGTGCTGAAGAAAAGTTTGGGACCCAAAGGTGATCAAGATTTGTCAAAAAGTTCTTGGAATGACAATTGACAAAAAGCCTATCATTTTTGTAACGTACTTTATGAACAACGAAATTAACATCAACAAATCTTTACCATGTTAAATGCAACTTACTAGTAAAAAATTGTATGTTGTTTTTGCTCGAGGGAATGTTGAAGAAAAGTTAGGATCCAAAAATGGTTAAAATCTCTTAAAAAGTTCTTGGTATGACAAGCAATATGCAGTTGCGGAAAAACAGCCAATCATTTGCTATAACGGGCACTATAAATACCGAAATTTATCAAGGAATGTTTATAAAAAAGGCTGTTTCGAAAGACTTCACAAGGTATATATTTATGTTTAGCCTGATTTGATATCCTGTCACTATGGTAAACAAGACCCTGAGCAGTACCAGAACAGTAGTGTGGTATTTGCACCAAGAGAGGCAAGAGCTCAAAAAAGATGTCAAGCAAAGTGTCTAAAAGCACTATAAAAGCATTACAAATTTTATAAAATTAGCGTATACATACACCACTTGAGAGATATTGTAATGTCAAGGGTTCAACATTATTTCTCGGGGCAATTTTTTTATTTAAATTTATAAAATTATTTTTTTTAGAGAAAAATTATTATTCTCAACATTTGATAAAATGAATTTATACTTTTGCGGTCAAGCGTGATTGGTGCTACTGTGTTACTATATGCTGTTCTTCCAGCCCATTGTTACAATTTTTTAAGGCAAAGATTTAAAAAAATGCATTTAAAAATACTTGGACAACCACGTTGCAATATTTTTATGTTTTTTTTCTTTTGTGCTCTTTCTCTCTCTTTCTACAATGCAGAAAAAATGAAATATGAAACATTCTGTTGTGGAGAATTTTTGCTCAATTTTATTTTTGTATGTTTTTTTAGCTGCAGAGTAGACATGTGAATAAACAAGAAAAGAAAAATGCCAGAGAACCAAGAAAAAAAAACAAAAACTAAAATTTATCTCAACTACTTAAAATTTTGTATTTTTTCAAGAGTTCTTTTTGTTAAATTACGTATACGATAGTGTTAAAAAAAACTTAAAATACAAAACTTTTTCTCATGATAAACCTAAAATGAGGTTTAAGTATTGCCGCAAAGTATTGTTGGTAGTTAAAAGTGGCTTCAAATGAATATGTTTGAATGAGTGTTCTTTTAATACATACAAATATGTTGTATGTGTACATGGCTTTGCATGTGTGAATGTGAGTTGAAATGAAAAACTAATGTTTGTGCAACACTACAACAATAATCAGCGGTTGCAGATTTTTTGTGATTTTGTTAAATAAAATGAGTGAAGGTGTGTATAAAGTTTATAAAGTACGAATCCGATATATATGTTATGATCACAAAATTATTAAGATTCCAATGAAATTTTTTGTATTCTCACTATAGTTCAGTGTTTAGAAATGCCAATATCGGTTAATTGGAAAAGAGGTTATTCAAAGTTCTGAACTGACATAATCACTTCAAAATGTCACAAACATATTCAAACCAATTAAACAAATAAATGAATAAAAAACCAATATCTGAAACAATTAGCGACTGCTTTTGTGTAGGGCATTTAGCATCCAACATTTAAACTTATTTTCTGTTCTATTTTAATTTGTTTCAAAGTTCAGTAAAAAATTTAAAATTTCTTTTTGTTCTAAAGATATTTTGTTGTAAAGTTTCAGATTTTCTAACGTAACTAGTTTTTAGTTGTTTTTTTGTTGATGTCCTTAAATTGTTCATCCTTTCTTAAGTTTTTGAAATAACAACATTTTGTTCTTCAGTTTTTTTCCACTTAAAGTCTCTTTTTACTTTTTCAGCAGCATTTACTTGGTTCATTTGAAAAGAAAAACGAAAACTCAACAAAACTTCGAAACATGTGATGCTTTTGACAATGACACAATTCTTTTTAACAACAATCTCTTTTTTTGTTGTTGTCTTACACGCCATTTTTTCCTTATCCTCTTCGGTTTACTTTCCGGTGTAAAATTCAGCTGGGATTTTATTTATTTTTCTCTCTTTATTTATGACAGTAGAACGCCAATTTTATTTTTTTCGATAATAAATTGTATTTCGAAACTATAATGAAGGAACATCTGTAAAAACTTCGTGGAACATACAATTATTAAATGAATAAGTTGGAATGATGCATTTCGATATACAGAATTTTATTTATTACTGATGGAGAATATGTACATGATCCGATAGTTGTCGAATGGCCTTATGCCATACGAATTGTTTTTGTCTCTGCGTTTGATATATTCGGTGCCAAATCTTAACAGAGTATCTTATCTGACTGATCACTACTATTGTTGTCTAGAGGGATCCGACGATTTTAGATATTTAAAATCTTAAAATTATGTAAGGAGCTGTCAGATGTTAAAAAAGCTTAGTCTTATCTTTTCTGCTTCTAATAACGAAGTGTGAATTACAATCAATAGAAGTATCTCTTAACAGTCTTCAAATTTATGCTCCTGTTTCAGGTATTTAAACTAAAAAAGTAAAAGAAGCTGATAATCATTCAGTTCTCCTTCGAAGGTTAAATCAGTATATAGAAATGCAAGCATATATGATTTAGGAACGAATATAAAGCAGTCTTTTTTAATAATTCAATGAGAAAAGCAAATCCAGTAAATTATTTGTATTCAAAGTTCGGAGTTTAACTGCTCAGTATTTGCTTGCACAAGGTATTTGGGAGCATATGTCTAATTATCACTAACATTAACGTCCTTTACAAAAGGGTTAGCAAAACGATTTAGTTTAAAATGGGCTTAATACATTACCATACAGATATTGATTTTTGTCGGAGGTCAATTGAAATATAATGACCGTGGGAAACAAAAAATAGGAATGTATTTTGAAGAGTTCGAAATCCCACCAGGTTGCCTGCAATATATTTATTCTCTTCTCAAGAATAGACTTAATTTTTGTTCTTGTAGCACATTAGCTTTCCACATAAATTGAAAACATTTTGAGTAATTCGAAACACTTGCATTATTATGGACAACGAACCCATGGGGTTTGTTCCGTTGGTGATCGCCGACTAGCGACACGCTGTCTCTGCAGCTATCACATTTAGATATATTCAAGTGTCCATTAAATAATTCTATATATCAATGAGAATAGCTAGGATGTAAAGACTTTAAGACAAAATTTAGATCTAAGGTTCTAAATGAAGTAAATCTGGTTAGATTGAAGGTGATGTTAACATCATTATATTTGAATTCAACTCAAGAAAATCGAAGTTGCGTTTTCAAGGCGGTATCATCAAGCCCTCGGTGTAATTCTAAAGACAATTGTCTGTTAACTTTTTGCTGCAGTTACAAGTAACAATCTGTTCCTGGTAACTAAACGGCAAGATATAAATAGTGAATTCACAGCCTGAGTCTTAGATGTTGGGATTCTGATAGTTGGTTGGATTTACAATAGTACAAAGTTGCAAATTAATCAATTTTTCAATATCTTCTAGAGAAAAGAAGACAGACTTATAAGTTCTCTTTTTACTTTGTCTATGATTGGTTTCCATTAATATGGAAATCTGCAGAAATTCTGCTATCAAAGCTCCTAGAGTTTTATGGGTTAAAACTATATACCCACCTTTTTTATTATGCATGGACCAATAATTAGTCCCCAAGAAACCAGCAGTTGTTTTACTTTAGTTGGCATAAACCATTTAAATAGAACTAATGAAATCTTTATAAAAGTATTTCAGGAACAAGTATTCGTTGGAAACCAACTAGTGAACCGCATGTAATGAATAGTTTCTCTAACACTGGGTTACTTCCGACAATCGACCGGTGGAAGCCGAAGCAAATTTGGAATAGCTGGCAAAAAATCTAGGGACACTTCGCTACTGTTACTTACTTCGTTGGTAGCATTTGATTGTTTTACTTGTTCCTGCTTTTATTTGGATTCCCAAAGGTATATTTATTCAGACTTAATGACTCCCCAAAACTAAGTTGGATCTACGACAAAAGGGTGACGTTATGGGATTAGGGTCTCTTGAGACTATAATACTCTCGACCGGAAACATGAGGTATTTATTAAAAATAAATAAAATCTAAAATTTATCTAAAATTTAAATCTGTGAGAAATTTAACACTTCAAATACAAAATGTTTCTACTGTAAGTGGGTGCATTGATTGTTGCTTTTTTCTTGCTCTACAACTCTTATATCAATTTCGGTTGTTTTTATGTTCCATTCCATATTCCAGCAGCAGTAAATGCAGTTGTATTTTTTTTCCTAGATACTTTACAACATGAAAAAGGAAATAAGATTGGATCACTTTTATTGCACAGATTTATATTTCATTACTGTTTTCTACACAGGATTTAAAACCAAAAAAATGACTGAGTAGTTTTATTACAAGTTTCTACATTTCAGTATTTTTTATAATTTTCACATTTTCGTTTTAAAAGCTCATCATCTCATCAACTGCATGAGAGAAGTGATGCTGCTTAAGTAAAAATAAGCAACTGGCTAAATGGATTAAGCTTTTTATGACTTTCATTAGCACAAGTGGTGAATAAGGGGAAATATTTTTTTTATTCTGTGCATTTTTTCAGGGTGAATCTTAAACGATTTACCACTGTTTCAGAGATCAATAGTTTGTTATGCCAAAGTATTCTACATATGATTTCAGGTTCTTATTGGTACATTACCGCAGTTTTTCCTGTTGGAGTTTTATATTAACATTTGCTAGCTTCTTCATATTGATGGTAGTCTTCTAATTCCACTTAAGTTTTATATAGAAAAGATATTACACCAGGTGTACATCCAGTTAGTCATTTTAGGTGCTAAACCCTCAGTACCTAACTGTTGATTTCCAGAACACATGAAAATAAATTTCATCTTGAAAATTTAGTTTTAATGTGGATTGCACCCCGTTGCTGCTAATAAAAAGAAACTTTTATCCTTTTGCCTTTACTACAAAACGTTCTCGATAGTATTTCCCTATTAAACAACCTTATCACATCTCTGATCTTAGTTCGACCTTTGTTGTAACAGCTGCAAAAGAAGAAGTTTGTTAGTTATATTGTTTTTGTTTAACTCCACCCAAGAAATCGGGCAACTTCTGTTTGACGACTCCATAGATGAAGCATTACACTGACAGTTAAAAAAATCTTTTTTATTGTGTATTTCTTGTCCTTGTTTGGGACAACACGATCATTACGTTGCTAGTATCATTGAGCCTATTTCCCTATCCTGATCTCAGTTATGCCAGAACTATTCTTGTAGCCTGCGGTACATTGACTGCAATGATCGGTTGGTGCTGGCCGATCTCCATGCAAGACAATCATGCATAAACTTGAATTTATGCCGTCTCTGTGAGAATATTTAAGTATATTCTGTTCGTATGTATGAATACCCAATTCTTCCTACCGAAATTCATCGGCCAAGGCTATCATCTCAGTTCAACATCTTGTATGCTTACGAGCCTCGGGATATACCAGTAGACAGCAGAATTAATATCTTAATATATCGTTTTCTTCTCTAAAAGAAAAATCGTATGTTTGATTTTTGTTATAACTATTTTGGGCAGAAGATTTGATCAAACTTCCGTCCACACTGATTTATTTGAAAAAAGGAATCTGCATGAAATCAACACTTTTCAATTCATTTTTTTCATAAAAATTGCAACATTTTTAAAGTCGATAATATAAATAATATAATTATCAGTCGAAATTTGTGCATTTATAAATTTTTGAAACAAATATCCTGTGGTTTTCAGCAAACATGTATGTTTTTAAAAAAGAGCACAGATTCACATAATATCCTGCCATATATTCTTATATCCTTCCAGGCACTAGAGCTTATACATATTCATGCACACAAAGTTGTTGGATAAATTATACACATACATAAATACATATGTATATACTTATGACATTTATATAAATTCATTTGTAATTATATTCTTGTTTGTAGCAGAATACATACACACTTATACATAGATATACTTTTATGTATATGTAGTAATGCTTATCATATTCATTAGCATCTGCATGAGCTTACTAATTGATAATATTTATAGTTGTATACGTTCAGTTTATGAGTGTGAACTCAACTTTACTATCATTTATAGGTCATATATTATGTAGAATATATAAAGTTTCAGACAAATGAACATATGTATGTTTTAATGTATGTACATTGAATTGCCTCCAATTATGTTGCACATTCGTATTATTTTTATTATTAACTTTTCTGCTACAAATAACGCGATTAAATTAGTTATAATGATTTTGTACATTAAGTTATATTGATTATATCCGTATTAACTTTTTTAAATAGGGTGAAATGATAAACTTTATTATTGTTGCAGATGATAACAGTTGTGGTGTCACTTAAGCGTAGATTGCTCTAATTGCCACTGATGGATTGAGTTATATTGCAAAATTTAAAGTTTTACTTAAAATAATATATCGTAAAATAATTTTCCATGACAAATCATATAGATGTGAAATTAAATTGCCTTTAAAACTCTTCTAAATAGGTTCAGATTATTCTTAAAACGATTTGAAAACTTCCAGGTAATTGTTATTTTTAAAATGTAATAAAATGATATAGGGTGATATGAATTTATGATAAACTTAATCTTTCGTTTACAAATAGAAAAAATACAATTCAATATTGTAGCATTGCAAATCGTTTTTTTTTTTTTTGGAAATAAATCTGTAATTTTTGATCGAGTTGATGAATTTGCATAAAATATAACATTATAATATCATATGTATCTGGCTTATTGGACTCCACTGGGACAAATTGAAGTGTATCGGACATTGATTTTTTTTAAACGCGTGACGAATTTTTTCTCATTTAATTTCAAAAGTTTTTGAGAGCTAAAGTATAATATGGAATGATTTTTTTTAAATTCATCATACATATTTACACCAAGTCCAAATTATATTTATATCAATGAAATATTTTATGGTTATATTTTATAATATAATTTTATAATAAAAATAATAATATATTTATGTGAAATTTAATAAAAAAAGGACAAAATTGCAATAGAATTGATTCATTTTTAAAAGCTTTATTATATTATAGATCAAAATATGAGTCGATTTAGCTAAGTCCGTCTGTCTGACTGTATGTCTGTCTGTATGTCTGTCTGTCTGTACGCCTTTCTGTCCGTCGCTCGCATCGACAAAAATTTACAGAATTCAATGAAATTTGGCCTGAATATTTGTTAAAGTCCTGAAAAGTTTTCTACTTTAAGCAAAATCAGTTCAGTATATTAAAAGATATTTCTGATGTCTGAGGCAACCTCTAAGTTCCATCGAAAAATTTTCTTAAATATTCACAATCATTCCAATAAAAATTATCAAAATCGGTTCAGTGGAAAAAACTCTTAGCCAAAAATATTAATAACTTTAGCAGTCATTTAGTGTTGTTTTCAATTTAAGAAAACCGATTATATATTATTTATGTTTTTGAGTGTATGCGTGAGTGTGAAACACAACGTCTTTACTTACAACCATTTGTGGTGGACAGTACTGAAGATTTGGTATAGTCGAATATAGTTTTCTTACTTGTTTTCATTTATTTATATCAAAACTAATGTATAGTCAACGCATATTCGAATTGTAAAGAAATGCCGACTTTTTTTTCGCAAATCATCTTTTAAATGCGATTTTATTTTCCAAAATCCCTTTTTTGTGCGACTTTTAGAAAAATCTCGACGGTAAGTTGATGGCAATATATTCTTGAAATTACCTATAAATATCGGCACCGAGCTATAAATTTTAACGACCCATTTTATTAATAATAATGCTTTTATTAATAATGTTTCAATTTAAAGACCATATTTAAGGACCTTGTAAGCCTAAAATCGATTTATATTTAAGACTAAGGAATCGATTTATATTTAAGACTTTTATATGTCATAAAACATTTTCTGGGAAGGGACCTCTAATTAAAATGAGCATAATATAGTTTCTTTTATTTTATTATTGAATCGAAATAAATATATATGACAGATTTCAAAAAATTACATTAAAAATTGTGAACGAGTTGGAGTTTGTCAAAATTTTGCATATTACAGCCTATAACTTATTTTATGTATGTTATAGTTTAATGTTTGATTAAGCCCAGATAACTTTTGTTGAAAAAAAGTTCTTTTTCGAAATTTGGAGGTTGTCTCACATATGGGTCTATAACTTTTTTTGCTAATTGACCGCAATAGCTAGTTTTAAAGAAGAAACTGCTTAGGAAAATAGCAAACAATGAGGTCAAATTTCATTGAAATCGGATAATTATACTGCGCTGGAAAATATTTCCATTAGACAGACAAACGGACACAGCTAATCCCACTCAGATTTTGATTTGATGCCAGAAAATTTATACTTTATGGGGTCTGAGGTGGCGTTTCACATGAAATAACGAAGTTATGTATCCTCATTAACTCTTTTGGTAGGGAAGGGTATAATAAATTTTAAAATCAAGAATATGAAGGCGAATGAGTAATAACTTTCAATGTTATAAAGTATACTCTTATAGTCAAGATTTTATAATTTTAATACACGTTTAATGCACAGTATAAATTACGATCATTATTTAAAGTGCCTTAATCCTTCACTTATGCATTTTCAAATAATACTTTTTCGTCATCTGAAATTTTAACTTAAAAATTTTATACTGTACGTGTCTTAGACAGGTATTAAAATGATTGAGTTACATCAAACTAATTTTACAAAATGAAGCTAAAATAATATATTTCATAATATTTATTTATTAAGCTCGCGTGTAATAACAATCAACCTCTTAATATTGAAAGTAAATCATTTTTATACTTAATGACATCATTTTTCACCACAACAACAGCAACAACAACAACAGAAGAAGCATAAACATCAGTTTTATTATGAAATTTTTACGCAAAAATAAGTTCTTTTTAGAATATTTCAAGCACGAGGTTTTCAAAAATGAAATTATCGGAAGGAAATAAAGAAGAATAAAATAAATGTACGCTTTTTAAACAACACCAACAACAACATCAACGACAACATGAACGAACATTACCAATAAATTCAGTTCTAAAGCAATTTCAAAATAATGACAAGTATGGTCAATTTTATTAAAGTTTTTTATACCCTACACCACCGTAGGTGGTTGTGGTATTACGCGTTTTTGCATATATTTGCAATATACAGTAAAAATGGTGTAACACACACTTCTAAGTATACCGTTCGACTCAGAATCAATTTTTGAGTCGATTAACGATGTCCGTCTGTCTTTAAACACTGTGAACACTCTACAGTTTTTTTTTAAATCTTGATGATATTTGGTGGATGTTATTTTTTTTTTGGCCTAAGGACGAAACTAGTCATCTTCGGTTCAATATTTCAGGTAGCTCCCATATAAATGTCCACCCGGAATGTGGTTTTGAGGTCATAAAATTCCTACATATAAAGCGTTTTTATGTTATTTAAACCAACAATGCGGTATAGGGTATTATAGAGACGGGCTTGATCGACTATACTATTTTTACTTGTTTCTTTTTTCTTTTCTTTATTATTTCCTTTTGGTTTTCTTTTGTTAAAAATGTTTTGAAAATTTGTTCAATATTTCATGAATGTTATAAGAATTTTTAATAAAAACATTAATCTCTATTTAAGTCATACGCACTCTGCCACAACTCTAGGATAGAATATTTAAAAAAGCAGTAAAACTTTAAATAAGTCCAGATAGAATTTCGTTGAAGCAAAAATGCCAAAATATTTTAAGACTATAAATTTTGAATAGGAAAATTTATTCACAGCAAAAACGGGGAAAAAAGTTTTCATCTTTTGCTATTTTATTTAGTTCGAGTGTTAGTGATTGGACATAAAAATGAAGCAGGCAATTAAGTGGATGAATTGGTAATTTATCATTTGCATGAGAAGAATATATTTTAGAGATTAAGCAAAAATTAAATGAGGTTACAATTAGTCTTTCTTAGGGTTTGGCAGAGACAAGTTTAAAATATTAAATATAAATATTTATGATTGTATAAAATCCTAAATAACTTTTTATATGAAATCCTTTGTTTCATGTGGCCATAAAATGCATGAGATTCAACGAAAAGTAAAGTTTCTTAAGTTTAGTTACTATAAACCATTCTTAGTTGTTTGCTCAAAAGTATTTAAAGGTCGTCTGGTTGCTAAGGAATTCTAAATTCTTAATACACATATAAGTTAATAAAAAGGCCTTAGCTCCTGGCAGTTGGGAGGATTTGCTTTTCTTGGTAAAAAACAATTATTGTCCTTTTACCACTGAAAGAATATTTTACCATATTGACAAGCTGTCAAGTCTAGCCATAAATATGTGGACTCATTTTGAAATTTCATGAATTGAAGCAGCTTTTTTTATACATACCTTCATGTAAATTTCGGCTTATTTTGCGTAACTGTATATCGTCATACATTATGCAGCAATAATATTTTTTTAGAAAATCTCACTTCAATTTTCGTCCTCTGTTTTTGGACCCTAAATTTTTAGCAGCGTTCCTCTTAAAATTCGACACCATAATTTTTCAAGTTGTCCTTAAAACACATATGTATTTAATAGTATGCTGAACTCTGAAGTTATTTAGTTCACCGCGGCAATGATAGCCAACAATTTACTATTCACCATCGTGCCGGATGATAATGAACAAAGTCAATTCGAAGTGAAGGAGCATCACACGGAGTCTCTCTTGTGAAATAAAAAAATTTGGATTATGCGGATTAGATTTGTTTCCTCTCGCATAAGATATCCAACATGTTGAATACGTAGATAGCCAGTTGATACGTATAATTCTGTTGTACGCAAGCGAAACCTGGTTAGTATTGTACACAATAACGTGAAAACGACAGTTTTTCATGAACAAGTGCCTAAGCACTATATGTAAAATATTCTGGCCTAGTAACACCAACAATGTAGATCTTTGAAACATTACCATCGAGAAGAGTGGTTAGAAGGTAGGTTGAGGCATGTTACCTCTATGAATAGCAAGAAAAATATTAATGTCAGT